>CM008280.1:12501635-12593839 GCA_002319775.1 Fagopyrum tataricum | reverse complement strand
CAGGGCAGTCTGAATCTGCTGCCAAAACCTCGAGTAAATCGTCCAAGTCTGAATCTGCTGCCATCGAGGTCGATCTCGGTCTGAGACGATCGTCCTCGGTACACCATGGAGTCTCACTATCTGCCTAGTGTACTCCTCAGCTAATCTGCTCACCGGCCACGTCTCCTAATAGGAATGAAAACGTGCCGTCTTCGTCAATCTGTCCACAATGACCCAGATAACATCAAAACTCCGATCAGTCTCAGCTCCAGTCACAAAAACCATGGTGACGTCCTCCCACTTCCTCTGTGGAACAGGAAGTGATGGAGCTCACCTCCAGGTCTGCAATGCTCTATCTTGACCTGCTGGCAGGTCGCACACTGTGCCACAAATCTGGCCCCATCGGGCTTCAGCCTTTCCCACCAATATAAACGTCTCAAATCCTGATACATCTTACTCGTACCTGAATGTACAGAGTAAGGTGTACAGTAAGCCTCCTGTAAATCCCCTGTCTCAGCTCTGTATTAACAGGTACACAGACGCGACCGCGGCGTCTCAAACCCCATCTGCTCCTAGCAGGAACTGTGGTGCCTCATCCCGAGACATCCTATCTCATATCCTCATCAAGGTCTGGCAGGTCTCCTGCTTCTGTTGGATCTCACTCAACAGATCAGGTAGAACCTCTAAAGTATTCAGCCGGGCATCCTCATCCGAAAACTGAATGTCCAACTCTAACTAGATCAAATCCTTCAATACCCTCTGGCCGTGCCCAAACAGGAGCAGAAGTCTAACGTCTCTTCAGCTCCTCAAAACTCTGTACACACTGATCAAACCATACAAATCTGGTAGTCTTCCTCAGCAAACTCGTCAGTGGACGGGCAATCACAGAGAATCCCTCCACGAAGCGTCTGTAATAACCGGCTAGGCCAAGGAAGCTACGTACTTCATTGACGTTCGTCGGTGTAGTCCATGCTACTACTGCCTCAATCTTCGCTGGATCCACCTTGATCCCCTCTGCTGATGATATCCCGAACGTCGATCAATCCTGGAAAATACTATCGTTTCTTGAAGCTGCTCCAACAATTCATTCATACACAACAATGGATACTTATTCTTAATGGTCACCTTGTTCAGCTCTCTGTAATCACTACACAGTCTCAACGATCCGTACGCAGAGGACAGATGCTCCCCATGGAGATACACTAGGGTGAATAAAAACCCTTCTCTGCCAACTGCCCAAGTTGCTTCTTCAGCTCCAACATCTCAACAGGCGCCATCCGATATGGGCCTTTGAGATCTGCCTCGTACCAGGTTCTAATTTGATACCAAAGTCCACACTCCTCTGAGGTGGCAAACTGGACAGCTCAACAAACACATCTGCAAACTCACATACCACTAGAATATCCTCTAATGCTGGACTCTCCCCCTCCTTCATGGCATAACATCAGAAGGCCTCACATCTCTGTGCAAACAGTCTAGCTACTCGTATCGCACTGATAACCATACTATTTCCAAGGTCCCATCCTCGAAAAACCTCTATATGTCCTAACTCGGTAGAGAGGTAACGGTCCTCCTACCTATATCTAAGACTGCAGAAAGTCCATCCATCCAATCCATACCTAGTATGACTTCTTCATGCCCTAATGGCATGACAAAGAAGTCAACTAGTAAAATACGGGTCCCTACAGAAATGGGACAGTCACGAATCTCATGGGTACCTCTGACCCTACTACCATCGGGTAACCCTATACTAAAGGGTATCTCCTCAATCATATCTAAACTCAAACACTCAATACAAGCATCATATATAAAAGAAGACATAGCTCCATTATCAAACAAACTCTAACAGGTAAACCATGGATCAGAATGGTACCTGTAACAGGCGGTGCAGCTGGCTCCTCAGCTCAAAAACTCGGCCCTGAGGCCCTCTGGTATCAGTGGTGCTCCCACCACGACCTCTGCCTCTACCTAACCCAGGAGCAGATCCCTGAGTGGTAGGACGATTTGTGACTCTCTGCTGTCCCTGTGTCTGCTGTTGCTGAGGTGGCCTCTGCCCACCTCCCGCTATATTGGCAGGAGTAGAACCCTGCTGAGACGAAGCTCCACCCTGTCTACAAAAGATAGCTCTGTGACCTCGTCCACCACAAGTGAAGCAAGTCACTATCTGTCTCGTACACTCTGGTATGATATGTCCATACTTTGCACAGTTGAAACACTGTCGTACCCTATCTGTAGCCGGTGTAGATGAGGGCTGACTCTGGCGGCTCTGGCCTCGTCCTGAGCCAGCAGCTCCTCCAGTACCACTGGTCTGCCCAGTACGCTGTCTCTTCTCAGACCCTCCGGTTTGAGAAGCTCTCATCTGACTCGCCCGCTCACGCTCATAATCGGCGGCTCTATCCTGGTATTCCATCAAGGACTCACAATGAAATCCTGCCATATAGGCCCGGGTGGCATCCCTCATTCGTCGGGAAAACAGATATACATGCTGATCCACAAAAGGTGCAGCTGGTCCCAGCAATGTCAGCTCCTCCTAGAATCTCCGGATAGCCTCTGAGACTGGTATATCCTCAAACCCAGCCTCCACAAAATCCCGCAGTTTTTCCCTCCTCAGTGAGGCAGGGCAGAAACGCTCTCTAATCATAGTCCGCATCTGAACATAACTGTCAACCTATGCTCATACAGACCTCCACCAGTGTTGTGCTAAGTCTCTGAACAGAGTCTGCACCAACTCTATATGCCTGTCTGCTAGACACCTAATAGACTCCAGAGCTGAGTCCACATGTCCAATCCACAGCTCAACCTCGAGCCCCACCTTCCTAGAGAAAGGGGGTACACCCATCTGGTGAAATGCCTTCAACCAAGTGTCTGGTCTAGGCCCTCTATGCTCCTCTGTAACTCGAGCAATCTCAGCTACAGGTGCCGGTGCAGCTGGCACCTGTGTAACCCCATGAGATCTCTCAAATGATCCCTCATGTACTAGCAAATCCGGAATAGGTCTACCTGCTCTTACAACCTCTTCCACTCGCCGGATATAGTCACGAAACTCTGGTCCTCCCATGGAGACATAATCCGAGGCATCTGACCGGACTCGCTGTGGACCCTGTCCCCCAGCTACGCCATTCCTAGTCTCAGGAATGACACTCTCGGCAACGTCCTCATGAACCTCTTTCGCTGAGCGTGGATCAACAACGGAAATCCTACCCCGTCCTCTACCTAGAGGGGGTCTACCTCTACCTCATCCTGTTGCAGGTAAGGCTCTAGTCTGAACCATCTGCAGAGGATGTAAACCTAACTCAGAAGGCTATATATATGCCGTATGTATATATCAAATCAATCACAACAACATATATATATATATATATATATATATATACTGTCGAGATCTTCAGAGGGGCGTGGCTCACGTACACGATATCCCAAAACATTTTGTACTCATTTCAAAACCAAAACCTTTTGAAAAGTCAGACCCCTTTCGGGTTCTGTTTTTTTATCTATTCGAACTTTATTGCAGATTACTAGTGCCATTGTTGTCAACCTGGGCTCTGATACCAACTTTGTAACACTCCAAATCCGTAGAACTCGGAGTACTACTGGGCTAGCCTGACAACAAGTTCACTGAATCTTACAACAAGGCACTAATAGATGAAAACCAAAACATAAAACTGGTATAAAAGTACCAAAAGGTTTATACAACGCTGCTGAGTACAAACAAAACCTAACGTATACACATGGTCAAAATAACCCATAGCCCACGCGTACTACCCCAGTGTACGGAGCCCTCAGCAGATCGCCCACTCTGGATCACTCTGCAGCTCTCCTATCCTGCAAAGTATCTACAACACGGTATAAAACCGTTAGCTAACCATACACATATATAAGAAGATGCAAGAGCACAAACACACATCAGAAAGTACTAAACACCTCATCATGATATCACGCATTTACCCGATTTATTATCTTTATAATCAAAGTCCAACACTCAACTCATATATATAAATATCTCAATATGAACGTATGTGACACGAGGAATATAACCCTCGCCTCTCGGGAATAGTACCAGCTGGAGTGGGGATCCGGTCTCACCTCCCGTGTACCCTATAGGAGTGGACAGGTGGCCGACCCACTGAACCATACTGGCCTGCCCGTAGAGAACCTCCAGACTCCCGGATGAATGAAAGGACAAGTTGTCACGGCCCTACAATGGGCAATCAATAGACCATAGGTCGGTAATAACAATATCATAACACTACTATCAAACATATACACACACTACTCATGCACACATCCAATATAAGGATGGCATCTAAGTAAGTCATATGGACTTACCTCAACCTCGGGAGTCTCAGACTCAAACTCAAACGGCTCCGCTCTGGAGATCAACACAACCTAAATAAGGTATAACACATATATCACACTCATATCCATAACAGGGTCACACCCTAGACCCAAGGGATCCATAAGGATCATATTCCAACTCGTAAACCTCAAAGCCGTGACCGGCATAAACGATACCGTACTCAACCTCATTCTAGCCTCATACTCGTACCTAGCATGCTACTAATGCTCATACTAGGAAAGGAAAGGATCTACCTAACACTAGGTAGAACCGGGACAAAATGCACCTGCGTGATAAAGGGGACGCAGGGGCGGAACGCAAGCAACCGCGGGCGCGGCGGCACTCAGCCGCGGGGGCGGTGACAAGGGACGCTGGCAAAGCAGGCAAGACACTGGCTCTGGCGCAGGCGCTGAGACAAAGGCCGCGGGGGCGGCGACAGTGTAGAAGATGATCCCGCGGTTCTTCTTTCATTCTTCACGTGATCAATTCACGTCTTCACTCATCCAAAGTTACATACAAGTATATACATACATAAAACGACATCAATACACACCTATATATGCATCTAAACCTAAGCTAAGGAGATGGAATCAAGGAAATGAAAGAGAGGAAGCAAGATCACTTACCACCTTAGGAGTTCTAGGCTGCAGGGGAAGATCACACACCTCACTAGCTGGCCTCCAAGCTCAGCATACACACATCTATCATCAACATCAACATCAAGCCACACAACTCTTCCAAACTCAAGGTGAGACAACACAAGATCAAGGTGGAGGAAGGAGAAGCAAGGAAGACGTGCAAGGAAGCTGGAAAGGAAGTGAGGAGGAAGCCCTTGATCAGCCAAGGGAAGGAATAAGAGAAGGAAGGGGTAAAACACGGGTCAAAGAGTCAACAAAAGCGGCTGCAGCCGCAGGAAACCGCAGGGGCGGTCCCCTGAGCCGCAGGAAACCGCAGGGGCGGTCCCCTGAGCCGCAGGAGCGGAAACCCGCAGGGGCGGCACCCCCATCCGCGGGTGCGGCTAAGCCACAACTCGGTCAAAACTAGTCTCGGCTAAAGACCAAACTCGGTCCAAGAACTAAGGCTCTTACAGGTACCTCCTAAACCCCAAACATGGGATGATCCGGCAATAACGGATCAAGTGAGTCCTCGTCATCCACTAAAGTCAGGCACAACCAACGGCCCGCACAAACCAAGTACCATAGGTACAATAGCTCGCCTTAACCGAGGAGCGTAAAAATCATGAAAACAAAATACCGGCTCATTGCTACCGGGGTCGTGAGCCCCGTATCTCAATGAATAAATATAAGGCTAAAAGCCGCCATGGTCATAGACCAAGTATCTCATCAAATCATAATAAGGCAAAATGCCATAAAGGTCATAGACTACAAATATCTCACCTATATATAAATATATATATATATATATATATATATATATATATATATATATATATATATATATATATATATATATATATATATATATATGCAAAAGTCGGTTAGGTCAAAGACCAAGTCATCTCAATCCTCCATAAAAATATCTCGTAAATAACATATCTTTTAAAATGTTATAACTCGAAATAAAACACATCATGCCTAAGGCCAAGTCAACTCAAGTCATAAGTCTCAAAAATTCAAATCCGTAACCACATAAATCAAAGCCTGCCTCATAAATGTTTCAAATAAATCATATATAAATAAATCAAATATCTCCAACGTCAGATCCATAAATATATACGTATCGAATCATTTCTTATAAAACGTCTCAAAGCATATCTCGTAAATAAGTAATCAAATACGTCAAATCATGCATGCAATAATATAACGACTTAAACTTAAATCATGCTCGTATAAAAAGCTCACAAATACTTGCCTCGGGAAGTTTACTCAAGGGCTCTAAGCCAAAGTGATAACGTCAATCAAACTCGTCAAACCATGTAGTCCCAACTCGTATTTGGGTTGCACTTCTCTTAGGGTTTGTCCTTAACCCATTATCCAACCGAGTTCGTACCATAAGTCCAGGTGGCCCGACTGTAATTAACCGAGAGTTCGGCAAGGGCCAAACGCCAGCATGGAGGCTCTCCGGCGTGCGGCAGGCCGCTTCCCGGTGGCTCCCTAGTCGTAGAGGAAACCCAAGGGAGTTGTGATTGAGGAGGCGAGGGAGATGTGCTCCTCCGGCGGTCTTGTTTTCGGCGAGGCTCGAGTGGAAGAGTTGTAGAGGATGGAGACATAGGGAAAGGGTGGTGTTGGCAGAAAGAGCAAGGGAGAAGGGAGGAATGGGAGCTCGGGATAGATGGTGATCGTTTCTGGTGGACGAGAAGGTTGAGACAAGAGAGACGACAAAGGGTGAGAGGAGGAAGAAACCAAGAGAGGAGGAAATGAGAGCGAAAGTGGGTGGCTTGGCTCGATCCAGAGGGAGTGCGATGGAGTTGCAGAGAGAGAGATCGATGATGCTGGCGGCCGGAGAGAGAAAAGGGGAGAGGCCGCAGGGGATGGTCATGCTCCAGTAGTGGCGACAAAGACAAGAGAGGAGATAAGGAAGGGATCGAGGAAGAGGTGGCCGGGGAGGGGATAAGATCGAAGAACAGAGGGAGGAGGTGAGGTGGTGATATTGGGTGAGATGGTGAGACAAGGAGGAGTGGCCGGAGAAAGTTGTGAGGGAGAAGGCGGGAGTGGAGTGGAGATCGGGGCCGGGTGAAGAGAGGGAGATTGGGACGAGGGGTCGGGGTGTAGACCAGGGAGTTGCAGGGCTAGGATAGCGGGACTGGGGAGTAGACTGAGCGGGTGCAGACAGAAGCTGAAGGTGCTCAGGAAAGGAAGAAGAAAGCAGCAGGAGATGGAAAAGAAAGAAGAAAGAGAGGCGCCAGGTGGCGTGGCCGGCTAGGCCCGGGGAAGAGCCAGCGTGGAAGTGGGCCGGGAGAGAGGAACGCGCCCGGCTGGCGCCAGAGGGACCCAGAGGAGGAGAAGGTAAGACGAAAAAGGGAAAATAAAAAGGAAAGAAAAGAAGAAATTAAATAGAGTAAAATAAAACTCTGATAAAAATATCCGGAAAGGATGTTTGGATCGGATAATTTTTCCTAACGTTTCGTATAATAATTATGATAGAATATATATATATATATATATATATATATATATATAAACTTATAAATAGAATATAAACTCCTAAAATTTTTAAGTTTATGGCATGAAATAATAATAAAATACATAAATTATTTATATAAAACGCACCTAAATTTAGGGCGTTTCATCATTCCTCCCTTAAAAAGAGCTTCATCCCCGAAACTAGAACTCGAAAAGTGAGGTGTAACGCTCCCTCATCATCGCTTATGTATCCCGGTCAGCGTATCGGTACCAAGCCGCGACCATATAACTTTCACCAACGGTAGCCCTTGTATCTTAATTTCTTTGTCTTATAAGCAAGAATACATATAAGTTGCTCTTCATAAGTACCATCTTCCTTAAACTCAACAACTTCATATCTGAACACATGCTTAAGATCTGAAACATACTTTCTCAACTTGGATATACGAAAGACGTTTTGTACCCAACTAATGCATGGTGACAACATCACTCGATACGCTAAGGATACAATCATCTCGATTATCTCAAAGGTCCCACATAACGAGAGCTTAACTTTTTTTTTTTTTCTCTCTTGTGAAATTTGAACACACATTTAGTTGGTGTAACTCGCACTAACAATTGCTTCCAATCATCAAATTGTACGGGTCAACAAGGTGCATCCGCACATGACTTACGGCGGCTCTGCGCCGTTAATAACCATTTCTAAATCAAAGCAATCCCATCCCGAGTGCGTGATAGGGTCTATCGGTCCTACAAAACACTTATCTGCTTGGTTATCCTAACGCAAAGTTGACGTACACTCCCTTCCATACTAAGTTTCATACGGTGCCATCTGAATCAATGCATGCAAACTATTGTTGTAAGTAAACTCAACCAATGGCAAATATGTCTCCCCACGTTCCTGACAAATCCAAAGTACAAACTTGTAACGTGTACTTCAAGGTTTGAATGGTCCTTTGAGATTGTCCATCTGTTTGGGAATAAAAGTGGTACTAAATCTCAACTCTGTCCGTATAACTGTATGGAGAGTTTTCCTTTCTTAACAATTTCTCGAATCTTCTTCAAAGATACATAATGAGCTAGTTTCTCCTTGATAGTCTCGAACAAAGACGGTCAAATTCCAACATACCCATCTGACATCGGTTTTTGCCACACCATACTTCCATGTCAAGCTTCATCAAATCTCGTTGCATTTAAGTTGCACAACCAAACACGCTATCATCTTCTCTTGCGTCGACTTCTTACTAAGGGCATTTGTAACAACATTATCCTTTCTAGGATGATATAAAATCTCAATATCAACGTTTTTTAACCACACTAGTCATCTCCTTTGTCTCATATTTAACTCCTTTTGAGTAAAATTTATTTCAATTTTTTTTATGGTCCGTGAGAACCCGACAACTAACTTTATAAAGGCAATGTCTCCAAATTTTAAGAGCAACAACTACAGTTGCAAGCTCCAAGTCATGAGTGGGGTATTTCACCTCATACGGTTTCAACTAGCGAGATTCATATGCTATCACCTTGTTATTTTGTATCGTTACGCAACCAGGACCTTGTCTCGAAGCATCATTATAATTGTAAACCCATCTATGCGTTGAGGTAAAATTAGAACTAGTACCATCGTGAGCCTTTTCTTAAGCTCTTCAAAACTCTTCTAACACTTTTATCCCACTCAAACTTCTTTATCTTACAAGGTAGATTAGTCAACTGTTGAGCTAGTTTAGATAATCCTTCCTCAATCTTCCGATAATGACCGACAAGTCTAAGGAAACTTTTAACTTCTTTCACGGTCTTAGGCGGATGCCATTCTGAGACCGCTACTATTTTTTGTGGGTCAACTATCACACCTTTTGGTGAACATCACATGATCAAGGAATGCTACTTCTGGTAGCCAACGTCCACTCCAAGATAACTTAGCATATAACTTCTCTTTTCTCAAAGCTTCAAGGACACGAAGATAATATGTACGCTCCTCTCGACTTCGAGAGTATAACTGAATATCATTAATACCAAAACACATTGGTCTAAGTATTCCCAGAATACTCGATTCATCAATTCTACAAAAACAGATGGTACATTAGTGAGCCCAAAAAGAATCACTATAACTCAAAACGTCCTTACTTTGCCCGGAATATCGTCTTTGCAATATTCTCATCTCGAATCCTCAACTGGTGGTAACCGGACCTCAAGTCTATCTTGGAAAAGACTACGTCCGACCCTTGCAACTGATCGAGTAGGTCATATATCTTGGATAAATGATACTTGTTCTTCATCGTTACCGTGTTCAACCCTTCTTAATCAATGCACAAGCAAAGATAACTATCTTTCTTTTCAAAAACAACACTAGCGATTTCCATGACAATACATTGGTCTAATAAATCTCTTATTAGCTAGTTTCTGCAATTGCTTCTTCAATTCATCCATCTCTATGGGTGACATCCTATATGGCACTTTGGAAATTGGAGCCTCAATGGCAACATCAAAATCCCGACGTGGTGGAATTCCTAGTAAGTTGCCGGGAAAGACATTGGGAAATTCCCAAACAACGAGAATCACCGGATCTCTTTGATCCCACTTCTGCCTCGACCCATCCATTGGTGGAGGTCTCTCGAATTCATCATCTCTAAAACTTGAAACATTCATCTCGATCTTCTATCTTTTAGGGCCTTGGTCAAACAACATTTCTCCTTAGCTCCTCATTTCCACCTTAAGTGTATGGTTATAGAATTCTTCCACAGTCTCATATTTGCATCCAACCATCCATGTCCTAACTGAAGGACTGAACCATGCCTTGAAGTGATTGATCTTGTCTTCTTCACTTTTCACATCATCTATAGCATATGGAAGGAGCACATTATACTCCACATTAGCTTGCGCTACTGTCATTCCTTCTTCTTGTGGATGTAGGAACTTATGCTTCATTTCCTTTGCAATGTCAATTCGATAAATGAAGTTCTTACCATTAACACTTCTTATACTTCTTGCAATTCTCGCGCCAACTTCATCACTTCGAAGAAGAATCTCGGTCTACTCTAAATTCTAAACTCTTGGTGTCCATGAATACACTGTAGATATGGTAATACTAAACATTTCATATATATATATATATATATAACAAGTACATGAGAGAACATGGAGACAGGGAACCCTAACTCAACTCATCACTCAACCCAAGACTCGACTCAATCAAAACCCGAACCAAACCAAAACCCGAACCTGGGACCTGTGGGTTATGGGCCCACCACGCATCCGCTGTGCCACACAAGATTGTAGCAGTCTCAGAATGACATCCGCCTAAGACTGTGAAAGAAGTTGGTATCAAAGGTATGGTTCGGGTTTTGGTTTGGTTCGGGTTTTGTTGAGTTGAGTCTTTGGTCGAGTGATGAGTTGTGTTAGGGTTCCCCGTCTCCATGCTCTCTCCTGTACTTGTTATACTAGTCACAACGCGCGTGCTACGCACGCGCCATGGATTAATACGGGAAATGTTCGTTGTACATAAAATCGGAAATTGCTCACGACATAATGTAATTCGGGAAATGCTCATTGTATATCAAATCGAAAATTGTTCAATTCGTTGATTAATTAGGAAATGCTTGTTGTACATGAAATCAAACATTAAGTTCGGTATCAATTTATGTTTATTTTTATTTCGAATAACTAAAATTAAACCAAAATTAAAATTAAAATACAAAAAAAAAAGAAATCAAAACTACAATATAGAAAACATTTAAGAGGGGACAAATCACCCATCATAGTGCAGAAACTTTACATTGTTGTTAGTATTCTAGTATTGTGGTTCAACTTTAATTAGGTGTCCCTCACCAATCTTGGAAAAATAAGGAACAAAATTGTGGATACTCGTACCCATCTTTAACCAATAAAGAAGATCGACACAATCAACATCCACAAATTAAAGAACATATTGATTCCTTGAAGCACTCACAATAATTACTTGCTTATTTAGCAAATTAGGCTAGCTAACATCTTAATATCAATCATCTACAACAAGGATGAACATAATTTGTGCCTTTTGGTAAGTCCATCTATGTTATTCAGTCGAACTTTTCCCTTCTTCTACATAAGATTATTCAGAAAATCAGATTTGAATTATACTGATATATTACTATACTAAAAGAGGCAAATCAACATCTATCACAAAAAAATACAAATTCACGAGGAAATACCGTAATCTGTCCAAGAGGAGCTCTGAGGGCCAACTGGTCGAAGGTAATGCACTCTTCACCACCCTTCTCATAAAGCTTAATATCATCGTTTAATGCTGACCAAAACTACAATCTTCACGTCCTGGAACAAATCCACAATAAACAAAAAGATTTAGCCATTACAACAATGTAATTAAATTAGGAGAATCATTAGAAGCATATCCAAAGAGATTGCATTGCCCTCAATGAACTTGACAAGTCTAAAGATCGAGGGGTGGCCAGGATAGCGGGGACTTGTTGGCCTTACTCATAAAAAGCCTCTTGAGGACCACCTGATTTAACTTGCTCACTTTCCTCCTAAGGGCTATAACTCGGTCAATATAACGACATCAAAATCAAAATCAATCACAAGTTTACAGAAACTTGTGAGAATTGATTATCACATACCCACCATCATAAGGGCTATAACTCGGTCAATATAACAACAGCTGCATACCGCTAAGAAGAAGCATCTCAATAGAAGCATGGAGTAAACTTGTTATCCGATTCCAAGCATGACACTACAAAACGATGAAAGGGCAACAGACAAGAACAATTATTCACCAGAAAATGAAAAAATCTTTATTGCTTAAAATGAATTTAATTATCTGTACAAACCTCAATAAAAGAACTACCATAAATCGGAGTGGGGGGAATACGAGTACCCTTTAAAACCAACAGGTTTATCAAAAGAAACTGCCTTCTCTGAAGTTGATGCCGTAGATTAACCTGCATGTTCTACTACTGGGATTTAGAGTGACTCATTGTAATATATGCATGCTTAACAATGCCATTGTACCTGGATTTAGATAGAAATACAATATTAGCTACAAAAAGGAACACACGTTTTACATATAAACATATGTTCTCGGTTTTTGAGTTAATGATTTCTTCAGTGCTCATTATTCAGTTAAGTTAGAAAACAATAGTGATTAGCATTTATAAACATAAAACATAATAATAAACTAAATGAATCCTAATAAGACGTACAAATTAACAACATAAATTAATCAAGCATACAACGTTGAGTATGAAATATAGAAAAAACATAATATACCCTCAATCTCCAAGGAAGACACTCTATCATTAGTGAATGAATATGCCTTTAACTTGCCTCATATGCGTCACTTTTCATCTAGAATTTAGACGTCACTACATTGAAAGGGCAAAAATCATGGAAAAATCAAAATTGAACAATTAACAAGATTAGTCTAGATTCAGTGGAGTATTAATCTCATAAGGAACTACATGATCAGCAATTGTGTCATGTTTAGCATTTGTAAACTGTACATGATCAACAATTTATTGGCATGAGGGTTTATTCTATTAATTTGATATCTGGTTTATGCTTTCATTTTTTGATTTTCAAATCTCATATCTCATATTGAGTAAAATTGTAACTTTAGCAGAAAAGGAAGAGATATGTAGCCTTTTGTATGTTAGTTCCAAGGGCTCATTCCTCTATTTGATGGAAGAGAAGAACGAGATAGTATACTTGAAGAGCTTCAAGACAAGCCGAATTTTCGACAATCTTCTCTAAGCAAATATTAAAATGGTTGCGTAAAACTCGCTGAAATTTTCCTATAACCCAGCAGAACACGATGTTCTTAAACAAATGCCAAATGGATGTTTATCATCCACGGTTTCAAGCCTTAATTATAGGCTTGACACGAATCCAACAACATGCCCTCAAATAGAAATCCAAGTTTGCATATAAACACAGTGACAAATTTCATACTTGTGAACCTGATTATGGATAGACAAACCAAATAACTCATTTTGAATATGAGCACATGCCCTCAAAACAACCGACATAGAAAATGTGCTCAAGATTAATACCGATCTTTGCATTTGAACATAAATAGCAACAACCTCTTTAAATTGTCCGCTTTGAGCAGAGAAATGTATAGTGTAAAGCTAAAAATACGACTCACAATTTCGCAGATTCTTTAGTATGCTTTCAACATTACAAGAGGATCATCAAGGTCTTTTTCTTAGCATTTTCGTTTTTGCTCTTCTTCTTCTTCTCATAGTACTCAGTGACCTCTGTGGGTGTCATGGGTTTGAGCGTGAAATCATTGCACTGAAAAGTAAAACAAAAACGATTTGTCTTCCCTTTATGTGTGACATCCCGATCATACTCCCAAGGTCGCCCAAGTAGAATGTGGCATGCGTGCATAGGGGCGATGTCACATAGCACTGTGTCCTCATACGTCCCAATCTTGAACGTGATGTTTGCCTACTTGTTGATCCCGATTTCTCCACAATCGTTCAGCCAACCCAACTTATAAGGGCGGGGGTGTTGAACGGTTCCTAGCTGCAACTTCTCAACAACTTCATTACTCACCAAGTTGCTGCAGCTTCCACTATCAATGATCATGTTACATACTCTCCCTTTGACCAAACATCTCGTATGGAACAAATTCTCCCTTTGATTGTCCTCATTCTTAGAAAGTAAAATGCTCAGGGCCCTTCTAATAACAAAGCAATCAAATAACTCAGCTGTTAAGGCCTTCCCTGTTACTTCTTGGTCCATCTCATCCATGGCTAAGTCAGCCGGGTGCTCAACAATGTCAGTACTCATATAATCACCTAGGTACTCATCCTCCTCTAGACCATGACTGGAAATTTCAGCATGTATGTCTAGGTCATGCTCATCAATATCCATCTCATTTGAAGTACCTAAAACAAGGTGAGAGTCAGGGACGATCTTACTAGCATGGAGACATGATCCCTCAGCAAAGGGTAGCTCATCCACGTCCTCGTCAGTCTCCTTGTCAGCTATGAGGGCCGACTTCCCTTCTTCAGCCTCCTGATCGGTGTCGGAATCTTACTCATAGAGGCCCTTGTCATTGATGACCAATGTCCTCTTGTTGGGACATTCCCGAGCATAATGTCCTTTTCCGAGACATTTAAAACAAGAAATATCTCTAGCTTGAGAAGAACTAGAATCATTTCCCTGAGATGTCGAAGGTGGAGTCTTACTGGGCGTAGTTGTAGCTCTGGAAGTCGCAGAGGCTGAGACGTCTCGACTGTTGCTTCCCTGATCTCGGCTGCTACTACCTTGATCTCGTCCGGAACTCCTGCTCCACGTTTGAGGAGACCGTCTATCTTGGTTGTGTATTTTCTATTTCTTCTCCACTCTCACAGCGAGATGTAGTAAACCTGTCAAGTTCGTATATGCATACAACTCTATCTCGTGTGCTAGGGTAGGATGCAGAATCATGAGGTATCTCACCATAGTAGCTTCTTCATCCTCTTGAACATTAGCTCGAACTATAGCCATCTCCATGGCTGCTTAAACCTCTTCGGCACTCATAGAACCTTGCTTCAGGTTCTCTAGCCTCTATCGTAGATCTCTCCCATGATACGGTGGAATGAATCGGGCTCTCATAATGGCCTTCATCTGCTCCCACGTGGTGATCTCTGTGTCAAGCGCTCGTCTTCTCTCCTTCAACAAGTTGTTCCACCACATCAAAGCATAGCCAGTAAACTCAAGTGCAACATATTGTACCTTCTTAACCTCCGAAACATTATGACAGCTCCAAATTTGCTCTACTTTCGCCTCCCAAATGAGGTACAAATCAGCGTCACACTTTCCCTCGAATGGTGGTATTTTCACCTTAGCCTCTTAGTAGACTTCGGTCTCTAGCACGGGGTTCTCGTCCTCTCTATCCTCAAAGTCCAATTCCCTTCTAATGAACCGTCTTGGTTGCATGATTCATGGATTAGCTCGGAAGAGCGGCTGTCTAGGTGGAGAAAGAGGGTTCGGCCGTTCATCGAACCGGGTCTCCAAGGCCTCCATCCTCTCAATCATCCTAGTGAACATAGTCTCGACGTCCATAGCTCTAGGTGCGTCGGCTCTGGGATCATTCTCTCTTCCTGAAGTAGACATATCAAATAATCTATACTGGCCTGCAATTTCTCAACTAAAATAAATTAATCTTCAGAAAAGAAAAATTAAAAGTAGCCTGAAAAATTAAAAAGGTAAAGCTCAAAAGGAACAAAAGGGCTTGAAGCAAAGGAATTTGAGTAGTGCCTGCAGGGAATCCAAAATGGAAAAGGGGAAATTAAAATAAAGGTAAGGGAAAAATAATCAGTTGGCTCCCTTTTTTTGGAACGAAAAGGATATTTTACGAAGGATACTCAAAAAGGCCAAAAGATGATCGAAGCTCCGTTCCCGTTCTCTTTCCCGTTTCTTCTTTCTCTTTTTTTTTTTGATAGGTCAAAACCCTAGAAGGGCCGGCAAGGAGCTGCTGCAGAGAGGGGGTGACGACTGGTGGCTCTACAACGGCAGGAACGGTGGCGGGTGGCCGGAAAAGACCGGCGGCAGGCAGAAACCGGCGGGTTCAAGGGTGAACCGTGGGTTTCAAGGGCGGGGCAGGCGGTTGGAGTTGGTGGTGAAGGCTGGCGGTGGCGGGGAGGGGCTGCAGACGCCGAAACCGGCGGCAGGCGATGACAGGGCGGTGGAGCACCGGTGGCGGGATTCCGGCGAACAGGAAAAGGAAAGTCGAGGGCTTTCGGCGGGGGAGTGGGGCTGCTGGGGTGGTGGAGGGCCAGCGGGTCCGGCAGGAGGTGTGGGGGTGCTAGGCGGCACTGGGCGGCGGTGGCTGGTGGCCGGCGGAGGTGTGGCGGGCGGCGGAACAATGTTTTCCGGCGCTGATTTTTTTTTTGTAGGACAGCGGCTGCTGCGGGGTAGGGGATGGTGACTCGAGAGTGAACCGTGGCTAAAAGGATCGTCTTGGTTGGTTTATCCGCGATCTAGCCCAATAGGTTGACACAAAAGGAATCAAAGGTATGGGTTTGAGAAAAAGATTGGATCTTGGCTAAGTTATGGTGAGATAAGTCAGGCCACAATTAATCTTTTTCAAGAAAATTGAAATTAGATTGTAAGAAAAGCAGTGTGTCAACGAGAATAGATTACTAACCGTTGTTCTTCTTGCTCCCAATCGCTTGTTTTTGTAGAACCTTCTCGACGGGTCTTGAAAGCTCTGATTTTTCTTCTTTTTGATGGCGCTGGTGGTGTTGATAAATCTTAGCTCTGATGCCAATTTGATACGGGGATTAGCCGCGAGGGTTCCCGATCTTTAAACACCAAAACTGAAGATAGGAGATAGAGATGGATGGGTCGTGAGATGGTAGAAAAACGTGTGGATGGTGGATGAATGATCCGATGATTGGGGATGGATCGTAGCTGGATAGTCTAGACGAATCTCCTAGTGGCAATTCGATTCTTCCGCTATAATCTTATGTAGATGGGAAAGACGAGATGTTCCCAAAACACAAGAAGTCGCTTGAAGATGAAAGAGAAGCCTATCTTAAAGTCTCACCAAGTAGGACGGCTCTCCTAAGCTCCAAACTAGGGTTTGAATAGGAGTCACACCTATTCGTTCTCGAGTCTCACGAGAAGAGAAAATACTGAAAAGTATCAAATGTATATTAAAGTCTGAATGTTCCAAATCACACGTCTAGATGGCCTTATATAGGCACATATGGGACGTCCAAATCGAGTACACAGGCCTTGGGCTTGATCCAAGATCGGGACCGAACTGATTAATAGAAAAGAAATAAAATACGAAAAGATAAGATCGAATCTTTAAGAGATAAGATCTTCTAACAAATGGATAAGATAAAATCGTGAAGAGATAAGACCTTTTAGAAGGAAATAAAATAACAATAAAATAAAGCAAAACCCAATATTAAAATTGTCTAAACATGGGCTGAAAATAAAAAAGCTTATTGGGTCTAATTTAGCCACTTAAATTAGTCCGAAGTCTTCTTTCTTCAAAGGCAGCCCGACACACTCTTTCTTCATGTGAATCTCGTGGGTTGCTGGGTCGCTCCACGTTTGGGTTGCACGCTCCCTTCTCTTTCTCTTCACGCTCCTGCTTCTTCTCTCTAGTAGTCCATCTCTTCTTGACTAGTCTCGTCATTTGAAGTGCTGAGGTTGGGCTTCTGGATGCTCCTGCATCACAATAGGAGGAGTAACCCAGGACTAATATGTTAGGTTCACGTAGTATCATATTGTCGATAGTCAAACGGGCGGATAACATTCGTTATCACGACCCAAACACAGGATAACGAGACCCGCACAAACTTAGCTTTGATGCCATGATAATTTATCTTTTGTATCCGGTTTGTCTAAGATGTGGAGGGGATGCACACCAAATGAACTTATACACAAGCCTTCGGGGTTCCACCTTAAAACCAATTGACAATAAGAGGAGTAACCTATGACTTAATTATATGTTAGGTTCACATAGTATCATAGTATCATAGCGTCAATGTAGGACATTTCCACACATCTCAACCTATTTAGTGTATTTCTTCTTAAGAAAGATTTGTGGTCACAATAATCATTTGGGTTAGTTTCCATAGCATTATCTTTCACATTTGAAGGTTATGGTCCTAATATGAAAGAGAAAATTTCCCAATATCTCCTCTTTTCTATCTTCAACATCCACAAGCAACAACCTTCACTTCTTCATCTCTAAAGACACATTTTCCCATTCAATCTCGATGGAGAAAAGGAAAAACAAGTTTCCTTTTCAATTTCGTGTGCAACGAGAGGAGATTGATGCTTGTACAAAATTGAAGAGGAGAAGACAATGTCATCAAAATCCCCTTTCGATTCCGCTTTTTTATTTCTTTTATTTCTTTCCTCTTTTTTTTATTCCTTATAACAAATGGATGTGTACATCGTTTCACCATGTTTAATATACTTGGACAAAATCCGAAACTATGAAATCAAAAGTGTATAAATCGAATCTGGAAAAAATTTGTTGGGGAAATTTCAAAATACCCAAAACAATAGATCAATCTAAATTTCTTTTTTTAATAACGAACATTTTGGATGAGAATGGAAAGCGTTTAGTAATCATTTTTTTGATTTTTCTCTTTTAATGTTATAACTAGTGTAATACCCGCACATTGTGCGGGATTGAATTTTAATATGTACACATTATTATAAATAATTTAATATATAAGGATGCGGAAAATGAAATCACTTATTTATTATACTTTTCAAGTGTATTTCTCGTAGCATACAATCAATTCCTGTAAACGATGTTGTGATATGATTATATGAGTGAGATTACATTTGTTTTATTCTTTTTTTAAAATATTTTTTTTACAATTTTTTGTTTGTAAATGTTAATCAATATTTTAATCTTTTTTTGTTTTTTTTCTTCATATTATAATTAATTGTGTTAGCAAACATTTTTTTTATATCTGATTAACAAAATAATGAGGTTAAATTACACATATATAAATTTTAGACCGATAATATGTAAAGGACTAAATAATAATAATAATAATAATAATAATAATAATAATTTTTATTTAAAAAAATCCGATTATGTAAACCCATTTTTTAATAATCTAGATAAATAACTTTTTTTAAAAGATTTTGTTAGGCTTTGATAATAATTTATATTAACAACTTAAAATAATTAACTTTTTAAAATATTTTCTTATGCTGCGTTAAATCTGGTGCTGACACGTGGCAAATAAGGGCTCTCCTTTAATACATATAAGATTCTTAAATTATCACCCTTACATATAGTCGATGTGGGATAGCAAAATTCCTGAATATACATACAATAGATCACTGACCCACATATCACAATATGACCCACATATTAGTAGGTAAACGACCCACATATACATTAGATCAACTACATATATACATTAGATTAGATCAACGAAAGAAAAATTCACATAGTCAACGACTCACAAAATAGTAGGTCAACGACCCACAAAATAGTAGGTCAACGACCCACAAAATAGTAGGTCAATGATCCATAAAACAGTAGGTCAATAACAATATGAATACAAATTATACTTGAACTTAGTCAAAAGTCCAATAAATGTATGATTTGTTCAATCTTTAAAACCTCTATTTATTGAAGTTCTCAAACCATCAACCTTACGTATAGTCAATGTGGGATAGAAAATTTCCTGAAAATATTAAACGTAAATTGATTGGGCTTATAATCCTCACAACGCGTCACGTCTACATTCATATACTATACTTTAATATATTTATGTTGATTGATTTTGTATATTTATATTGGGTGATAATTTGATATGTCAACAACCCACATATCAGTAGGTAAACGACCCACATATCAGTAGGTCAACGACCCATATATCAATAGGTCAACGAAAGAAAATTCACATAGTTAACAACCTATTATTTAATAGTAGGTTAACGACAATATGAATACAAATTATACTTGAACTTAGTCAAAAGTCCAATAAATGTATGATTTGTTCAATCTTTAAAACCTCTACTTATAGAAGTTCTCAAACCATCAACCTTACGTATAGTCGATGTTGGATAGAAAAATTCCTGAAAATATTAAACGTAAATTGATTGGGCTTATACCTCACAATGCGTCACGTCAACATTCATATACCATACTTTAATATATTTATGTTGATTGATTAAGTGTATTTATATTGACTGATATGTCAACGACCCACAAAATAGTAGGTCAACGACCCACTACGAATACAAATTATACTTGAACTTAGTCAAAAGTCTAAGAAATGTATGATTTGTTCAATCTTCAAAAAGCTCTATTTATAGAAGTTTTCAAATTATCACCCTTACATATAGTCGATGTGGGATAGCAAAATTCCTTAAAATATTTAACGTAAATTGATTGGGCTTAATCATTCCCAAAATAAAAAGTAACGTGAAATGGTTACAAAAAATAATGTAATTTAAAAATAAAATGCCTAAAATAATTTAACAATAAATATTTTTTTTATGTAAAAACAATTTAAAAATTAAGAATCATTAAGAATGAGAATTTAAAACAACTATTAATTAAATGAAAAAGAATATTGGATGTGTGCCGTTATAAATTGTAAAAAATGAAGATATTGTAACTAAAATAGATTAAAAAGAAATCGTCCAAGGTCAATTAAAATAATTAAAATTTTAATTAAGTAATTTAAAAAATAAAGGTTTTTCTGGCGATTAATGAGAGAGCTCCATTTCGAATACTCGCACCATAGCGCGCCACATCAGCAGGTATGCACTCTGCTTTAGTATCAGTAGGTCAACGACCCACATATCAATAGGTCAACGAAAGAAAAGTTCACATAGTCAACGACCCACAAAATATGTCGGTCAAACGACCCACAAAATAGTAGGTCAACGACCCACTACGAATACAAATTATACTTGAACTTAGTCAAAAGTCCAAGAAATGTATGATTTGTTCAATCTTCAAAAAGGTCTATTTACAGAAGTTCTTAAATTATCACCCTTACATATAGTCGATGTGGGATAGCAAAATTCCTTAAAATATTTAACGTAAATTGATTGGGCTTAATCATTCCCAGAATAAAAAGTAACGTGAAATGGTTACAAAAAATAATGTAATTTAAAAATAAAAGATTTGATGCCTAAAATAATTTAACAATTAAGATTTTTTTATGTAAAAACAATTTAAAAGTTGAAAATCATTAAGAATGAGAATTTAAAACAACTATTTAATTAAATGAAAAAGAATATTTGATGTGTGCCGTTATAAATTGTAAAAAAATGAAGATATTGTAACTAAATAGATTAAACAGAAATCGTCCAAGGCCAATTAAAATAATTAAAAACTTAATTAAGTAATTAAAAAAATAAATGTTTTTCTAGCGATTAATGAGAGAGCTCCATTTCTAATACTCGCACCACAGCGCACCACGTCAGCAGTTATGCACTCTGCTTTAGTATATTTATATTGATTTATTAGCAATCCTATCAACACAATGTAGATCCCGGAATAAAAACTACAGTCCGTCAGAAATGTTAACACATATGGATCTTCAAAAGTTCAAATGTACATCATAGTAATAATTATGATCATATACAACATATATAGAAACATGTACCAAGTTGCTATTTGCAATAGCAATATGGAAAACTAAGGCATATTTAATGACTTGCAAAGATCAAACAAATCATAGCAGATCAAAGTTGTGGTTGTTAAAGTAAACATTGGTTGTTTGGACCATCTTTTCACATTATGATCTCCTTAGCAACACTTGGTTGCAAGGCCTGCATACCAGCACTCCAATGTCAGCTTGTCCCCATCGATCCGATGTCGTCCCCAAAACATATGCAAATCTCATACGTAAACAACGGTTAAACTTATAAAGACGGCGTATGGTATCCAAAATGACCAAACTCGTTATGTATTCGCATACCTCTAAAGTCAGACCGGCAACCAAAATGAAGTGTGGAACTCCGGTTAATAAAGTTGTCATCACTTGCATTTGTTTTATGAGTTCATCTTCTTGAGTGGTGTAGTTGTTAAGAAGACACTCAGTTTGAGACGAAGATGTGGACGCACTTGTTGCTCGCCGACTCGGAAATGTAGACGGTTACATCTGCCATGAAGCTTTTAAGGTAGGAGAGAAGATTCAACAAATTGTAGTAGGAGATGGGGTTTAGGGAATTATTAGTCAGATTCGATCTTATATATAAGATGGTTGTAGGCTTTGAAGATCTCACGTAACAATTCTCAAACTAATGGTTTCGATCAAGATATTCGTTGTTGATTTCGTTACGATAGTATACTACCAATGGTTAAAAAAAGAGAATTATGTAACTAATTTTTTATAAAAAATTTTTTAAAAAACTTTTCAAAAGGTTTGATCTTATATCTCATTAAAATTTTAACTGAAAATTTAACAAAAAAAATTAATTAATTAAAAATGGTAACAAAAGCTGAGATTTAGTTTCTTCTTATATTTTTAAAGGAGATATCTTCTAATTCAAATATTTAACTTTTTGTTTTTTAAATTAATTTAAATTGCTAAAAAGATATATATTGTGTTTAAAAGAAGATTTTGCTAAGGTTAATTTCTGGGAGGAAACGTGGCAATAAGTGTTTCTCCCTTGATATATATAAGATAAGATATATATAAAAAAGATACTCAAATTTATATTAATTAAAAATTAAGAAAATAAGTATGGTTAAGATTTGGATAGAGATCAATCTATTATTATTTATATTTTACTTACAAAAATTCGAAATTAAAATATTTTTTGTTTTAATTTACTGATACAAAATCTTGATTAAAAAATAACGTAAAAAGAGGTCACAATTAATTTAAAATAAATACTGATTTAAATAAAATTAAAAAAAGTTTTTGCGGACGGAAAATCCTGGCAGCGACACGTGGCAAAAAGTGCGTCCGCTTTAATATATACTAGTGTAATACCCGCACATTGTGCGGGATTGAATTTTAATATGTATACATTATTATAAATAATTTAGTATATAAGGATGCGAAAAATGAAATCACTTATTTATTATACTTTTCAAGTGTATTTCTCGTAGCATACAATCAATTCTTGTAAACGATGTTGTGATATGATTATATGAGTGAGACTATGTTTGTTTTATTCTTTTTTTTAAATATTTTTGTTACAGTTTCTTGTTTGTAAATGTTAATCAATATTTTAATCTTTTTTTGTTTTTTTTCTTCATATTATAATTAATTGTGTTAGCAAACGTTTTTTTTATATCTGATTAACAAAATAATGAGGTTAAATTACACATATATAAATTTTAGACCGATAATATGTAAAGGACTAAATAATAATAATAATAATAATAATAATAATAATAATAATAATAATAATAATAATAATAATAATAATAAATAATTTTTATTTTAAAAAATCCGATTATGTAAACCCATTTTTTAATAATCTAGATAAATAACTTTTTTAAAAAGATTTTGTTAGGCTTTGATAATAATTTATATTAACAACTTAAAATAATTAACTTTTTAAAATATGTTTTTATGTCGCGTTAAATCTGGTGCTGACACGTGGCAAAGAATGACTCTCCTTTAATACATACTAGTTTTAATATCCGTGCCTTGCACGGGTTAGACGAAAATCAAGCAAGAATCTAAATCCTACAATAACATTCAGGAAAGAGGATTTCGGGACAATATCCTCTGAGATACTCGAATGTCATAGTTAATATCAATCCCATTGTAACACCCCAAATCCGCGGGACTCGTGATGCTACGGGCGAGACCTCACAATGTGTCCCGACCCTTAACTTGACAACAATTTCACCGGACCTTCCAACAAGACACAAATAAAGGCGAAAACTTAAAACGTTTTTAATGTATGCGAAAGCTCGAAAGTAAAGACTACAAAGTGGAAACTCAGCCGAGTCCTCAAAACATTACAACTCCGATAAGAAAAACCAAACCGTACTACATAATCCACAATACAAAGACATATCCCAAAAATGTCCCCGTCCTATTATGTACGGAGACCCCGGTTGTCCACTCCTCCACCTCACTCGGCGGCGTCCCTAACCTGCGAGTCATCTACAATCACGGTTTAAAACCGTTAGCTAATATTCTAAGCATTAGAAAAGCGGTGAAGGCACAACCACATATATAGCACATAACATAAAACACACAAGTCCGGTTTATTATCTTTTTATTATTAAGTCATATCCCGTTCTAATTCAACTTAGGTTTGTGGCACGAGAACCACCATGGTCTCGCCTCGGTCCCCACTTACCGGCAGGAATGGTACGGATGCATCCGACCATCGAACCCGCCGGGCTAGTCATCGAGATCCCCTTAACTTCACGCAGAGCTAGGCAAGATGTCACCGCCCGTTATCATACACTTGGGCCAAAATACATATAAGGTCGGTGGTCCTATTTACCGGTTTAAATGTTATAACAAGAACATAAACACACACCACCAACCACACATCAATGCTAATACGTAAAATACGAGCTAAGTAAGTCCGGAGATTTACCTCGTCCCAATGCTAAATCACAAAACGCTCTCGCTTCCCTTGGGAAGAAGCACACAACCTGCTCACAACAAGATAACCATCAAAATCCGCTCAATTCAAGAAGTCTAGAACTTTCACACAAATGATCTCATCAAGATCATTTGACTCTCATTCTAGGACCGCATCCTAGAATCTCTCATACTCACGTCTCACTCAACGCATGAGGAGATATCTCAACAACCTACTAACTCTCATATGATCATACTCAAAACCCAAGAACGAGTAAGAGCCTACTAGGTCTATGATGCTCATCACACTCTCCACACATGAAAGTAACACCCAACAGTTCATAACCTCAAAGATGTTAGTCCTCAACCCAAGAGGCACAAGCTAGCCTAGAAGATCCATCATGCTCACATGCTCATATCCAACAATTACATCGAGCCTTAGGGGCTCCTAAGGTTCACAACCACTAAATGGTATTTCAAGCTACTCTAGATTCATCCTAGGCATGTTAGTAACATGGTTCAACAACAATACTAAGGAATGAACGAAGGGGAAGGGAGAGTAGGAACCTACTGTCAAAGAAACGCAGCCGCGGAGTCAAGCTGGCGCCCCGGCGGAGCAGAGGCCGCCCCTACGGAACCAGGAGCCGCCCCCAGCGGCGCTCCCAGCCGCACCCGCGGCGGAAGGAGCCGCCCCCGCGCCGTCCGTGTCCTGGAGCCCTAGAGCCGCCCCCGCGGCGGTGTTGAGCCGCGCCCGCGGCTGTGCTGAGCCGCTCCCGCGGCCGTGTTGGGCCGCTCCCGCAGCCGTGTTGTGCCGCCCCTGCGGCTGGCCACGCCTGCGGGCGTGATGATCCGCCCCCGCGGGTTCTGTGCAGAACGTCGTCTTCTTCGTCTTCGATCGTGAATCCTTGGCTCCAAAGTCCTCCTTTCCTTGCTGGGTCTTCTCCAAACACTCCCTACTGATCTTAGGCTCCTCTTCACGACCTAATCGAGCTAAGAACGCAGCCATGCAAAGAGTTGAGTAAAAACCTCTCAAAAGCTTCATCCATGACTATGGATGAAGGAGGGAAGAAGAAAGGGGATGAGCAGCCATGGAGAAGAAGGAAGGAAGAGGGAGAAGCTTACCAACAGATTTGGAGCCTCCTCAAGCTATCCAGCACCAAGATCTTCACACAAAAAGGGAAGAAGAGAATGGAAGCCAAGAGAGCAAAGAGAGGAAGAGTGAGGGAAGGAAAGTCACGTGAAAGAGAAAGAGAGGAGAGAGAGAGGGGACAACAGTTTTCATGTCACATCACCCCGGAACGAGGGGTCGGAAATGACCCCTTGTCACTTCGACCCGGAACGAAGGGTCGGAAAGCGGGAAAAAGGGAAAGACGACGATTCGGCTCGGGATTTTAGGAATAAATCCCGGCTCTCGGCATCTCGTGCCTACGGGAAGATCTACAAGGCGCTCTAAGTCTGGAATAAAATTCCCGGACGTTACACCCATAAAGAATTAGGGTTTATTAAATTAAATGTTAGAGTACGTGATGTGGATTAACAAATAAACGACAATGTAAATTGATGAGTTGACCGCACGAAACTTACACAACAATTATGACCCATGAGCGAATGAACTGCGCCAAGTATCAGTTCACGGATTATTTTAGTATATAATATAGATAAGAAATCATGTGTAAAATATATATTAACAAAAAAGAGAAGGGTAAACAAAATCATAAATTTTAATTTAATAATATTAAATAATAATATATTAAAATGTAAATGAAAAAGATTCATATAATATAAGTAGCATTTCTAAATTAAAAACTATAATATCAAATAGTTAATTTTTAAGTAGAAAATGAAGTTTATAAGTTATTTTTTAAAAAAAAGAAGCAACACTCAGTAAACAAATGTAAATAAATATAAAAATATTAATTTTAAAATAAAGTTTATAAGTTTTAGAAAGTATAAAGTTTAATTAAAAATAAAAAAATATAAGTTAACAAAATATTAACATCTTGTAAATAAATATAAAAATATTAATTTTAAAATAAAGTTTATAAGTTTTAGAAAGTATAAAGTTTAATTAAAAATAAAAAAATATAAGTTAACAAAATATTAAGATCTTTCAAATTATATTGCAAATCTTAATTATTTTGATTTTTAAATTACAATTAATTAAATGTCAATTAATAATATATAATATGATGGACTAACAAAAAAAATATGAAGACTCAATATATAAAATGAATTAGTTAATTGTCGTATTTAGTTGCTTATTAATTTGTTTGACAGATTTGGTGAAAAGTTATATGTATATTAAAATTTTTTTGAAGATTCAGTATATAAAATAAATTAGTTAAAATTCGAAAATTAAATATTTATAATAATTTGTTTTAATATGACGGGATCTGAATTAACAAAAAATTGACAACGTGGATTCAACAGACTGTGCCACGTGTAAATTTAATGACGTGGATTCAGTGTACTGTACCACGTGTAAATTCACGGGCTGATAGAGATAGATAAGATGGTTGTTGTTATCCAAATTTTTATATTTCTTCAATCTTCCTGTTTCACTTTATTTTCCACATATTTCTATAAACTGACGTTTCTTTTCTCGTTTGCTTCGTTCTTGTAACAAAAAGAATATAAATCTTAATAAATTAAACTCATAAATAATGATAATAATGTCGAAAGCACCTCTCAACCCCCACCAAGAAAAAGGGACACAACACCCACCTCATTTCTCTACTACAACAAGTTGAACCCTATTCCACATTTGTAGTCTATTTTAAGTCATCTCCTTCTCCATCGATCAATCCTTAAGATCGATGAAGAAGCTGAACGTTCTAATCAGGAAGTGCAAGAGCCTATCAAGGCAGCTGGGGAGAAGCTCGTCGTTCGGGAGCGGTCATTTACGGTATTCTAGGTCATCCGGAGAAGGCTCATGGACCCACATTGTTGATCAGGAGTGTGGTGGCGAGACGGTCTACGTTGGAAGCTCGAAAAAACGGTATGTCATCAAGCCCAAGTACCTTAGCCACCCTTTGATGAATGCTCTTATTGAAAAGTCGGTCCAAGATACACATAGAGATCGAAATTTGAAAGGAGAGATCTCTATCAAGTGTGAAGTTGTTCTTTTCGATCACCTCTTATGGATGCTCGAAAACTCGGATTCTAATAACCTTTGCTCCGATCAGTCGTTGGAGGAACTCGCGGAGCTCTACATGCTGTAGAGAGGCTTTTTTTGGTTTGTATGGAACTGTTTCTATTCAATTGTAATTGATTATCATTTTTTGTTGTTGCTTTGATCGAACACACAAACCGGCTTTTGATCTGGGATAATAGTGTTAATTTTAATTGATTTTGTGAGATGCTAGAATGTTTTTGGGTTGAAGCTCTAGTAACCAGCAATAGAACACAATCAGCTAGCTAAATTTAAAGAGGATATATAACAAGCAATAGAGGGAAGAAGGAACTGAAAGGATGAATATCATTCTCATTGAAGATGACCCTGTGAGTAAGTATATCTTATCTTATATTATATATATATATATATATATATATATATATATATATATATATATATATATATATATATATATATATATATATATATATATATATATATATATATATATATATATATATATAATATAAAGTAGAGGCCTCTATTGTCACGTGTCGTCTCCAGGATTTTTCTCAGTCCAACGAAAATTTTACAGGCCTCTACTATCACGTGTCGCTCTCACATTTAACGTAAGCTCAAATAAAAATTAATCACGTAATTTATCTATAAAAATCCAAAATAATTCAACAACAAAATCTTTATCAAATAACCTCAACAAAACCTTTTTTAATATGTAATTTAAAAAATGACTAACATATTTATTAACATTTGTTATAATTAAAAATAATTTAAGTTTTAACTTAACAAACCGATTAACATTAATTATTGTAAATCACTTAATTTAATCAAACAAAAATTAGTCACGTAATTCATCACAAATTATTGTGTAAATCAGATTTAACTAATCGGAATTTTAAAACAAATTATTAAATCATATAATTGAGTCTAAAATGCAATTTATATTAGATTTTAAATCGAAGTTTTAAATTTTAGTTTAGAGTTTTAGCCCACCAAATTATTTTGTAATTTTGATTTAATCTATCAATTTATATATCAAATCTTCTCAAACTAATCTTTTTAATAATCATCTCAAACAATATTAGTTTATTATTTTTGCTTTCTAAATTACGTTATTAAGTTAAAATTTATTTTCCGTGTCACTATTTTTAAGAAAAGTAGTAAAACTATATATATTTTAAATGATTCAAAAATTAACAAAATTTATAATTGTAAATTCATAATTAACACCATATGCTACCAATGTATTATTTCTATTAACATATGAATCAGTATAATAAGGGGAGAAAAATCAAAATATTAATTATTATACGGTTAGATATTTTATTAATGTATTATATAACATTATATGTAAAGTGTACAAATATTTATTGCTTATTATCTACTCTATCTAATGACAAAAAATTGTTTATATATAATCCCTTGAAGAAATATAATAACAAATAATATTTATATCAAAATCCCGTGCAAGGTACAGGTAATATTAAAGCAAAAGCAATTTTAGCCACGTGTCGCCGCCAAGTTTAACGCAGCCCCCAAAATCTTTTTTAAAAAGTAGTTTTTAAATCCAATTATCAAAAGAAATTAATCTAAAAACTTCTAAAAAATAAGATAATGTCTTAGATATTTTATTAATATTTTTAAAAATTATATAATTAAAAAAATGTAAATAAAATTTTTTTTTTTGTTATTTAAATTTTTTATATCTATTTTACTATCTCATTACACATTTACAAATATATAGGAATTATTTTTATTAGTAATATATAAAAAAACACCCGTGCAGGGCACGGGTAATACACTAGTATATATTAAAGCAGAGGCCTCTATTGCCACGTGTCGCCTTCAGAATTTTTCTCAGCCCAACGAAAATTTTACAGGCTTCAACTGCCACGTGTCGCCTCCACGGTTAACGTCAGTCCAATAAAATTTTTAATTCCGTAATTTAATTGATTACCAGTAATTATAAGATGTTAAAAAATAAATAAAAAAGCATAAAAAAGATGAAGTAAATCACCGTAAGTTTACTCATAGCAAATTTAAAAATCTTTTTAAAAGTTCATTATTTAGGTGATTTACCAAATATAATTAAAACACTAAAATCTGAAGTACAATTTAAATATATTTTTTTTATCATTGTATAAGAAATGTTAAACTGACGCTGGAAACAAAATTTTAATTATTTTATCTATTTTTTTATAATTATATTTTTGTTAAAGAATTCACAAATTTTTTACTACAAAACTCTCCGTACATTTATTTTAGTTATTTAATTTATTTAAAATATTATTTATTAATAAATATTTTTATCATAATTTCTACTATCTTTAAGATTGTATTAGAGATTTTAAACTAAACGATGATACAAACTTTTAATTCTTTTATCTAATTAGTTTTATAATTATTTTTTGTTAACGAATTCACAATTCTTCTAACAAATAATTTAAACACCAAATTATTGTGTAAATCGGATTTTAAAAATAGTAAAAGTTAATCAAAATTTTTTGTTAAAACAACACATGTAAGTTTTAACCAAAAAAAATCCATCATATTAATTGAAAAAAATGATTAAAAAAGAAAGAAAAAGAAGTCATTAGCCATTAACAAAAAAAGCTCATCATATCTCCTCCAAATCATATATATAAAATTACTTAATCTATATTGGGTCAAAAAATGTTCACTCAATCTACAAACTATTGTCGAGCGTCTCTAGACCCGTACATCTTCTAATATCTATTTTTAATAACCAACTATTGTCGAGCGTAAAAAAAATTATAGGAAAAATTCTCATATTGTTTCCTCATTTGCGTAGTTATCTCTTTTATTGTACTGAACATGTATTAGAGGAACTAAATATAATGCTTACTGTACAATTGCAGGTTGGATGCATGCTCTTTCATCTTCGACATATCCAATTATCAAATTAATTATCGGTTATTATGAACTCTATGTTTTTAGGCACTATTTTTTTGGGCATCAATCATCGTTTATTTTTAACTTTATTTGCCGAATGGTAGTGTTTGCCCATTAAATCATTCAAGTACCATGTTTGTGATTGTTTTCTAAACGCGATAGTTAAATTAGTGGAAATTACGCAATTTATAAGTATTAATCGTTTATTAAAACTAACCCGCACAAGGTGCGGATAATACACTAGTATATAGTTGTGCGCAAGGGTGACATAACGTTATCCATCCGCGCGTTTCTCGGCTCACATCAGTTGTATATAAGCGGATATTTTGTTGCACATTCACACTCATACAACCTCCACTTGTATATAAGGGTTTAACAGAAACACTCGCTTTTATTATATTACATTACAATTTACAAGACCTCACTTCATATATATATATATATAGAGAGAGGATGCAAGGTCGACTGAGATGCGTCCTTCACTTTTTCCTTAGAATGTTATTATTTTGAGGCTAATCATAGAGTAATCTAGAAACTAAGTGTCCGTTTAGTTGAAGTGATGGAATAAATACGGAATAAAATCGGTTAAGGGGAAGGAATGATAATGAAATTGATTAGATTAATTTCATGGGTAAAAATACCTCTAAACAAACATAATTTTTGATTGATTGTAATCATTCCGTTACCGAAAATAATTCCTATCGATATCAAACCAGCCATAAGACTTAATCACAACCATTATATACATTATTCTAGATAACTAGCTTAGTACCCGTGCCTTGCACGGGATGTCAAAAAATTAATTATAAGAGTATTCATATATTTTAATCATAATATATATATAATCTATTTTTTATATTTAAGCAAAAAAATTATTTAAAAATAAATGCAAAAATTTTAAAACTATTCTAACAGAAAATTGTATAGGATTACGCTATTATAAGATTATCCTAAATAAGAAGAAATAATAATAATAATAATAATAATAATAATAATAATAATAATAATAATAATATAATATCTTTATTGGTTATAATAGTTTTCAATATTTCCATTTATGTAATAATTGATTATGTCAAAAAAATTGAAAAAATACACTTAAATGAAATAAAATAAACCGATTACTAAAAGAAATAAATAAATAATATGATACTGATATTTAATCAAATTATTTAAGGTGTATTCAAAAGATCCGATTATTTGAAATGGGAAAAGTAAATGACCAATCATATATCTTGGTTTAAAAATAACTTGAATTAAAAAAAAAATTTATATAGTTGACTTTATATAAATAATGTAATCTTATAACACATAAATAGTATAATATTTGTTAAACATAGAAAGTTATTTTTGTTTATAGTATAGTCTTTTCTTATATCTCATATCATACCTTTAATTGAGAAATAAAATAAAATAAAAATAGAAACAATTGACTTTATATAAATAAGACATGACAAAAATCCGACGTGGCTTAATGAGATAGTGACACGTGGCAAAATCCTATGTGACTTAATGTGGTGGTGACACGTGGAAGAATCCGATGTGGCTTAATGTAACGGCGACACATGGTTTAATTCACTTCTGCTTTAGTATTATATAGTAGATTATCTATCTTTCGATGAACAATACCTTTTCCTTCTTTGGCCCATGACTAATGGGCTTCTATAATTCTCTCAATTTAGCCCATTAAACTCAAATACAAAAATATAAATTATCTAACAATTCTATCCTGAAACTATATATACTGCTATTAAAGGTACAATATTTTCTATGCATCTTTCTTTTACAATTTTACTAATTAATTAATTTATAAAAATTATTAAAATAAACAATAAATATATTATTTTTATTTTTATCTAACCACAAATCACAATCTTCTACATAATTTAAAATATCCTTACCAAATATTTTTTGAAATACTTTATGCTTTCATTTATGAGAGGATTGAATATTTTTATTTTTTAACTTTAACATATAAATATGCAAGAAGTGTAGGCCGTGTTAGGCACGGGTTTAAGAATACTTTTCATTTATTTATTTTAATTCAAAATTATATAAATTTAATGTTTTTATAATATTAATATTTAAAAATTAAATACTGATACATGAGTTTATGTTGTAGAAAAGTTAGACAAATATATTTTAACTACTAAAATTCTATAACATATTTTAAATAATAAAAATTATCCATAAATAGTTTATTTAAGTTTTACAATAAATAAGCTAGTAAAACTTAAATTTTAAGAGATTTTATCGTACAAATAAAGCTTAATTAGGAGTTATTTTATATTTGTGATCTTCCTCACTTATTAGCATCTCAAACAAATTTAGGTATTGTTATCCCCAAAATCAAATGTAAAAAAATCCGTTTCTCTCGTACATTCTTCTAGGTTTTTCCACTTTCTTCTCAACTCCTTTTGTAACTCCAAGTTTTATTAGATTACGTAATGATATTGTTCACAAAATAAAATCAAAAGACATTTAATAGAGGAGTTTTTATAAGGAGAGACAAAAATTGAATTGAATATTTTAAATGTGAAAAGGTATTAAAAAAATGGTTTGGAATCAATGTTAGGAGTTAAATTGAGATATTTAATTGGGTAATCAATGTTAGGAGTTACAAAAACATAACAGCTAGTTAATTTTAGGAGTTAAATTGGAAGAATTAATTGCTCACCCGCGAAGGTTATAGGAGATCATGTAGCTCAAGAGAGGAAAAGGGTCGAAAAGGAAGAAACAACCAAAGTTGCAAGAAAGGGAAAGATGACCATTGGAGGATCATTTGAGCCTAAGACCCTAGTCACCGCTCGATTGAGCGACGCTCGTCGAGCTTTACAAGGGGGTTCTATTTTCTTTCTTCTTATTTGTATTGTTGATTTTCCTTATCTACATCAAAGCGGATATTAGTGATTTGACTTTACCTGTGTGTATTTTAGATCTACTTAAAGAGTTCAAGGACCTAATGCCGGAAGAGATGCCCTATGATTACCACCCATTAGAGGCATCGAACATCAGATTGATTTCATTCCTGGCGCTACCATCCCGAACCGGCCAACTTATAAAGCCAACCCTTTAACACCCCGAATCCGTAGGACTCGAGGCGCTACTGGGCTAGGATCTCACAATGGAGCCTGACCCTAACCTGACAACAAGTTCACCAGATCTTACAACAAGGCACAGATAGATTAAAACCAAAACATAAAACTGATATATATAAATCAAAAGGTTATACAAGGTACCGCTGAGTACAATCAAAACATATAATTGTACATGACAAAAGACCCCATATCCCACGATAAAGACCTAGTGTACGGAGCCCTCAACGGATCACCCACCGTGGATCACTCTGCAACTCTCCTAACCTGCAAAGGATCTACAACACGGTATAAAACCGTTAGCTAACCATACATATATAAGGTAAGCATAAGCACATACACACATCATAAAATCATAAACATCTCATCATGGTATCACATATTTACCCAATTTATTATCTTTATATAAATGGTCCAACACTCAAATCATATATAAATATGTATATGAATATATGAGACACGAGGAATATATAATCCTCGCCTCTGGGTGCTAATGCCAGCTGGAGTGGTGCCTGGTCACACCTCCCTGTGTACCCTAAGGGAGTGGAGAGTGCCCGAACCGTTTACCAGATCTGGACAACCACAAAGAACCGCCCAGACTACCAAAGGGATGAAAGGGAAAGCTGTCACGGCCCTACAATGGGCAGTCACTAAACCATAGGTCGGTAATAATCAATGTCGCATGCTATCACGCATATATCAAATACCACTCAGGCATACATCCAATATAGGGATGGTAGCTAAGTAAGTCCTATGGACTTACCTCAACCTCGAAGTAATCTCAACCACGTAGTACTCTCAACTATGATCAGCTCCAAATCTGGAGAACAACACTGCCTAGTAGAGACCCATTATGAGGTTCTAGCCTGTGACATTCCGAGTTATCAAAATTCGGGGTGTTACAAGCAATATGAATTAAGAGCGTTCTTTCAACAAAAGTCCTTTGAACACAACATTCATATTTATTCTCTATTTGATGTTGAATTGTTTTGAATAAATATCATATTGAATACGGTATTGTTATTGTTGATTTCATTCCAATTTTGGGTTTTTTTTCGTTAAAGTTTATCGATTTATGAAATAGCGCTTTTGTTTCAGTTTTTGAAATCTTAAGCAATTTTAGTTTTCGAAATAGCGCTTTTGTTTAATTTTTATTCAGCCGGAAGAATTGGGACGAGGACGAGTTAACGTTATTAAATGTTAACTTATTAACATTTTCCGTTTCATTTAAAAAAAATTTCCAGTTAGATGTGTGTGTCATCGTTGTCGTTCATTATTTAAATATGACAGCTCGGGATTCTTCCTACTTTTTATCATATGCATCTTTTTCACTTGTACTCAACCATATATATATATATATATATATATATATATATATATATATATATATATATATATATATATATATATATATATATATATATATATATATATATATATATATATATAATACGAATAAGCCTATGATTTTAATTACCCAATTATCCATTTTTTATCTTTGGATTATCTATTTCCTTCTTCCTTCCATATAAGATATTATAATAATATTTGGTTAATTTTTTTATTTACACAAAAAGATATTTAAGTTCTTAAAATATGTACAAAAAAAGAATAATTATGTTTTACATATGAATAAAAATCATAGAGCTGCTAATCTAAAACAAACATATAAAGAACACATTTTTTTAATAGTTTTTAATTAGTTTTTATTAATTTGAAAAATACCCCTAACCTCTCTTACATGCCTTCGTATTTATTTAATTATTTATTTTATAATTTATCTTATTTATGATATTAACTTTAATTCACAAATCTACTCCTATCGAACCAAGATCATATGTCTGATTTTCTTAACAAAATTTATAAGATTGTTTATTGTAAATGGCCGGGTAACAATTAAGAATGCTTTGTTTAGTTTGCTTTTAAATGTAACATACAAATTCTTTAATTATGTTATCTATCGGAGTTCCGATAAATATTAAGTTATCACGTCTAAAACAAAAACATTATGATCTTAGTATATAAGGTCGGTGAACTACTCTTATTATCACCAATTAGTTTTAGGTAGAACCTTCATAAACTTATGTGTTATATTTGAAACTAACGCGCATGAATATTCATATGTACACGATCCCCTCCACGGTCCATCTCAATCGGACTTTGACCATTACTGTAGTATCCTTATCTATCGGGTACTTAACAAGAAAAGAGCCAAGCGAGTATGTATTATAATCATAATTCATACAATTCCATGATTTGAAAAAGAAACACCAAAGATCCAAACACCATTCCCCATCGCATACGTCATTTTATTGAAGATTTAAACATGAAACGACATAGTTACATGCACTTCTTAAGGTTGTACGTATTGCTCGGAAACTTCATTAATCATGGTGGAGACAATGATTGATTAGCATTGCCGCATTGGTAAAAGCACCAACATGTAGTACCAAGACAAATTCCTTTGGTACCAGGTGGAATCTTACGACTTATGCAACCTGGTTCGCAGAATTCGTCAGTCTTGCAGGGACCGGTGAGAAACGAACGAGTACGACAAAGTTTTACAACCCTTCTACATTCATAACCTGTAACACAAAACGAGAGAGAATCGTCATACATTCAAACAAACAAGTATGTCAGACCGAGTTCAACAAATAACTCATAGAATGTAATCCACTAACGTACTTTTTGATTTCGACCTGAAAACGAAATGAAACGAACCTAGTTCATTTTACACGATTTCTCATTTTCAATAAAGTGTTTTTACTATTTGATTTCCTGTAGATTTTGAATCAATTAAATTTTACTCCAATTACTTTAAATCACATGGAATGTTTTAAAAAATTTCATGAACTAAATTCATTTTCATTCCGCTTTCGATTCGGATATACAACCAAACGGAAGGGAAACTTCTATACTAGGTATACTACGTTGCAGATTTGATTGTTATCGACGTGGAACAAGTATGTAATTATCATCTAACGAAATAATAGAAGATTGGTTATATGGTAAGGACAACTAAATGACATCATAATGAAATGGAGGAAGATTCTCACGGAGATGAACGAGAAAGCAAGAAGAAGAATGAGGATGGTGTAAGGGCCTTTCATTGTTGTTTTGTGTTGTGGAGTTTTTAGTTCTGCCAAAGTGGATATTATATAAGGCTTTGTTTTATACAAATGTAAGAGAAAAGGGTAATTAACTATATAAACTTATTAAGATGGAGTAAAATCAGATAATTATTACCAAATCTTTTCACCAACCAAAAAAGATTTTTGGATATATATCATTAAAGTAATTGGATTTGTTTCCGGTTTAGGAAATTTTCTTGGTGGGTTAACATAATGGGTAGTTCAGACTTCCATTCGAGCACCCAAAAGCTATTGTAAGTTATAACGAGATTTCTTAAAAAACCCAATTGTCAAAAAAATGTAGTCTATCAACCTTACATAATAGCTTATTTCTAGTTGTTGTCATACTCATCTAAACAAGGTTGCACATACTTGGACAAAGGGGTTTGGTATCTCCATTCTTTTAACGGTTATCCTATATGTTATATCGTTCTGATGTCATATTAAAGTGAGACAGACCAATGACATGAGTTTAGATCTCCGCATGATCATGCGCCTAAAGTCTAGCACATAAGTCATGTGGGGTTCTAATCTAATACGAACTGTAAAATAGATTACACCGTCATGCCATGTGTTAGGCAACCATTGATGACACATGTTATGTGTAACGGACATTGAACATACAACTCATTTTAAACATCAAAGTGCAGACTCGACAAGCCTACCAAGCAAGTACCAATTAGCCATTTAGGTTACCATCATAACCTTTTGCTTCGGTATTGTCATGTCACTTTGACAGTACTGGAGTTCTTTGTCTTTAACCTTCACAAATATCATACTTGAAGGTTTTAAACATGCCAAGCAAAACCTATTGCATGTTGATTTTCTAGCCACAGAATGCACTTTTATGTTTTCTGGTGCAAACGATTTCAACGTCTAACAAAGGAACTCACTGAGAAAGGGCAGGCGAAATACATATTTTTTATTTCCGTGAAAACAAATTTACATATCTCTAGAAACAACCTACAATCAAGCTGACAGAAACCTGTTTTGTCGAACAAGAACCTAGATTATAAGGGTATTGCAATGGAGAATTCTGCCTCTGTTCATCTTCACAATACCCGGTGGAAAGATTGTTGCTTGCGATCAGAGATTCGTCTTCTCAACAACAATCCTAATTTTGAGACGCTCTTCATAACTGATAGGAAGCAGACTCAATGTAAGTCTTGTAAATTTGTCTTTAGTAGCAGAATGACACTAGTGTACACCAAAACAAACAAGTTGTTCCCTTTAGATTGTTAGAACTGATAGATTCTGACTTCATGACTTGGTTGTAAGACGCCGCAATTTCCTATCATGGTTGAGCATAGCACTAATGCTATCGACTACCAAAAGGGTCTGCGAGAAAAGGCCAGGATTAGTGATTGCCTGAAAGAACTCAATGATTTATAACTTATTTTACAATCATAGCATAAACAATTTCTGAGAACTTGAGCAAATTTCCTTCATAAAAGGACAATATTCAAACCTGGAAACAAGTATAAGCAATTGCGGTTGCGTAATAGAAGTTTGCGTTTCCAGTTCCCTGCAACCGAAAAAATGGAATGCTTTACTTTTTGAACGGCTATGCTAGAAAAATGATCATCTCATCGAGGTTTCAAGAAAATCCGTACCCTCCATATCCATAGATTATGCATCACAGGGCTGAGGAGATTGACACCGATGAAACCACAAAAAAGGACGAAAGAGAAACTCATTTCTGGAAAGCACAATGTAAAAAATCAGGAACCGCTGGTGTATCTGGATGCCATTAATAGACAAGGTTTTCCAACTTACCTGCCAGTTCATCGAGGAACAAGCCTAACAAGCCTAAGTACAAAGCTGAATCACCAACCTAACCAGAACACAATTGAGGGGGGAAGTTAGTCAAGTATCAGTTTTATGACCTTTTGACGATAAAATTTTGAAGAATGAACTGCTAGAGTAAAAATCAGGTATAACATGGCCCATATTGGATATCCAGATTCCCTAATATAGACAGACCATATGCCATAAATATTTTTTTACGACAAAAACTTTGTCACTGAAGTAAGGAAAGATAGTACTAACATATCTAGTCTCATTGAGTGTTGTACTCACCGAAGGATAAGATTTAAGAATCGAAGAGGTTGCCATATAGACAAAAGCTAAGAAGCAAGGTCTGTGTCTGAGGCGTATAGCTAACGGCAAATCATGAACAGAATGTTCATGCCAAATACCATCAAGAAGAAATTTTTGAAGAAATCAAAAACTTCAGCAAAGAAGTACCTGCACGATGAAGACCAAAACAATGAGCACATTGTCACATTAATTCAGACATAGGGTAATGTGATTGCCCTTTATTATTTCCTCACCATAAAACACCAATGTTTGGAGACAAGTCCTCCACAGTCAGAATAAAACCATATGTCCTACAAAATTTAAGCCAATAAGGGAGGTTAGGAAAGAGGTGAGATGCATCCATGACCCATGCAATAAAAAAGATGCAAAAAATATAGAAAGAAGATGTCCCCAATTATGCTAAAAGTTACAGCAATGATACACATGGAGAAATGCAGATAGTAGATCCAATTGAGTGTACCTCTTGAACATTTCTTGTAAACCACCATGCTGGTTGACGGAAATCGCACAAAGGACCAGAATATAGGCTGACCATACAGCAGCCCACAATATGAACTGCAGTGCCAATCTCCACGAAAAGAAAGGTGCGGCCGAATGACTGGTCGTACCAACATGCTTAGGCTTTTTATCACCAGAATGTGTATCCGTATGATGGAGGCTCTCTGGCAAAAACAACTTCTGTGGAGGAGAATCTGCTCCATATCCTATGAGAAGTATAATCTGACATGAAAAAGTGATAAAAATCAGCTCTGCAAGAACAAATGGACAAAATGATGAAAATAAAAAGGATTTCATCCTTGATGATCAACATAAGTGACAATTTACCGGAATTATCAAAATTGCAGGATAAAATGACAAATGAGTTGCCATAGCCCACCCAAATGCTGCCAAAGGAACTAGACCTGCAATATATCAAAATGTTATAATTAATAACCCAAGAACAGATTCAAGTGAATTGCATGAATATAATCTTGGCATACTTTCACCAATCCTTAAGGAATCACAACGAACAATTAGTTGTCCACTAGTCTATGTGTTTACTTCTCGTTTAGCAATGTACTAAATATCTCCTGGGAACAACAATGTTAGGTTGATGACTTTCCACTACCTAAGGTACTACAGTCTACAGGTGACTGCCCTGATGAACAGAGTCACTGTCTTACTGATGACCTACTATTATTAATCCAAACAAAAATACGGAAAACTGTGACCAGCCTCATCATACCTGTGCAAGCTCCATAGATGGACAGGATCACAAATAAGTTTTCAGCTGGTGATGTTGATGAGCCTACACATGTAATTATGGTCAAAGGATTCCAAAGGTATACAAGAGCCGCAATTTCACCAGATGAGAGATTTTCTGAAACAAATGGAAGACAAGCATAATTTAGTAGCATGAAAACAGATTTGGTGTTAGATTCAGTTTAATCTCCAACTCTATAGAGTCTGAATTAAAACATTATAAGTTAAATTCCTCTGAATGAACTTTTTAAAGAAAGAATTAGTAGCAACTAAGCCCCAAGAATAGATGAAGTCAGAACAAACTAATCAAGAAAGTACCAGTGGAAATCTGAAAAAGGATGCTCCCATAGATTTTTCACTAGTCAATAAGTAGCACAAAAGCTCTACAATTTGGTATAGACCCTTCAACTCAGCTATACAATAAGATGGTCCATCTTTTCTTTGAATTGAACATGTGAAGCAAACAAAAAATGTGCTTATGGGAATTCAAGCAATTCTAAATCGACTTCCACATAATCTAATATTACTCCAATCAATGTATACAGCACAATGTCAACACAACCTCATAATCTAATATTACTCTTGTTAATGTATTCAACGGACACACTACCAACTGCCTTATAATTAATTGCAAAGTAGTAGCTGTCCATACAAAAGTAGATTCTATTATCTTCAGAACTATTTATACCTACAAGTAGTGATATCAGTTCCTAATTCATATGGGTATCAATCACAGACATCACATCATGAAAATGTTAAAAAGGGAACCTGTCCATGCTCAGTGTGTTGCTTATGGAAATTAATCAAAGTCCAAATTAACGAATGCAGTATGCACAAAAAATAAAATAAACCGCCATTCTGAACAAACCATAATCATTCTTCAGAGGAGAAAAAAGAGTAGAATAAACAAGAAATCTCACATTGTGCTAATAATAAAATACCTGAAGCCTCTGACATCTTGTATAGACCTAGTGATTTAAGATGCTGAGCTCTTGTGGATTGAAGGATTTGACCAGTAGCTCTAAGAAGCAGAGCAGAGACAAAATCTGCTATCACAAAAAGAACACTGTACCAAAAATGAGTTGAAAGGTTGTTCCACTGCCCTTTTCCTCTTTAGAAATAAACTTTATCAAGTTGTTCACTGAGAAGAACATGTAAACATTTGCAAGAAAATTATGTAATGCACAGACACAAAAAAAGAGCACAAGCTCTATGTCATTGTATCTGAGCAGATGAAGTCTTCAAAACTATTATGCTTCACGATTGGGTATGGGGATGTTAAATATCAGAAAAGAACAAGACATAAAACCAGTAAGAATGAAAGAAAATGCAAAATTTTAGAAGAATCGATAAGGAAGGTCTATGCCATATGAAATAGTATCATGTGGTGTAAGACATGTCTGCGCTCTTGTATACATTTTCCACTAAACACTGTTGAGTTGGCAGGATTACTTCAGGAAAAGTGAGCCTATGTCAAACAAGATTTGGGTTTCACTCTATTTTGTTAACATTTTGCATTAGGCAGCATCAAATATGAAACATATCATTACGAAACTGTCCAGAAAGTAAATGAAAAGTTACTACATACTGCAAAAATAGAACACTGCAACCATTATGAGTGTATATGACATTTGAATGCATCTATAGTTGTCTGGAAGTTTGATCTCGTTTCAAAAATAGCTCATATTAGCTCCAAAATTTCCTACTGCATTTATAGGAAGCTCTAAATGACAAATTAAAGGCTAATGAATATACTAATAAGAGACTCTCGTGCCTATAAAAAAGAACTACGTATACTTTTTTAAGAAGATATATGATTAAAAGCATATGGGCATCATTTGGAAACAAAGATGAGATTTACAACAAAAGAGCATATGATCTTCTAGCAAAGTAATCACGTTTTGGTTATCAAAATCACAATTCACCTGCACAGTATATGCCCGGGCTGATCAGTCAACCTGCAGATATATACATTCAAGAACCAACATAATTATCCACAATAAATAAATTTCTCCTCAGATTATGCGAGAAATAGATTAATGTATCCTATTACCTGTTAACTGTAAGAGGCCCTAACAATGTCAATAACAAAGGAGATCCATGATACATAGATCCTGCAAAAACATTACAAAACTTTACAAACCGAAAAAAACGTTGAAATATTAAATCTCCACATTAGAAATTGAAATGTGAAGCGTAACACACCAGAGTAAGGCGACATGGAGGCCTGCTTGAGCCAGTACCCTTCCGCCACTACAGATACAAAAGACGGTTAGATTTGAATATTAGTTCAAAGTGATTGTAAAATTTTACGGAGAGATCGAATTGACATACCGCGACGGAGGCTTGTGAGGGGAGTGGAGACTTCGGGGCGAGAAGAAAGGCTAGGTGTTTGGAGAAGTATATTAGGGTTAGCCTGAATGCAATAGAAGCAATTGCCCATCCCCAAAAACTTTGTGGATTCTTCTTCTTTACATTCTCCGACGACCGTGAGTTGCTGGAATCCGCCATTTTAGCACGATTCCGAGCTTCTCAACAGAGTAGAGGATCGATTGAGGGGTTTGACTAGCTTGGACCGCAGATCTTGTGCTTCTGCCTTTAGATGTTAAAACGAGGTCTAGTGGAATGTTGGTGGCTCAGTTTAGCTTGAAGATTCGGGTTCGAATTCTTCTGAATGCATGTATGAAAAAATTGATATTGGAAGGGTATTTCCCAACAATAGACCACGATTTTCTACCTGATCCGGACGTAGAGCGACTAAGCCGATCGAACCGGGTGGTCTCCGAATTTACCATTACCAAAAAAAATATAAAAAAATAAAAAATAAATAAATAAATAAAACGAGGATGTTTCCTTTCACCTTCTTTTTTCTCCTAACCTATTGAGAAATAAACTTTTTGAGGATTATAAACACAAATTACCGTTCGCGCGGACATATTTTACCGCACGACGATGCGGACTCTGCATGCGCCTTAGGATTGAAGCGCATGCGGAGTGCGCTACCGCACTAGAGCCAGAAGGATAAGACGCATGCACGAAAAATAAAAAAATAAAAAATATTGGTGTATGCGGAATTTGCATGCGCCCTAGACCAGATGTAGAGAAAATGTTTTGAATAGGTTGTGCGCATCCGGACTGCACATTCGCCCGAGGTTGGGGCGCATTCCGCATGCGCCCCAACTTGAGCTTTGCGCATCCAAACTGCGCATGCATCAGGACTTGGGGAACATGCGCAGTCCGATTCGACCGTGCCATCTGTGATTTTTGACCGCCCGAATAACATTACTCTTTATAAATTTTGAAAATAGTTTTTGACATAGATCAAAAATCAAAAAGATATTTACTTAAATTTAACTTTTCACCCAAATATTCTTCAAATAAATTTAACCGAAAAATACTAATCAAACTACCGTTAAAGCAATGTTAAATCAATGTAACTCCGTAAGTAGAAATGTCTACTTTGTTGGTTTAAACTAGACCTTCTCATTAGACCGGACATGAACCGGTTTTCAGACCATCCAGGTTAATCTGATTTAACCTGGATCAAAATGTCAAATATTGGAGAAAAAAGGCTAAGTTTTATATAAGCTATAATATTTAACCATACATATAAGTTAACTTACGACATGTTTTCAATAAAATGCGACTTTGAAGGCTTTTTTTTACTTAAAATTGTTTAAAATTTGTTAAAGAATACTCTAATATTTCTATAAAAGTTTAATACTCATGCATTATATTAAGGAAATAATTATACTAAAAAATGAAATTCATGATAGATTATATTAGAGGCGTGGTAAAAATGGGTGGTTCACCACCAAATCAGCATCGGAGATGATCGTTGAGGATAAGGTCATCTCCCCTAAAAATGTTTGTGATTGGATTTGGAATCTCGATACTCAATCTAAAATTAAGAACTTTTTTTGAAAAATCTCAACAAACGGAATTTCAACAAAATCAAAGCTAGACGAAAGAAGAATTGCGGTCACAAGGCATTGTGAATTGTGTAACCATCAAATTGAGGACTTGTTTCACCTACTTATTGATTGTCCCTTTACTAAACAAATCACTTCTACGAAAGATAGTTAAATTTCGATCGAACTAAGCAACATTTGTCACCAAAACAAAAGAGCAAATGACCTCCTACTGGAATTTTTTTTTTAAAAAAACAAGATTAGACTTAACAAGTTCTCTTGCCTAGCAACAATCTGGTGGAACATCTGGTTCTTTAGGAACAAAATCATTTTTAGCAATGATCGGTTCTATCAATGATTTAATTCCATTCACATAAAAAACCAAATCCATAATTGAAGCAATATCATCATTGACGAGGGTGATTACGATATCAAACCGCTGCCAAATGACAATAATATATACTACCAAACGGGAAAACGCAATATTAAGTGAAAAAAACCAAAACCTTGTTTCCATAAACTTAACTTTGATGGATTCAAACTCGATCGGGAGTAACATTCATTGGTTTTGTGATTCGAAATCACAATGGAAAGGTTGTTAGTCTCGGTGCCCAAAAAAAAACTTCAACTCGATAATAAAAGTAAGCTTTTGCTCTTAAATCTGGCTTGCAAGAAGGTATCAAATTGCCATTCGAAATCGAAGGTGTTTGTGTGTTATCAAGGGACTCTAAGGTTTGTGGAGTTGTCCGTGGGAGTGTAAGAGCCGTAGTCTTTCGGGCTGAGACCGGACCTTGGCTGAGATTAGTCTTGGACGAGATCTGCCCCTGCCGCGGCCGCGCTGTGAGGTGCCGCGCCCGTGCCGTGCTGCGTCCTGGCGCGCCCGCGCCTGCACACTGCCGCGCCCGCGCCCGCCGCCTGCAGCCGCTTTCTTGGACTTTGTTGTCGTGCTTCACTCTTTACTTCTTCTTTTGGCCGGGTGATCTAAGCCATCTCCTTCCTTTGCTTCTCTAGTTTCTCTCTCCACGCTACCTAGCTCCTTTGCTTTCCCTTGGACCTTGTTTTTGGTTTTGGAAGAAGTTGTGTGAGATCTTTGGTGCTTGACTTGTGCAAGTCTTAGCTGGAGTTTGTTGGGCAGTGAAGCTAACTTGTGCTTGTGGAATCCCCTGCAGCCTTGAGTGCTCCTTGTGGTATAGCTTTCTTCTTCTTCTTCTCTTCTTTCTTGGTTCCATTCTAGCTTAGGGATAGGTGTATGATTAAGCTGGTATTGCTGGTTGTGTATGTGTATGTTGAACCTGCTGGGGATGAGAAAGAAGTGTAGTGATCAACTGAAGAAACGAAGAAAGACTGCAGAACCGAGTTCTGCGTAGTCGCCGCGGCCGCGCTGAGCACTGACGCGCCCGCGCCCGAACACTGACGCGCCCGCGTCCCGACCCTGCCGCGCCCGCATCTAGATCCTGCCGCACCTGCGGCCACATCCCGCCGCGCCCGCGGTTCCTGCTTCCGCCCTGCATCCTTTGTTTACGCAGGTGCGTCTTGTTCCGGGGCTACCTATGGATGGGTAGTTCCCTTTCCTTTCCTAGTATGAGTGGTAGTAGCATGCTAGGTATGAGTTGAGTACGATATAGTTATGCCGGTTACGGCTTTGAGGTATACGAGTTGGAATTGATCCCATATGGATCCCTTGGGTCTAGGTGTGACCCTTGATGTGATAGGATTGTGATACGTGTATGTGTGCCTTGTATAGGCTGAGTTGTCCTCCAGTTGGAGTAGACGTTCCTGAGGTTTATCTTCGAGAGTTCTTCTGATATCGAGGTAAGTCCATAGGACTTACTTAGCTACTATCCTTATATTGGATGTATGCTTGAGTGGTGTTTGCGTTATGTGTTTAATAGCATGCTTATGATTATGTTTATGACCGACCTATGTCATATTGACCGCCCATCGTAGTGGCTGTGATAACCTTTCCCTTTCATCCCGTAGTTGGAGTCTGGGAGGTTCTCTGTAGTCAGGCCAGTTCTGGTATAAAGGAAGGCCCCTCACCATTTCCCTCAGAGTACACGGGAGGTGTGCCGATACTACTCCAGCTGGATATGGTACTCAGAGGCGAGGATCATATTTCTCGTGTCACCTATTTTCATCTATATATATATTTATACGATTCTATGTTTTGACCTATTCAAGATAATAACCTGGTAAATGTTTGTTATCATGCTGGAGTGTTTAATATTTCTAAGGTGTGTTTGTGCTCTAGTATTATCTTATATATGTGTATAGTTAGCTAACGGTTTCATACCGTGTTGTAGTTCCTTCGCAGGTTAGGACACTGCAGGGTTATTCAGAGGGGGTGATCCGCTGAGGGCTCCGTACATTGGGCCGTTATCGGGGCTATGGGGTTTTTATATTGTACAGTTTGGTTTCTTTTGTACTCAGCGGTACTGGCGTATCACTTTTGAAACTTATATTTATATCGGTTTATGTTTTGTATTTAATCTGTTAGTGCCTTGTTGTAAGATTCAGTGAAATTGTTGTCAGGCTAGGGTCAGGATCCATTGTGAGATCCTAGCCCAGTAGCGCCTCGAGTCCCGCGGATTCGGGGTGTTACAGGGAGGTCGAAATGATTATATCCGACTCCAGACTGGATCTTCGTTTCTTTGACTATGTCCAAATCAGACATGTTTTCAGAAAAACCAATTGTGTTACTGATCAATTGACCCATTTGGAAATCTCGACACCCAACACCAATTTTTCTGATTATCCCGAACTTCGAGTTCTCATCCACAAGAATGTTTTTGGTTGGACTACCTCTAAGAGGTAGACCGATTTAACCGTTTTCCGTTAATAAAAAAACCATCCGATTATTAAAAAACTCTTTTTTAAGCCTGAGAAGAGTGAGAGGTCCTAGACTGATAGGTGGTTATACGTTTTGAAAGGAAGAAAAAAAAAATTATGGGATAGTTTTGTAAAAGTTATAGCTTTAGGGGGTTTATGTGAAAATCATCTATTCTATGGTGGTTTTATCACTTTTATGTAGATTATCAACAAAGTTAAGATGTCATGTGCACCATGTACCCCAATAAGAAACATATATATATGTCCTAAGGTAGGTAGCTATTTCATTTGCACGTTACATAGTTACATAATTACCTCTTACGTACAAGTCTTATTAATAGTCTTATTATGTTAGGTTTTTTGAATGGCCCGTAATCTAAAATGGATCATATAAGAACGAGGGTTTTATAAAAAATATTTCTTGTGAAACAATTTTATGTTGTAAATCAAATATATATTGATTCACTTGTTTTGAAAATCTCCAAAATTATCGTGGATAGAGTAGACTTAAAATTAATACATGTGTATATAAAACGATTTATATTAGAAATTATTTTACGTGATTTTTAAACGTACCGGCGAAAATTGTTATTCGTCACCGTAACTACGCACTTCGCGTGCGTGGTTGAGAATTCACCAACTACGCACTTGGGGTGCGTAGTAGTAGTTAAAAAAAAAAAAAAAATAATTTTTTTTTCTTCCCTACTCCTACTACGCTCCCCAAGTGAGTAGTTCAATTTGTTCATTTTTTTTAAATTTTTTCTAGATTCCAACTACGCACCCCATATGCGTAGTTGAAGTCCACTCAACTGCGCACACGAAGTGCGTAGTTTTGGTTACGAATAGTAATTTTCACCGGTACGTCTAACAATCCCCTTATTTTTTAGGAAATGTATGTCATCCTTATCATCTCAATACATCCTTGCATGTGTAACTAAGAGAACATGTATAGATGAGGACTAAAAATTATATGGTTATTTAAAATCTGGTACGAACCGGATTGATGAATAGGTTCTAGAGTGATCCGGATCCAAATATTTTTGTTGGACGTCATATGGAACAAATATTTACGTGATGTCCGGATTTGTATGTAAAAATATTAAGGGCTTCAATTTTGGCTCCAAATAGCCAAAAATAATTATTATGAACCTTAGTCCAACCGATCGGAACTGAACTTAGACCGTACCTTAATATTCGGTTCAAAACCGGTTCAACAATAAATTTTTGGACTGGTCTTAGGCCGATAAATAACCCTAACAAACTAGATGTCGTATGCATACGGGTTCACATGAACATTAGACAAACATATAAGCCCATAAAATTACATTCTAAATCAATAATAAATAATAAAAAAAAGACCACTTACAACGCTAAGAATAATCTTCAACTTTGAACGTAATAATTTTATTATATCGAAAATAGTTAGTGAAACTAATAATATATTATATATATGTATATATAATAATCTGAACTTAATTTATAATATATTAAAATTATAAATCTTGAAGTGAACAAACACTGCCTATACAAGGCATACAGAGATGCTCAGCATCATCAACCACACAACAAAACTCTTCCAAACTCCAAGGAAAACAAGCACAAGATCAAAGGAAGGAAAGCAGGGAAAGAAGAACGTGGGAAGCTGGAGAATGAAGACTGAAACCCTTCATCACGAGCCAAAGAAGAAGCTTAAGGAGGACGTAACAAAAGGTAAAGCACGGGTCAAAAGTCAACAAAGTCGGCTGCAGCCGCAGGAAACCGCTGGGGCGGGTTCCTTGGCCGCAGGGGCGGATCACGGCCTTAGCCGCAGGGGCGGCTAAGCCCAAACTCGGCTCTAAAGACTAAGGCTCTTACATCTCATCCCCCTAAAAACAAGTTTCATCCTGAAACTTGTAAAATCCTAAAACCACTCGGACTCAGAAGCCGAGGTACAACTCTCTCTATCGGAGACATCACATCTCCACACGTATGGTATCAACCTATATCACTCTATAACCTCAAACACAGGCATGGAGGAAATCATCATCTCTAGCCATAAGATCACTATATTGTCCAAGGCATAGAGGAAATCCATCTCTAGCCAAATCATACTCATAACAGAAGGGCATGGAGGAAAAACATCTTTTGCAAGACTATGTCCATCAAAATAGCATGGAGGAATAACCATCTCTAGCTGAACCCTAATCATATCACAATAGCATGGAGGAAAGAGCCATCTCCAGCTATAAATAACAATCGTACTAGCACAGCAAGATTTAATAAGATCACAAATCATATCATAGCTAGCACGAAAATAAACACATCATAGCATATAAGCACATAATCACAACACTCACCAAGATAGTACTAAGATCTACTCGTCGATCCTACATGTACATCTATCTCGGCGTAGAACTCTGGATAGTTCCTTTGAATACTATCCTCAGTGTCCCATGTAGCCTCATCAGGTCCTCGTCTCGACCACTGTATCCTCAGCATAGGAATGTCCTTCGAACGCAGGCGTCTCATACCTCGTTTTAGGACTGCAATCGGGTGCTCAACAAAGGTGTGGTCCAGCTCGACCACCAAATCATCATAACTCACAATATGTCTCGGATCTGGTATGTACTCCCTCAGCTGAGACACGTGAAACACAGGATGAACACCCTCTAATCTCGAAGGCAAAGCTAATCTGTATGCTGCACTCCCAACTCGGTCCAAAATCTCGAACGGTCCGACATATCGGGAGCTCAACTTCCCCTTAATTCCAAAACGTCTAACACCTCGTGTCGGAGAGACCCTCAGCCACACATGGGCTCCCACTTTGAACTCTAGGGGTCTACGCTTCTTATCTGCATAAGACTTCTGACGGCTCTGTGTAGTCATTATCCTCTCTCTAATCAATGCTACACGAGCCACATCATCCTGAATCTGATCAGGTGTCAAACCACTAACACTGCTCAGCTCGTCCCAACATAACGGAGTACGACATCTCTGTCCATACAGTGCCTCATATGGGACCATCCCAATAGATGCATGACAGCTGTTGTTTTACGAGAACTCAACTAGTGGGAGATGATCCGTCCACACTTGTCCCCAATCCAACACACAAGCTCGCAGCATATCCTCCAGGGTCTGAATGGTCCTCTCTGACTGACCATCTGTCTGAGGATGGAACACAGTAGTAAAGTGCAAACTCGTCCCCAGGGCAGTCTGAATCTGCTGCCAGAACCTCGAGGTAAATCGTCCATCTCTGTTTGAGACGATCGTCCTCGGTAAACCATGGAGTCTCACTATCTGCCTAGTGTACTCCTCTGCTAATCTGCTCACTAGCCACGTTTCCCGGATAGGGATAAAACGTGCCGTCTTCGTCAGTCTGTCCACTATAACCCATATAGCATCAAAGCTCCTGCTCGGTCTCAGTCCACTCACAAAGTCCATGGTGACGTCCTCCCACTTCCTTTGTGGAACAGGTAGTGGATGGAGCTCACCTCCAGGTTTGCAATGCTCGATCTTGACCTGCTGACAGGTCGCACACTGTGCCACAAATCTGGCCACATCGGGCTTCAGCCCTCCCACCAATATGAACGTCTCAAGTTTTGGTACATCTTACTCGTACCTGGGTGCACTAAATAAGGCGTACAGTGAGCCTCCTGTAATATCCTCTGGCGTAGATCCGCATCAGCGGGTACACAAACGCGACCGCGACGTCTCAACACTCCATATGCTCCTAGCAAGAAATGTGGTGCCCCATCCCGAGACATCCTCTCTCGGTTCCTCATCAGTGTCGGGCAGGTCCCCTGCTTCTGTTGGATCTCACCCAACAAATCAGGAAGAACCTCTAAAGTACTCAACTGGGCATCCTCATCAGGAAACTAGATGTCCAGCTCTAACCAGATCAGGTCTCTTTGTAACTGATGTTGAACTGTCAGCCTCGCAATCGCCTGCTCTCGAGGCATCTTCCTGCTCAGGGCGTCGGCGACAACGTTCACCTTCCCTGGATGATACAAAATCTTCAGATCAAAGTCCTTGATCAACTCATGCCATCTACACTGGTGGTTATTCAATTCCCGCTGCGTGAAAATATACTTCAAACTCTTATGGTCCGTGAAGATCTGACATGTAGCACCATACAGGTAATGTCTCCAGATCTTCAATGCATGAACTACCGCTGCCAACTCTAGATCACGAGTTGGGTAGTTCTCCTCATACGTCTTCAGCTGTCTAGACGTATATGCAATCACCCTGCCTCTCTGCATCAACACACATCCCAAGCCTAGCTTGGATGCATCACTGTATACCACAAAATCAGCTGTACCCTCTGGCTGTGCCAAGATAGGAGCAGAAGTCATACGTCTCTTCAGCTCCTCAAAACTCTGCATACACTACTCAGACCATACAAATCTGGTAGTCTTCCTCAGCAGACTCGCCAGCGGACAAGCAATCACAGAAAATCCCTCCACAAAGTGTCGGTAATACCCGGCTAGGCCAAGAAAGCTACGTACCTCCTTGACGTTCGTCGGTGTCGTCCAAGCTGCTACTGCCTCAATCTTGGCCGGATCCACCTTAATCCCTTCAGCTGTAACCACATGACTCAGGAATGCTACCTCTAGCATCCAAAACTCGCACTTAGAGAACTTAGCATAAAGTTCTCTATCTCGTAAAACCTGCAATACAGTCCTCAGTTGCCCTGCATGCTCCTCTCTGCTGCGAGAGTATACCAAAATGTCATCTATGAAAACTACCACAAACTGATCCAGGAAATCGATGAAGATGCTGTTTATCAACTCCATAAAGACTGTTGGGGCATTCGTAAGCCCAAATGGCATCACTAAAAACTCGTAGTGTCCATATCTGGTCCGGAATGCTGTATTATGCACATCTTGCTCTCTCACCATCAGTTGGTGATTAGGGGTGAGCAAAATAATCCGATCCGATCAATCCGATCCGACTATCCGATGATCCGACGTAAAAAAAATCCAATCCGAAAAGATCCGACAAACTCGTATCCGAATCTGATCCGATCCGACTTATTTCCCCGGATACACGGATCGGATATGGAATGGCTTTTTTTTGGGTCGGATATCCGAGGATATTATAGATATATGTTATGTTTTACAAATATGTTAACAAAAGTCACTTAGCACACTTGGTTGAGAGTGTGTTGAGGCAAGGCCTTTTTGGGTCGGATAACAATCGGATATCCGGGAATTTTACAAGTTTTATGTTGTTTAAATGAGTTTCGGATATGTCGGATACCCGGATCGGATATCCGATCCGATCCGAGTCCGAAGCTTCGGATATCCGGCTATGTTCGGATCGGATTCGGATACTTGTTCTAGAAAATTTTCGGATCGGATATCCGGAGGTTCGTATCGGATCGGATCGGATCGGATATCCGACAATGCTCATCCCTACTGGTGATACCCTGAACGCAGGTCAATCCTGGAGAATATTGTCGCTCCCTGAAGCTGATCTAACAAGTCATCAATACGAGGCAATGAATACTTGTTCTTGATGGTCACCTTGTTAAGCTCTCTGTAATCTATACACAATCTCAACGATCCGTCCTTCTTCCGTACGAAGAGGATAGGTGCTCCCCATGGGGACACACTAGGGCGAATAAACCCCTTCTCAGCCAACTCCTCGAGTTGCTTCTTCAGCTCTAACATCTCGACAGGCGCCATCCGGTATGGGGCTTTTGAGATACGTCTCGTACCAGACTCTAAATCAATGCCAAAGTCCACAATCCTCTGAGGCGGTAAACTGGACGGCTCATCAAATACATCTGTAAACTCATAGACTATTGGGATATCCTCTAATGCTGGACTCTCCCCCTCCTTCATGGCATAACACCAGAAGGCCTCACAACCCTGTGCAATCAGTCTTGCTGCCCGTATCGCACTAATAACCATGCCTGATTTTCCAAGGTCCCAACCTCGGAAAACCTCTATTTGACCTAACTCGGTAGAGAGGGTAACAGTCCTCCTACCTACATCTAATACTGCCTGGTGTCTATCCATCCAATCCATACCTAGAATGACTTCTTCATGCTCTAATGGCATGACAAAGAAGTCGACAAGTAAGACACGGGTCCCTACAGAAATCGGACAGTCAAGAATCTCACGGGTACCTCTGACCCTACTACCATCGGGTAACCCTATACTAAAGGGTATCCCCTCAGTCGTATCTAAACTCAGACGCTCAACACATGCATCAAAAATAAAAGAATGCGTAGCACCCGTATCAAACAAAACTCTAACAGGTAAACCATAAATCAGAATGGTACCTGTAGCAGTCGGTGCAGCTGGCTCCTCTTCCCTCCTTAGCTCAAAACCTCTACCCTGTGGTCCTCTGGTGTCCGTGGTACTCCCACCACGACCTCTGCCTCTACTCGGCCCAGGAGCAGATCCCTGAGACGTAGGACGGTCTGGGACTCTATGTTGTCCTTGAGTCTACTGCTGCTGAGGTGGTCTCTGCCCACCTCCCACTACACTGGTATGAGAAGAACCCTGTTGAGATGAAGCTCCGCCCTGTCGGCAGAAGACAGCTCTGTGACCCGGTCTACCACAAGTGTAGCAAGTCACTAGCGGCCTCGTGCACTCTGGCCTCATATGTCCTGGATCATCACAGTTATAACACTGACGTCCTTTATCTACAACCAATGCAGATGAGGGGTAACTATGACGTCTCTGGCCTCGCCCAACACTAGCAGCTCCACCAGTACCACTGGTCTGCCCAGTACGCTGTCTCTTCTCAGACCCTCCGGTCTGAGAAGCTCTCCTCTGCCCAACTCTCTCCCTCTCATAATCAGAAGCCCTGTCGTGATAATCCATCAAGGTCTCACAGTGAAACCCCGCCATGTATGTCCGGGTAGCATCCCTCAATCGTCGGGAGAAAAGATATACATGCTGATCTGCAGGAGGTGCAGTTGGACCCAGTAAAGCCAGCTCCTCCTGGACCTCCTGATAGCCTCTAAGACTAATACATCCTCGAATCCAGCCTCAACAAAATCCCGCAGTTTCTCCCTCCTCAATGAGGTAGGGCAGAAACGCTCTCTAATCATAGTCCTCATCTGGTCATAACTGCTAACTTGACCTCGTACAGATCTCCACCAGTGTTGTGCCAAGTCTCGAAAATAGAGTTTGCACCAACTCTATCTGTTTGTCTCCTGGACATCTAATAGACTCCAGAGCTGAGTCTACATGTCCGATCCATAACTCTACCTCTAACCCCACCTTCCCAGAGAAAGGGGGTACACCCATCTGGTGAAATGCCTTCAACCAAGTGTTTGGTCTAGGCCCTCGATACTCCTCCTGAACTCGAGTAGTCTCAGCAGCATGTGCCTGTACAGCTGACACTTGAGTAACTCCATGGGATCTCTCAGATGATCCCTCATGTGCCCGTAGATCTGGGGCAAATCTACCTGCTCTGACAGCCTCCCCTACTTGTCTAATATAAGCACGGAACTCTGATCCCCCATGAAAACACAATCCGAGTCCTCTGACTAGACTCTCTGTGATCTCTGACTCCCGGCTGCACCGTTCCCAGTCTCAGGAACGACACTCTCAACAACATTCTCGTGAGTCTCCTCCACAGCACGTGTATCACCAGCGAGAATCCTACCTCGTCCTCTACCTAGAGGGGGTCTACCCCTACCTCGTCCAACTGCAGGTAAGGCTCTAGTCCGAACCATCTACAGAGGATATAAACCTAACTTAGAAGGCTATATATATGCCATATGTATAGATATATATAAAATCAATCACAACATAATATCTATATATATCTATATTGTCGAGATCTTCAGAGGGGTGATGGCTTCACGTACACGCTATCCCAAAACATTTGTACTCATTTCAAAACCAAAACCTTTTGAAAAGTCAGACCCCTTTCGGGTTTTGTTTACTTATCTCTTCGACCTTTATCGCAGATTGCAAGTGCCATTGTTGTCAACCTAAGGCTCTGATACCAACTTTGTAACACCCCGAATCCGTAGGACTCGAGGCGCTACTGGGCTAGGATCTCACAATGGATCCTGACCCTAGCCTGACAACAAGTTCACTGGATCTTACAACAAGACACAAATAGATTAAAACCACAAAAGACCCCATATCCCACGATAACGACCTAGTGTACGGAGCCCTCAACAGATCACCCACCCTGGATCACTCTGCAACTCTCCTAACCTGAAAGGATCTACAACACGGTATAAAACCGTTAGCTAACCATACATATATAAGGTAAGCATAAGCACATACACACATCATAAAATCATAAACATCTCATCATGGTATCACACATTTAACCAATTTATTATCTTTATATAAATGGTCCAACACTCAAGTCATATATAAATATGTATATGAATATATGTGACATGAGGAATATATAATCCTCGCCTCTGGGTGCTAATGCCAGCTGGAGTGGTGCCTAGTCACACCTCCCCGTGTACCCTAAGGGAGTGGAGAGTGCCGAACCGTTTACCAGATCTGGACAACCACAGAGAACCGCCCAGACTCCCAAATGGATGAGGGAAGCTGTCACGGCCCTACAATGGGCAGTTACTAAACCATAGGTCGGTAATAATCAATGTCGGATGCTATCACGCATATATCAAACACCACTCATGCATACATCCAATATAGGGATGGTAGTTAAGTAAGTCCTATGGACTTACCTCAACCTCGAAGTAATCTCAACCATGTAGTACTCTCAAGTATGATCAGCTCCAAATCTGGAGAACAACACTAGCTATACAAGACATACAGAGATATCAATCTCCTATCAAACAAATGGGTCACACCTAGACTCAAGGGATCCATAAGGATTATCCAACTTATAACCTCAGTAATCAACTCAGCCTAAAAGCCATAACCGGATATAATTCTATCATACTTATCATCATTCTATCCTCATACACATACCTAGCATGCTACTAACTCTCATACTAGGAAAGGAAAGGATCCATACTACTCTAGTAGATCCGGGACAAGACGCACCTGCGTGACAAGAGGGACGCAAAGGCGAAGCAAGGCAAACCGCAGGCGCGGCGGCACAAGAACGCAGGCGCGGTGACCGTGGCCTTGGGGCGGCGGCTTCCAGGCGCAGGTGCGGTGACACACTTCCGCAGGGGCGGCGGTTCACAGGCGCGGGGGCAGCGACTTTGTAGAACGTAGAGTCCCGACTTCTCTTCCACTCTTCACGTGATCAAATCACGTCTTCTCCATTCCATATCCAAACACATACATATACATACTCATTCTAACATCAATATACCTTCCATACATCTAATCCTAAGCTAAGGAAGATGGAATCAAAGAAAGAAAGAAAAGAAGAAGAAAAATGGAGCTTACCTACTGCTGGTCTAGGCAAGGAAAGATCACAAACACCAACAGCTGGCTCCCAAGCTCAACAATACACACATATGCTCAGCATCATCAACCACACAACAAAACTCTTTCAAACTCCAAGGAAAACAAGCACAAGATCAAAGGAAGGAAAGGAGGGAAAGAAGAACGTGAGAAGCTGGAGAATGAAGACTGAAACCCTTCATCACGAGCCAAAGAAGAAGCTTAAGGAGGAAGAAACAAAAGGTAAAGCACGGGTCAAAAGTCAACAAAGTCGGTTGCAGCCGCAGGAAACCGCAGGGGCGGGTTTCTTGGCCGCAGGGGCGGATCACGGCCTTAGCCGCAGGGGCGGCTCCATACGCCTGCAGGGGCGGCTAAGCCCAAACTCGGCTCTAAAGACTAAGGCTCTTACAAACCCAATGGGCACTAAAGAACAACAAGCCCAAGTTCAAGAATTACTTAACAAAGGGTACATTCGGTAGAGTCTTAGTCCATGTGCAGTACCGGTATATTTGGTACCCAAGAAGGATGGAAGTTGGAGAATGTGCGTCGACTGTCGAGCTATCAACCAAATTACGGTAAAATACCGACACCCTATTCCTCGTTTGGATGATATTTTAGATGAATTATATGGCGCATGCATGTTTTCTAAATAGATCTTAAGAGTAGATACCACCAAATTAGAATGAATGAAGGTGATGAGTGGAAAACTGCATTTAAAACTAAATATGGCTTGTATGAATGGCTAGTAATACCCTTTGGATTGACAAATGCACCTAGTACCTATATGCGTCTAATGAATCATGTCTTCGTGATTCTTAGGAAGATTTGTCGTGGTGTATTTTGACGATATATTAGTATATAACACGTCATTAGAGGAGCATGTTGATCATTTGAGAAAAGTCTTTCTTGTTCTTAAAGAGCAAGAATTGTTTGCTAATTTCAAGAAATGCCAGTTTTGCTCGGAATATGTTTCTTTTTTTGGTTTTGTGGTAGGGAAATATGGATTCCAAGTAGATGAAGAGAAGATTAAAGCAATTTCTAAGGTGGCCCCAACCAACATCCGTGTCACAAGTATGGAGCTTCCTAGGAATTGCTGGTTTCTATTGAAAATTTGTTCAAGAGTTTAGTTTCATAGACGCACCCCTCATTGAGTTGACTAAGAAGGGAGTAATATTTGAGTGGAGTTTAGCCCAAAATAAGGCCTTTGCTATTCTCAGGCAGAAATTTGTAACATCCGGAATTTTTATTCCGGACTTAGAGCGTTTTGTAGATCTTCCCGCACGCACGAGGTGCCGAGTGCCAGGATTTATTCCTAAAATCCCGAGCCGATTCGTCGTTATTCCCTTTTCCACTTTCCGACCCCTCGTTCTTAGCTGAGGTGACAAGAGGTCATTTCCGACCCCTCGTTCCTAGCTGAGGTGACAAGAGGTCAGCTGAGGAAGATCATATCTAGTTTGGTAAGCATATTCCTCTCCTTCCCTTATCTTCATTGTTGTTTTCCCTCTCTTCTTCCCTCCTTCATCCATGGCCATGGATGAAGCTCTTGAGAAGCTTTTTACTCAAATCCTTGCATGCATGTGTTCTTAGCTCGATTAGGCCGTGGAGAGGAGTCTAAGATCAGTGGTTGGTGTTTGGAGAAGACCCAGCAAGGAGAGGAGGACATTGGAGCCAAGGATCCATAGTTGAAGACGAAGAAGACGGGCTTCTGCAGCGAAACCGCAGGGCGGCTCACCACAGCCGCAGGGGCGGCATCAGACCACCGCAGGGGAGGCACCAGGGCACCAGACCGCCGCAGGGGAGGCTCCTGCCACCGTAGGGGCGGTTCCTGCTCCGCCAGAGTGCCGCAGGGGTGGTGCCAGCGATCCGCCGGGGCGGCATTTGCTCCGCCGGGGCGCCAGCTTGACTCCGCGGCTGCGTTTCTTCGACGGTAGGTTCCTCTTCTCCCTTCCTCTTCGTTCCTTCCTTAGTTTTGTAGTTGTATCATGTTAGTACCATGCCTAGGATGGATCTAGAGTAGCTTGAGATGCCATTTAGTGGTTGTGAACCTAGGAGCCCTTAAGGCTCGATGTAGTGGATGGTTATGAGTATGTTGAGCATGATGGACCTTCTAGGCTAGATTGTTCCTTCTTGGCTGAGGTTTAAGATCATGTGAGGTTATAAACTGTTGTGAGTTGCTTTCATGTGCTGAGAGTATGGTGAGTACCTTGGACCCTAGGATGCATTCCTAGCTTGAGGGTTAGATGATCTTGCTTAGATCACTAGAGTGAAGTCTAAGACTTCTTGAGTGTGAGCATGTATTGATATGCATATCTCTTGTGAGCAGGTTGTGGGCTTCTTCCTTAAGGAAGCGAGAGTGTTGTGATTTGAGTGTGGTGACGAGGTTAGTCTCCGGACTTACTTAGCTCGTATTTTACGTATTAGCATCGATGTGTGTTGGTGGTGTGTGTTTGTGTTATTGGTTATGTTATAAACAACTAAACCGGTAAATAGGACCACCGACCTTATATTTTGGCCCAAGTGTATGATAACGGGCGGTGACATCATCTGCCTAGCTCTTGCAAGAGTGTAGGAGGTTCTCGGCGACTAGCCCGGGCGGGTAGACGGTCGGATGCATCAGTACCATTCCTTGCCGGTAAGTAGGGACCGAGGCGAGACCACGGTGGTTCTCGTGTCACAAACGTAAGTTGAATTAGAACGGGATACGACTTAATAATAAAAAGATAATAAACCGGACTTGTGTGTTTTGGAGTATGTATGTGTTATGTGATGTATATGTGTATGTGCCTTCACCTCTTTTCTAATGCTTCGAATATGAGCTAACGGTTTTAAACCGTTCTTGAAGATGCCTTGCAGGTTATGGACGCCGCCGAGTGAGGTTGAGGAGTGGACAGCCGGGGTCTCCGTACATTATAGGACGGGGACGTTTTTGGGATATGTCTTTGGATGTTGGTTTATGTTGTAAGGTTTAGATTTCCTTATCGGAGTTATGTCGTTTTGAGGACTCGGCTGAGTTTCCACCTTGTTTTTTTTTTTACTTTTCAGTTTCTCGCATACGTTATAAACGATTTTGAGTTTTGCCTTTATTTGTGCCTTGTTGGAAAGGTCCGGTGAAATTGTTGTCAGGCTAAGGGTCGGGACCCATTGTGAGGTCTCGCCCGTAGCATCCCGAGTCCTGCGGATTTGGGGTGTTACAAAAGTGGTATTAGAGCACTAGGTTGACAACAATGGCACTCGCAATCTTTTAAAGGCCGAATGAGGGATAAACAGAACCCACACGCGTTTTGACTTTTCGTTTTCAAAATCATGTGCATGAGTCGGGTTTGGGTTAGAATGTACGGGGCCACCACTCTTTCCGCAAACCTCGGCGACATAGATCTTTGGATTAGAAGTATGTATATATATATATATATATATATATATAAATATATATATATATATATATATATGGCCTTAGAATGTTTTTGGATTTTTATGTACCTAACTATGTATGTGGCCTTAGGATGTTTTGACTTGATTTATATGTATAGTTATATAGGAGGATTGTTATACGTTTTGGACCTTGTTGTGTTGTGATAGAATTCTGGGTGTGTTATATTAGTAGTAATGTGGACATAGGACATATATAGTCTTATATACGGATTCTTATATATATATAGTAGTATATGGAGATGCAGACCTAATAGAAAGAGAATAATACGATATCATCACTTTGAGACGACGTCGTTGGCGTGGGATAGCGTTCATACGTGGAGGATTACGCCCAAGTATCGAGTTGATCTTTTCGTGCTAACGAACACCATGACGTTTCGTGGATTCCTTTAAAAGGATGTGGAAGAGGAGGAGTAGAGATGACGTAAGCGAAGGGCAACCAAGTAATAGAAAACTTGAGACAACTTAAGAGCAATCAAGATGGAAGCAATACAAGAGAAGGGAGCAACATTAAAGTGTAGAAGCGGTTCTAAAGAAGCCATGATCGCACGATGATGAGAACAATGGAGATAACAAACTTAAGTTCTTCAAGAAGACGCGTGGACAACTAAAGATGCGAATCGAGGAGGAGATGGGTGCATTCTAACATAGTTAAAGGCGGTGTTCCATCACGAGAAGTGAAGCTTTCCTTAGACGCTCCTAAGCTTTGGAGTCAAGATGAGAAACGTGATCGAACCAAGTGTGAAAGAGGTAAGATACAGTAAGTTGAGCTTACGAGATACCGTTAAGTGAAGAGTCAACATTACGAGAGTTATGAGTAGAATGGCAAGGTGGGGATTCACGCGGAGTTGACCGGTTTCCGTTGTGACGATAAGGCGAAGAAACGCCAAAAAGGAGGAATTGTGTATAAATGATGATCCTAAGAAGATGAGAGCAACACGTGGATGCTAACTAACATTATAGATTTTGAGAAGACGCACTTACAAGATATCATGAAGCGCGGTTAAGCCTATGAAGGTGAGTCATGTGACACAACAACGCCGAGAAGGGTATATATATCTTGCAGAAGGAAAAGGAAGCGTGTAATGAAGAATGAGTTAACGGAGTTTAAGGTTGAGTACCCCGAGAGGGTAGAATTCATGAGAATGGTGATATGGAAGCATAGAAGAATGGTAAGTCATTGACATGGGAGAAGGTCAGTTATCAGCTAATTGGTGAAAACCGAGAACGCGCATGTGCGGATGGTCTATGGATGAGTGTGGGGGAGAGTAACCAGGCTGTGGGATCATAAAGGAACGGTAACAAAAACTTGGATTATATCTTAAACTCTTGATTTGAAGTTGTTATGGAGAACACCAGTTGCGAAAACAGAGACGGTTATCTCCATTTGTACATAGATTACAATGAGCCGAACAAGATGACAATGAAGAACAAGTACCTCCTTACAACGTATAGATGATCTACTCGATCGGTTGCAAGGGTCGGTGGTCTCTTCTAAATTGAGTTAAGGTTTAATTGTCACCAATTGAGAAGTCGAGACTGGGATATTTCAAACACGACATTCCGGACAAACCATGGTCACTACGAGTTGTAGTGATTCCATATGGGCTTACTAAGGCCCCGAATAAGACATTTTGGTCCACTCTCGAAGAAGAGAGAAGTTGTATGACCAGTTGTCTCGGGATGACAACCCTCGAAGGATGTGAAGGAAGTTGCAAGTTTTCTTGGATGTGCTGATCATTACCGGATTTGTGGAAAGATTCTCCAAGTAACACCATCTATGGCTAACCTACTCCGGATGACGATGAAGTATTGAGTGAGACGAAAATGGACAATGGAGTTGTTGAGAGTTAAGAGGAGATTCATTGTTTTGAAATTGCCTCGAGGTATGATCGGTTTGAAGTGTACAAGTGATTCTTCAAGACATGGTCTTGATTGAGTATTGAGAGACGATGTAAAAGTTATAGCATACATGTCTCGTTAGTAGAAGTAGTGTGAAGCAAAATATTTCCTTCATTACTTAGAACTTGCAACAAGAATTGAGGAAACGTAACATCAAAGTGTGGTTTGACAAGAACCAAAGCCAACGGTGTAAATTGGAAGTTCGATCTTCTTTGTTAGAGACAAGCAAAGAAGAAACATAATGGAAATGTTGTAGTGAGAAAGACCCGAGGAGGAAGTTGAGTTTCCGATACATCGGACCTTTTTGAGATCTTAGCGCAAGTTGGGAAAGTGTTTTACCGGCTGGCATGGCCGCCGAGAGTAGAGGGTGTCATGGTTGACCCGGCAAAGATAGAGTCTGTTTCCTCATGGCCGCCTCCTAGGACGGTCAAGGAGGTGCGCAATTTCTTGGGCTTAGCGGGATACTACCGCCGTTTTGTTGAGGGTTTCTCCATGATTGCACGACCGCTCACTTCCGTGCTGAGGAAGTCTACCAGGTTCGTCTGGTCCGAGCCTTGTCAGCACAGCTTCGAGGAGCTGAAGAGGAGGTTGACCTCCGCTCCTGTTTAAGCCCAGCCTGAGGGCGTAGAGGATTTTGTAGTGTATAGTGACGCCTCCAAGCTAGGCTTGGGGTGCGTTTTGATGCAGAGAGGTAGGGTTATTGCGTACGCTTCTCGGCAGCTGAAGCCGTACGAGGAGAATTACCCTACCCATGATCTTGAGCTAGCGGCAGTGATTCATGCCCTGAAGATCTAGCGACATTACTTGTACGGGGCTACGTGCCAGATCTTCACAAACCATAAGAGTCTGAAGTATATATTCACTCAGCGGGAGTTGAATAACCGCCAGAGGAGATGGTTGGAGCTGATTAAGGACTTTGACTTAGAGATTTTGTACCATCCGGGGAAGGCGAACGTAGTCGCCGATGCTTTGAGTAGGAGGACACCTCGAGAGGAGGCTATAGCTCGGCTTACGGTTCAGCCACAGTTGTAGAGGGATTTGATAGGTTTGGAGTTGGATATCCGGTTCCCGGATACGGACTGTTGTTTGTCCGAGTTAGAGGTATTACCTGACCTGTCCGGAGATCTTGCAGAAGCAGGAGAGATGTCCCATTTTGATGAGGATCCGGGACAAGATGTCCCGAGGAGAGGCACCGCAGTTTATCACAGGAGCAGACGGCCTATTGAGACGCCAGGGACGTATTTGTGTACCGTCGGACCAGGAGTTGAGAGAGCGGATTTTGCATGAGGCACATTCCACACCTTACTCGGTGCACCCACGCACGAGTAAGATGTACCAAGATATTAGGAGATTTTATTGGTGGGGCGGGCTTAAACCCAATGTAGCTAGATATGTGGCCCGATGCGCGAGCTGCTAGCAGGTCAAGATCGACCACCAGAGACACGGAGGAGAGCTTCACCCAGTGCCTGTGTTGCAGTGAAAGTGGGATATCCATGGATTTTGTTTTTCGGTCTGAGACCGAGTAGGAGCTTCGACGCGATATGGGTAGTAGTAGATCGGTTGACGAAGACCGCGCGTTTCATTCCTATACGGGAAACGTGGCCGGTGATTCGTTTAGCCGAGGAGTTTACTCGTCAGATTGTGAGATTACATGGAGTAACGAGGACCATCATCTTGGACAGGGACAGGCGTTTTACCTCGAGGTTTTGGCAGCCGGTACACACCGCCCTAGGTTCGAGTCTTCATTTCACCACCGCATACCATCCACAGACCGACGGCCAGTCTGAGCGGACTATTCAGACATTAGAGGATATGTTACGAGCATGTGTACTAGATTGGGGTCAGGTATGGCCAGATCATCTCACGTTGGTCGAGTTTTCGTATAATAACAGCTGACACGCGTCGATTAGGATGGCACCGTATGAGGCATTGTATGGACGAAGATGCCGTACTCCCTTATGTTGGGACGAGCAGGGGAGTTCTAGCGTTGTAGCTCCAGATCAGGTACAAGACGACGTGGCTAGAGTTGCTTTGATCCGAGAGTGGATGTTGGCCGCGCAGAGCCGTCAGAGGTCGTTGCGGATAAGAGGCGTAGACCTCTCGAGTTCAGGGTAGGAGCTCAGGTGTGGTTGAGGGTATCACCGACGCGGGGCGTCAGGCGATTCGGCATTAAGGCGAAGTTAAGGCCCCGATATGTCGGTCCATTCGAGATCTTGGAGAGAGTTGGTGAGGTGGCATACCGGTTAGCATTGCCACCGCGGTTGAAGGGTATACAACCGGTATTTCATGTCTCTCAGCTGAGAGAGTACATACACGACCCGAGGCACATCATCAGCCACGGGGACCTAGTGGTCGAGCCAGACCATACTTTTGCAAAGCATCCGATAGCAGTTTTAGAGCGGAGTACGAGGCGCCTTCGATCGAAGGAGATACCGATGCTGAGAATGCAGTGGTCGAGGCGAGGAGCCGATGAGGCTACATGGGAGACGGAGGATAATATCCGGAGGAACTATCCCGAGTTTTACGCAGATTTAGCGACATCGATAGGACCGTCGGGTTAGTCCCGAAATCTTCCCTTGTTTGTGCTATGTGTTTATGTCATAACGTGTTATGTGAGTTCGTATGAGTATATGTGTACCTTGCGAGGTCTTGATGTGAAATACGTAGACTTGGATTAGAGCCGATAGTTGACGTTTTATGAGTTCCACGTGATTACGAGACGTGTTTGATCGAGAGTTCTGCGTTTAGCAAGTTTCGGGACGAAACTTGTTTTTAGGGGGTTAGTTGTAACATCCGGATTTTTTATTCCGGACTTAGAGCGTTTTGTAGATCTTCCCGCAGCACGAGGTGCCGAGCTCCGGGATTTATTCCTAAAATCCTGAGCCGACTCGTCGTTTTTCCCTTTTCCGCTTTCCGACCCTTCGTTCCGAGCTGAGGTGACAAGAGGTCATTTCCGACCCCTCGTTCCGAGGTGAGGTGACACGAGGTCAGCTGACCCCTTGATCCCCTCTCCACTTTTTCAGCTCTTGTCCCTTACCTCTCTCTCTCCTCTCTTCTCTTCCACGTTAGATGCTTACTCTCGTCCTCTCTTCTCTCTCTTTGCTCTTCTTCCATTTTTGAAGCTCTTGGATTGTGGACTGCAGTGGAGAGGATTCAGATCTGGTTTGGTACAAGAGAGAGAAGAGAGGACAAGAGCAAAGAGAAGACCAAGCAAGGCGTCGTTTTTGAAGCTCTTCTTCCATTTTTGAAGCTCTTGGTACAAGAGATGATCCTTGGCTCCAATGTCCTCATTTTTGAAGCTCGTCCCTTACCTCTCTCTCTCTTCTTTGCTGATTATCCCTTTCTTCTTCCCTCCTTCATCCATGGCCATGGATGAAGCTCTTGAAAAGTTTTTTCCTCAAATCCTTTTATGCATGTGTTCTTGGCTCGATTAGGTCGTGGAGAGGAGTCTAAGATCGTTGGTTGGTGTTTAGAGAAGACCAAGCAAGGAAAGGAGGACATTGGTGCCAAGGATCCATAGTCGAAGACGAAGAAGACGAGTTTCTGCAGCAAAACCGCGGGGGCGGCTCACCACAGCCGCAGGGGCGGATCCAGACCACGCAGGGGCGGCTCCAGCACCGCAGGGGCGGCCTCCTAGGTCCGCAGGGGCGGCGGCAGTGTTCCGCTGGGGCGCAAGCTTGACTCCGCGGCTGCGTTTTCTTCAACAGTAGGCTTCTCCTCTCCCTTCCTCTTCGTTCCTTCCTTAGTTTTGTAGTTGTATCATGTTAGTAGCATGCCTAGGATGGATCTAGAGTAGCTTGAGATGCCACTTAGTGGTTGTGAACCTAGCATCCCGAGTCCGCGGATTTGGGGTGTTACACGGTACATGAGCTCTTTTTTTTTTTTTTTTGCAAGACAAATTTAAGAAACGTGTGAAAATAAACTGAAAATTGTTTAATGTGGTACAAACAAACTGAAACATGTTGAAAAAATATTGTTAGCATCCTACCACATACTTAAATCTCACATTGTCCCCAATGTGAAAAATAAGAAGGAATAAAAACAATACTCACAATGTAAAAATGATGATATGCAGGGCTTCCGGCGCGTCTACTCTGGTGGTGGAGGTGGATCACGTGGGAACTGCAGGTTGTTCGGGTCGTATGGAAACCCGAACATCTGACGGTACATGTCACTGTACATGCCCTCAGAAATAGAATGCCACCTCTCATGCTTTGTCAGTATAAGTAGGATCCTCTGTTGGTCGCTCTCGATCCTCTGCTGGCATGCTCTAATATGATGAACGTCATCGGCCAACTGCTCAAGAATGGGCGTCTCCCTGCGTCTAGTCCCGGGAGCTCGTGAAGATGAAGCTCCCCTTGTCGGACGTGTACCTGCAGTCCATGTCTCAGTGGCAAGCGCCATATCCTCATCACAACGGGCAACATCCGCATCATCCGGCTGCCCTGCCTGCTCCTCCTAAGAAAAATCAATCTCAAAAGCCTCCCTCTAGAATCTCTTATTTCTGTAGGTGTATTCACTCTTCCACTCAATCCCAATCTTCTCATCCTAGGGCATAGCAACTAGATGTCGTCTACCCACTACGACTGGAAAATTCGTCACCGTCAATCCAGAGAGGTCAACACCGAGCCTAAAAGCAATGTGGGTGATCAAACCACCAACACTAATAAATCCAGAGCTCTTCTTGGACACCTTTTTAAGGTGTTCAAGCATCAATGTGGCCGAATATGGGTTACGGTTACGGGATATACACCACAACATAAATAATTCCCCTATGAGAACCTGATGTTGCATCTCATGTCTAGGTAGAAGGATCTCACTCATAATCCTATGAGCTAACCTGAAAGACAAGTTCAAAATGAACTTGCACTTGGCCTCTCCGGCCTTCCACTCACTAGCTACACCCATAGGTTTGGCAATCTCATGCCAAAAAACATCTTTATCCACATCACTGTCAAAGGTAGATAAGTTACTACGAGAAAAGTGAAATAGATCTCCGAAATCATCCTTAGTCATCTCATAGCCATTGTTCATAAGTCTAAATCTAATACATCCGCTCTCATTCCCACCTTTGAACACAAAGGTACTCAAGAATTCCAATGATAAAGCTGCATAATTTGGCTCCCTAATTCCAACTAGATGCAACAATCACAATTTTCCATAATCATATGCATATCCTCACCATATCCCAGTTCACTAATGTCCAAGATATCTAAGTATTTAGGAACATCAAACTCAAGTCCAGAAAGTTAGGCAAAGTTGGACTTACAAGAATCGGGAATGATCGGAACATTCCCTTGAGTTTTGGATGATCTGGCTTTCTTCTTTCCCTTGGTAGATGCCTTATTCTTGTTTGCTGGAAACTTCATACGAGCCATCCCGAATCGAAAAATGTCGACAGAGGCAAATCTTGGTCGGTACCTCGGTCAGAATCTCGGTCGATCGGCCGAGATTTCTGGGCGAAAAGTTGCGGTCTTGGTCTCGGCCGGGATCGGAGACTTCGGTCGAAATCTCGCTCGGATCTTGCTTGGATGATGTTTCTAAGGCCTTTTTGTGTGAAATCCCTCAAAGAATTGAAGGATTTATGGGTTCTTTGTGAAAGGGGATTTTTTGGTTAGGGTTTGAGTTTAGGGAGGTAAATGTGGATGGAAATTGATGAAATTTGATGTAGGAGTGAGTTAGGAATTTGATTTGGGAATGATTGTGGGTGAAAAGAGTGGATTTGGTGAAGAATTGAGTGATATTCGCTGATTTTACACCCCTATAAACAACTATCAAAATAGATAGAAATCTTCAGGATAGCAAAACTAGGAAGAGATAGTTTTATATTTATAACCTGTAATAATTCCCTAAATAGCAACGAACCCACAATGTATGGATCGTACGAAGTAAGACAAGTATTTCAGGGTCGATCTCAGGGACTGGGAGGATTAATTTGCAACGATGATTAAAGATAGGATAAATCTCAATTAAAGAAAGGATGTTGGAAAAGATAAGAGAAAGAATTCAAAAAAGTTTTAAAAGGGTGTTAAAGGACTCGCAATCAACTGCCACTATTGACTGAAAGACAAAAAAAACAAACAAAAAGGGAAAACAAAGATAATCAAGTTAAATGAAAGAAAATGGATTCCAAGGGTTCATGATCATTGTTTATTACATATGTACTCAGGAAAGATCATACAGATATATGGTAGAAAAGCTATAGGGATGAATGTTTCTAGGCTGACAGTCTATTACCGGGTAAGTCTCAAGACTATCTAGTCCCAAACCAACTACCTATTACCGGGTAAGTCTCTAGGTAGAGGTAAACCATTACAGGGTAAGTGTCAAGTATTACCCTACTTAGGAAGGAATCTAAGCACATTCAAGCAATAAAGGATAAACCTTTATTAAATATGGTTAATCACTCATGTATCTAAGCAGAATATCACCGGGTAAGTCTCAATTCCAACTTAGGCTACTAGCTAGAAGGATTCTAACTAGGTTCAAGAACAAGTCAACCATTAGGATTTCAAGCAATTCAAAGCCAAAACAAAGCACAATCTAATCCATCATAATCCAAGGCATAAACAAATCCCTATCAACCTTGGAACCACAAGGTTCTAGCCAATAACAATCATATCAAAGAAAGACAAATAAATAAATAACAAAAGGGAATAAAAAGAAGTTAACTTCAATCAAAGAAAACCTTCAATCTTGACAAATCTCGAACCAACAGTCTCTCAACAATCTCTTCCAAACAAAACTGAATAATAAAGTCTGAATCTTTAAGTTAAACTAATGAAGAACAGTGGAGAAGAAGAAGGGAAGAGGAAGGAGACGGCTCCCCCCTCTAGAGTAACCTAACTCTGAAATTCGGACTAAATCGGACCCTTAGAAATTATTTGGAGCTTCCCTTTTATACACAACAACCTTCCAAAGAATGGGCTGGGCCAAATCAGATCCAAAAATAAAATAAAATCGCCGAACAGAAAATCTCGGGCAACAAATATCGTCCGAGATCATGCATGTCGGGACCGAGATTTGGCAATAGTACGTTCAGCGCGTTAGGCGCTTCGGAATCTCGGCCGAGATTAGGCTCATCTCGGTCTGGTCAGACCGAGATGAAGCCATCTCGGTCCAAGATCATGGAATCTCGGCCTTGATCAGGCTATCTCGGTCCGGGATTCCGTCTTCTTTGTTCCTTCGCGCCTTTAGCTCGATTCTTGGTCCTTTCTAGCGCACGTATGCTCGCTCCAATGCATCCACTTCGAGGGTTGATCCTCAAATACGTCGTTTTAGCTCCAAAATGTGCCAAACTACCTACAAAGCCACAAATAGTGTGTGTAGACATCTATTCTTGCAAAGTAGAACTAAACAAGCATAAATGGCACAAACTAAGGTGATGCGCCCTTCGTCGGTTGAACGCGAGGATCCACCGGTGATCGTTCCTTCCGTCCACTTCTTTTTTGCTATTTTATGTTTTTTTGATATGCCAAGCAAGGATCGTCCAACCTCTCACCTTGGATCTCCTTGGCTCGAGATCTTCTCCCTCGGAATCTCACTTTGGGATTAGATCTCCTTTGTCCTCCTAGCCTCTCACCGTAAGGACACCACTCAGCCTCTCACCTTGTGGGTTTCGAAACTTCGGCCTCTCACCTTAGTTTCTAGGGTTGTTTTGTTCAAAGTAAAAACACAACTTGATTGAAGAATCACTCATATATTTCGTCTTCTAGAAAAGGGTGTGGGAGAGGCCTTATATAGGCTGAAAAATCAGCACCTAAACTCCCACAATTAAAGGGTTACAAGTTCAAGAGTTGGGGCAATTAAGCAAAGGAAAAACAAAGGGCTTGCACCACATAAAAGCAAGCAAACAAAGGGCCTAAGGACCATAACATGGCCGGCCATTTGGAAGCTCTAAGAGGCAAAATTGTGGCTGTCAAAAACCCAACATAAAAGTGTGGTAATCACCCTCTTGTATGGTTAGTTTAATGCAAGTGAACATTTTATTTCACTTGTATTAAACAACCCACTTTATTCCATAATATCATGAAAATATCATGAAATAAAGTCAAGCATGACTACTTATTACATACAAAATAAAATACAACTATAAGGTCCATCAAGACGAGCCGGAACCGGAAGCTTCAATCGCCTCAAGCATGTTCAACATTTTGTGTTCAAGGTCGGACCAACATGTCGGAGCTCCAAAAGGATGGTATATCAATGTGGTTTGTCCTAGCATGCGAGCTCTAGCTCGAGTGAGAGGTGGTGATGACCTAGTTGCCGGCACATCACTCTCGTTGCTTAAGTCCGGCGGGCTCACATCATCCCCTCCTCCTTGGAAAGGATTCGACCCCGAATCCGCCAGCTCATTCTCCGCATCCTCGACCTCATCACCTACATAAAAAGGAGACAAATCAGAAACATTAAACACATTATGGACACCATACTTACTAGGAGGCTCAATGTTATATGCATTATCATTAACTTTTTCAAGAACCCGGAATGGACCATCCCGCTCTGGTTTGAGCTTAGATTGCCGAAGAGATGGAAAGCGGTCCTTCCTCAAATGGACCCACACAAGGTCTCCCTCCATGAAGAGAATTTCCCGTCTCCCCTTGTTGGCTTGCCGGACGTACTGCTCGATACGCTTCTCTAATTGGACCCGGACTCACTCATGCAAGCCTTCACAAACTCAGCTCTAGATTGCCCATCCAAATCAACGGGTTGTGGGGGCGGCTGAGGAATCAAATCTAGAGGAGTGAGGGGGTTCCTGCCATAAACTACTTCGAAAGGAGACTTCTTGGTCGCGGAATGAATATCTCGATTTTATAAGCAAACTCCACAAAGGGCAAACAATCCTCCCACCTGCACAAGTTAGTATCCAACATAGTACGAAGTAAAGTGCCAATAGTCCGGTTTACTACCTCGGTTTGACCGTCCGTTTGAGAGTGAGAAGAAGTTGAAAATAGTAGCTTTGTCCCCATCTTGGCCCAAAGTGTCTTCCAAAAATAACTAAGGAATTTAGAATCTCGATCTGACACTATTGACCTAAGAATTCCATGTAGCTTAACAATATGCTCAAAGAAAAGATTAGCCACATTAGACGCATCATCAGTTTTACTACAAGCAATAAAATGCGCCATCTTAGAAAACCTATCAACAACCACAAAAATGGAATCATGTCCTCTCCTAGAACGAGGCAATCCTAGAACAAAATGCATAGAAATGTCTTCCCAAGGTGTGCTAGCAATAGGCAAAGGCAAATATAGTCCATGTGGGTTAACCTTAGACTTAGCCTTATGACAAGGAACACAACTAGCACAACATTTTTCTACATCATTTCTCATCTTAGGCCAATAAAAGTGCTCCCGCAAGATACCTAAAGTCTTAGTAACCCCAAAATGTCCCATCAAACCACCTCCATGGGCCTCTAAAACGATCAAGGCTCTCAAGGAGAAATTAGGCAAACATAACTTAGAAGCTCTAAACAAATATCCATCATGAATATAGTAACTACTAGCATGTGAGTCACTAGTAGAGCGCAAACAATGAGCAAAGATATCCCGGAAGTCAACATCAAGAGCATATAAATCCCTAATTAAACCAAATCCCAAAACACATGCATCTAGAGAAGAGAGAAGTGTGTACCTACGAGACAATGCATCAACGACGATGTTGTCTTTTCCCTTCTTGTAGCACACAACAAATGGAAAAGCCTCAATATACTCCACCCAACGTGCATGTCGTTTGTTCAACTTGGCTTGTCCTCTCATATACTTCAAGGACTCGTGATCCGAATGTATAACAAACTCACGGGGTAAGAGATAGTGTTCCCAAACCTGGAGGACCCGAACCAAGGCATACAACTCCTAGTCGTATGTAGGGTAGTTCAAGGCAGCTCCTCCCAGTTTCTCACTAAAATAGGCCACGGGGCGGCCCTCCTGCATCAACACTCCTCCAATTCCGATTCCTGAAGTGTCACACTCTATCTCGAAGGTCTTCGAGAAATCAGGAAGCACAAGAACGGGAGCATGGGTCAGCCGCTCTTAAAGTAACACAAAGGATTCCTCCTGAGCGGATCCCCACTCAAAGTGCACGCCCTTCTTGGTCAACTCGGTGAGGGGGGCTGCAATGGTGCTGAAATCCCGAACGAACCTCCTATAGAACCCGGCAAGTCCAAGGAAACTCCGTATGTGAGATACCGTTGTCGGGCGGGGCCAATCTTTTATTGCCTTTGTCTTCTCCTCGTCCACCCTCAAGCCTTCTTTTCCTACCACAAAACCCAAAAAGACTACAGATTCCGAGCAAAAAATGGCATTTCTTAAAGTTTACAAACAAACGTTGTTCTTTAAGCACAAGAAATACACTTCTCAAATGTTCAACATGTTCGTCTAAGGTCTTGCTATAAACTAGTATATCATCAAAGTACACCACAACAAATTTACCTAAGTAATCACGTAGAACATGGTTCATTAGGCGCATAAAAGTACTAGGTGCATTTGTCAAACCAAAAGGCATGACAAGCCATTCATATAATCCATACTTAGTTTTAAAAGAAGTTTTCCATTCATCCCCTTTATGCATCCTAATCTGATGATAGCCACTCCTAAGATCTATTTTAGAAAAAATAGTAGCACCATGAAGTTCATCTAGCATATCATCAAGATGAGGAATAGGATGTCGGTACCTTACAGTTATTTGGTTGATGGCACGGTAGTCGACGCACATCCTCCAACTCCCATCTTTCTTGGTACCAACAACACTGGAACTGCACATGGACTCAAGCTCTCCCGAATATACCCCTTGCTCAAAAGGTCCACCACTTGAGCTTGTAACTCCTTTGTTTCCACCGGGTTTGCTCGATATGCTGGACGATTAGGAATGGATGATCCGGGTATAAAGTCAATATGATGCTCTATGCCTCGAATAGGGGGTAGCCCCGGGGGCATCTCTTCGGGCATAATCTCCTTAAACTCCTCAAGTAGTCCTGTAATAGAAGGAGGCAAAGACAAATCATTAGTTTCCATAGTAGGTAAAGACAAACCATTAGTTACACAAACAAGAAGGAAGCAAACATCCCCCCTTTGTAGGGCTTGACGGGCGTCGTGTAACCGTGCGGTGAGTAGGGCATTGGGCTTGGGTGTGGTGTCAAGAGCCATCTTGGTCTTCCCCTTTGTTCGTGTAGCCTCTCCTTTTTCCGACTTCTTCCTTTCTCTAGTCATGTGATCCTCCATGATCTCGGATGGTGTAAGAGGCATAAGCTTAACTTTCTTTCCTGCCATGGCGAAGAAGTATATGTTGGTGTATCCGTCATGGAACACCCTTCGGTCAAACTGCCATGGTCGCCCAAGCAAGAGGGGGCAAGCCGAAACTGGAAGCACGTCACAAACAACGCCATCTTGGTAGGGTCCGATGGCAAAACAAACCAAACATTGCTCCTTGACTTGAAGGGGAGCGTTGGTGTTGAGCCATTGGAGTGAGTATGGTTGTGAGTGTGCCTTTGTTTTGAGTCCTAGGTGTGCAACTACCTCCTGACTAACAATGTTACAACAAGATCCACTATCAATAATAACGGTAAATAATTGTCCCGAAATTAAGCAACGAGTGTTAAAGAGATTCTCCCTTTGTGAGACGTTGGGAACAAGTGCACTCGCTTGGAGGGCCTTCTTTGTGACGAGGCAATGGTCTCCACTTGGACCTTGGACTACTATCTCGTATGCATTGATCTTTGGAACCTTAGTTGCTAGAAGGCAGAAATCTCCCACAGGAGCATGGGCTTCAACTTCATCTCCTTCTATGATTGGGGCTACTGTTTCATAGTCCTCTTCTGGTTCATGAACCTCGGTAACCTCTTCCCCAAATGCGTTCAATAATACTTTGCGGGGGTTGGGGCATTCTCGGGCAGACTGACCATGCTCATAACACTTGTAGCATTTCACCTCTCTAGTCCGGCTGGTTTCTGGTTTAGGAGTGGAACTAGGAAGAGGGGTGCTAGGGTTAGGGGCAGACGTGGCCTTGGGAGCTACTATTGGGGATGAACCGGTTGTGTGGATAGGACGATTATTTCGTGTGGGCTCGTTTGATTCATGACTTGTCCATCTTTTTAATGACCCGGTTGCCTTACGTTTTTTGATTAAATTATAGGCGTGATTAACATGGTGAAGGGCATCGGTAAGACTGGTGTGTCTAAGTTGTTCAACTATTTTTGACACGTCGGGGTTAAGTCTAGACAAAAATTTGGCTAGGACATAGTTTTTGGGTTGTCGAGTTCCCGATCTTTGTAGGAGAGTCCTCAACTCCTTGTGATAATCATCCGGGGTTCAGTTACCTTGATGTAACCTTTCAAGCTTGAGCAACAATTGTTGCTTGTAATCTGAAGGTATGAACCGAGCACGCATCCTTTTACGGAGTTCAAACCAAGTGTTGATGCATGGTTCTTGATGGGCCTCCACATATTCTAATTCTTCCTGCCACCAAGTTAGTGCAAAATCAACAAAATGAATAGTAGTAGTTTCAATCTTTTCAAACTCGTTAAACTCATAGTATCGGAAGATTTGTTCGGTCTTAGTCCCCCAATCAATGTAGGTCTCAGCATCTGCGGTTCCGGTAAAGTTTGGAACGTCCACCTTTGAGCCATGGTAACACCTCCGATTACGGTGACCATGGTTTTCTTCATTGTCCGAGTCATCGTATTGAGGACTAAAGTCCCGGTTTCTGTCCCGGTTTCTGTCTTGGTTTCTGCTTGCATGGCTATTCACACTCCGTCTTCGGCCTCGACGGGGTTGATCTTGGTTGCTACCTCCATGACTTTGTTCAGGTTGAGGGGGAGGTAATCTTCATAGAAGCTCGGCTAGTTGGGCTTCAAGGTTATCAAGACGTTGGTCTCGGCCTAGATCAGGCATGTTGGGCCAAGAGGTCATCTTCTTAGAAGCTCGGCTAGTTGGCCGAGATCAGGCATGTCGGGACCGAGATTTGGCAATAGTACATTCAGCGCGTTAGGCGCTTCGGAATCTCGGCCGAGATCATGGAATCTCGGCCTAGTCTGGCTATCTCCGTCCGGGATTCCGTCTTCTTTGTTCCTTCGCGCCTTTAGCTCGATTCTTGGTCCTTTCTAGCGCACGTATGCTCCCTCCAATGCATCCACTTCGAGGGTTGATCCTCAAATACGTCGTTTTAGCTCCAAAATGTGCCAAACTACCTACAAAGCCACAAATAGTGTGTGTAGACATCTATTCTTGCAAAGTAGAACTAAACAAGCATAAATGGCACAAACTAAGGTGATGCGCCCTTCGTCGGTTGAACGCGAGGATCCACCGGTGATCGTTCCTTCCGTCCACTTCTTTTTGATTGTTTTATGTTTTTTTGGTATGCCAAGCAAGGGTCATCCAACCTCTCACCTTGAATCTCCTTGGCTCGAGATCTTCTCCCTCGGAATCTTACTTTGGGATTGGATCTCCTTTGTCCTCCTAGCCTCTCACCGTAAGGACACCACTCAGCCTCTCACCTTGTGGGTTTCGAAACTTCGGCCTCTCACCTTAGTTTCTAGGGTTGTTTTGTTCAAAGTAAAAACACAACTTGATTGAAAAATCAGTCATATATTTCGTCCTCTAGAAAAGGGTGTGAGAGAGGACTTATATAGGCTGAAAAATCAGCACCTAAATTCCCACAATTAAAGGGTTAGAAGTTCAAGAGTTGGGGCAATTAAGCAAAGGAAATACAAAGGGCTTGCACCACATAAAAGCAAGAAAACAAAGGGCCTAATGACCATAACATGGCCGACCATTTGGAAGCTCTAAGAGGCAAAATTGTGGATGCCTAAAACCCAACATAAAAGTATGGTAATCACCCTCTTGAATGGTTAGTTTAATGCAAGTGAACATTTTATTTCACTTGTATTAAACAACCCACTTTATTCCATAATATCATGAAAATATCATGAAATAAAGTCAAGCATGACTACTTATTACATACAAAATAAAATACAACTATAAGGTCCATCAAGACGAGCCGGAACCGGAAGCTTCAATCGCCTCAAGCATGTTCACCATTTTGTGTTCAAGGTCGGACCAACATGTCGGAGCTCCAAAAGGATGGTATATCAATGTGGTTTGTCCTAGCATGCGAGCTCTAGCTCGAGTGAGAGGTGGTGATGACCTAGGTGCTGGCACATCACTCTCGTTGCTTAAGTCCGGCGGGCTCACATCATAAGGCCAAAACATGAATGCAGAAAGGGGAAATCTAACTACATGCATGAATGCAACAAGTCGATAAATCATGTTATCAAGTGATTTTGGAAATTTTGGGTAGGGTTTCAAGGTTTTTGGCTATGGAGGATTTAGAAAAGTGAAGGAGGAAGAAGAAGGCCGGGTTTATATCCCGACAGGTCCCGATCTCGGTCGGTATCTCGGTCGAGTCGACTAGATTTCTTGTTTCTGTCCCGTTTTCTTTCGTTCTTCTTTCCTTCGATTTGCGGGCCTTGTTTTTAGAATTTATATGAGCATAAATTTTACTTTCTCTCAACATTGTTACGTAGATCCTACAAAGACAAAAACAAAAACAAAAACAAACGCGCAAAAACGCAAAAAACAAAAAACAAAAAAGTAAAAACAAAGACTTGAAGAAAACTTACCTCGGGGTGCCTCCCAAAAAGCACATTGCTGTAAAGTCTCTTGCCAGACCTGATTCCGTCACTGTTTTACTCCGGAGATATAGGCGAAGGCTGCTTTCCCGGAGGTTCCGGCTTACACTTTTTTAACCTACTCTCATTGACTCTTATAGAACCAACATCTTTACCTCACACTTCAACTGAACTATAGGGGTGAATCATCTTCACAATATAGGGACTAGTCCACTTCTTCTCGATCTCTCCCTGCACAAGGTGATATTTTGAATTAGCTAACATAACTAAATCACCTTTCTTAAACTTACGATTGACTTTTGAGCTCTCTCTATAGATCTTCGAGCTCTCGTAAGCATTCAGTTTTCCTCCTTTTGCTGGAATGGAGGTGAGCGATGTAGGAGGTATTGAAACTCCTTTGATAAATTTTCGGTAGAAACTGACTTCTCCTGTAGGATTTTGTTTCCGTCCATTCTTCTACTTTTTCTTTCCCTTTGATGGAAGGGAGTTATGTATTTTGAGGTTTCGGATCTTCGGGAAGCGTTTCCGAGTCTTTCCCTACCCCATACTTGAATCTCGGGGCCGAGATGCCACTTTCTGTTGCAAAACTTCGGTCGGGGAAGATGGGATCTCGGGCGGGATTTGGGATTCAAAGGATCTCGATTGAGATGGAAAAATCTCGGGCCGAGATTTACCTTATGTAGTGATTTCTCGGTTGGGGTCCATATGGATCTCGGCCGAGATCTCGACCGAGGTTCCTTCAGACATTTTGTCCTTGCTTCGAAGCGATCTGTCTGCTAAATTGGCTTCCTCCTCAACCTTTGAGGCTAGGGCCAATATTTTTCATCTTCATTGCCTTCCCTCACTATTTTGAATGTGAGGGTGCCGTCCTTGCAACTAACTTGACAACCAGAAGTGGCTAGGAAGGGTCTTCCTAGGATTAGAGTTACAGGGGAATCAACAGGAATATCAAGTCAAAAAATCAATGGGAACGTGATACTTCCCTAACCGTAGTGGGATATCTTCAAGTACTCCCACGGGTTCAACTGACGATCCATCCGCAATGCGTAGTGTCACCTTTGTTGGTTTTGGTTCTCCAAGGCCATTCTCCTTGCAAAGTGAAAGAGGAATCATGCTTACACTCGCACCTGATCACATAAAGTTGTATAGGATCTTTCTTCAAGTCCTACTCGGACGCAAAACGATCCAGGACCTTAAGCTTTCGTGACATCTTCATCATTGGAGTTGTGATGTACCTAAATGATTTCTTGGCCATCATCAACTCCTCCTCAATAGTCTTCTTGTCGGACATCGTCTCCTTCAAGATTTTTCCAAATTCCGGCATCCCTGAAAGACAATCAAGAGTAGAAATATCAATTTCGGACTTTTTAATAAGCTCAATGAACTTACCAAAAGCCTCGTCAAGCTTTTCTCTGGCACGGGCTTGCGGAAATGGTAGTGAAGGCTTCAAATGGAGCGGTGGGACGTATTTTTCTTCTTTTCTAGGCTTTTTTCTCAACATCCTCCGGTTTTTCTTCATGAGGAGGGGATCTCGGCTAAGATTCAAAAATCTCGGGCCGAGATTTGGTCTCTGCAGCGAAATCTCGGTCGGCACTATGGGTAATCTTGGCCGAGATTTCCCCACAAGTGGCTGAGATTTCGTTTTTCTCGTGTAATTCTTCCTCCTTCAGCTCATCTTCAGTGGTGACAGTTAGAATTTGTCCTTACGGGTTTTCCTCAGCCTTTCCAGGAAGTTTTCCAAGATCTCTAGGAGCTTCTTCAGCATTCTTGAACACTTGAGTCTCCAAAACTTTTTGAGCTTTGGTAATAGTAGTCACATAATTCTCAAGGTTGCCGATCCTTGCCATAAGTTGCTCAAACATATCTCAACTCGATCTTTCGGTTGAGCTTGCTCTGTCGGCTTAGATGATCGAACCTGCACCACTAGAAGATGGTTTGGGGTTCAAAGCACCCTCAGGATTAGAGTAAGAAAAGTCTGGATGATTATGGTTAGACTTGAAATTGTTTGCCTAGTAATTCCTATTGAAGTTATTGTTATAACCTCTTTGATTTCGGTATACTCCCTAGAAATTACCTCTATTCACATAATTTGCATTCTCTTCTTTGAATGCTACCTGTACTTCAACTTGTTTTTCTTACAAATTAGATGCAAATAATTCCCTTACAGATTTAATTTCATTGTGTAAGGAATCTAACCTTGCACTATTTAGCTTTTCTTGGTTTACCTCAAAAACGCCGTGGTCATCTCTTCCCAAGTGAAGGCATTTATCCTTCTCCCAAGACTTGAATAAGCTCTCTTTTTCCTTCATAGTGAAGGCATTTATCCTTCTCCTAAGCTTTGTAGTCTTGGAAGGTGGAAAAAATTTGTGAGAAACTCCGTGGTCATCTCTTCCCAAGTGCCAATCCGTCCGTATGGTATTGCTTGATACCAAGCAAGAGCCTTATCCCAGAGAGAAAAAGAAAAACCTCTTAGCTTATGATTATTACCTTCCATACGGGCCGGTCTCACCGTATCCATGAGAATCTCATAATTCATCAAATGTTGATGAGGAGACTCTGAATCCATCCCTCCAAATTGATTCTAGCGAATCATTTGGAGTACTTGCGGTCGCAACTCATGCTCATGGGTTGCGGGATCTCCAAGGTTAACTCCAGTACGGTTAACTCTTTGGGTAGGATCCATGCGCTGTCCGAGTGTTAGTGGATAATCCACGATAGGCTCGAATCGGACAGGCCTGAGAGGTGCACCTGGTGGTGGTGGAACACGTGGAACAGGAGGTGGGACGACGCGAGGTGCGTCATCCTACACGTCTGACTGCACGACTTCCACGTGTTGTGTAGTGGCTCTTCCATAGTCTTGAGCACGAAGTACCGCTGTCATCTGGGCTCTAAGCTCTGCCATCTCACGTGTAGTAGCTGCTTCTCTCTCTAGTTGCAGCTCTCTTTGTTGCTAGCTCATCAGCGGAAGCCCTAAGCTCCGCTTCATAATCCCTCGCTTGAGACATTCTTGAATTCTTTAAAGCTCTAAGTCTCCTTCTAAGTCTTTTCTCGGGTTCGGGTCAAAAGGAACTAGTTCTTTTGCTCCGAGTCCTTCGCATACACGCGAAAAGTACCTAGTTTCCTGAAAATATCATAGATAAAAACAACAAGCGAGATCAAAAGTAACAAGAAAGACCTATACTATAATAAATCAAAAACAAAATCAACTAATTAGTCCCCGGCAACGGCGCCAAGAACCTGAATATTCAAGCACCTGTATTACAGTTTTTTGTTAAAGCTTTATAACTCATTGCATACAGAAGCCCTTGAATGTAAATTAAGAAGTTTCATTCCGTAAACAAAATTAATATTCTGAAGATATTTTTTACCATTTCTCCTTCTTGAATATTTCGACGTGCAAAGAGGCGCCCGTCCATGAATTCAAGATTTCCCAAAAAAATTAGCTTATATCCAGTTCTCTAAAACAAAAAAAACAAAAAAGAAAAGAAGATAAGATAAGTTGGTAAATGTGGTGGCATTTACTCAACAACGAAGAGTGAAAGCCAGCTGAACCTGACCTGTAGATGTTTAAGACACTTAACATCGTAGAATATACTTGTGAATCTTCAACCTTCTTCAATAGTTAACCAAAGAAAAATAAACAATATGGATGAAGAAATAAAAGATTAGAAAATGATGTGTGTTTCGCTGGTTTTGCTCACCTATAAACTCCTATCAAAAGAGATATAAATCCACAAGATAGTAAAACGACGAGCCTGCTTTAAATTTATATTCCGAATATCTACTCAATGCAGCGAATCCACAGTGTATGGATCGGATGCAGCAAAGATTAAGTATTCCGAAGCCGATCTCTTGGGGACTAAGTTAATGACTTAAGTAATTGATCAAAAATAGTAAAGATCTAAAATAAGAAAGGGGATTGAAAAAGATAAGGGAAGAATGAGAAAAAAGGTTTGAGAGTTTAAAGGACTCGCAATCAATTGTCACTTATTGATTGAAAGTCAAAAACAACAAACAAATAAATATCAAATAACGAAATTATGCAATTCCAAGGTTTCAAGGTCATCATTCATACACATATGGACTCAGGATATAATGAAAACTCACGCGACATATATAAAGAAAGAAACGCTTTGAATGAATGTTTCTTGGCTATATGCTCTTTCACATATACGTAAAGAACACAAATCTATAGTTTTCAAGATAATACTGGGAGACATTATAACAAACCCTATTCTTTCAATCAAGGAAACACAATAACCCTTTACAGTTACGTCTCAGGAATTATTGTTATAAAGGAGGGAATAATGGCACATTCAATCCAATAAAGGTTAAACCTTTATTACCTAGGAACAGGTTCTCTTATGTATCTAAATAGGAATATTTAAGTTACGACTCAATTCATACTTAGGTTAAAGTGGTGCAAAAACCAAACCTTTCCATATGATTTAAAACGAATTACTCAAACTAGAATTAGGAACAAATTCAATCCATCATAGTCCAAGGTATAAACAAATCACTATTTACCCTGTAATCAACAATATTAAAAAGGAAAAAGGGTAAAAGAAATTACCCAGCTTTATTGAAACTAAAAACGAACTGTCTTCCAAACTTGCAATCTCCAACAAACTTCCACCAAACTTCAAACAAACTCCAACTAGATCTTCCTCAAAAACTAAACTAACCAATAATGGTGAAAAACAAATAAAAATAAATGTAACAAACTTTACTTCAACAAGCGAACTTCCGCTTTCACAACCTAAACAATCTTCTTTCTTATCTACGGTGGGTGTCCCTTTTCTGGACTTCGTGGCTCTTCTTTTATAATTTGAAAACCCTCGAAACTCGCTGATTGGGCTGGAAGTCCGATTTAAAATAAAATTTCGACGCTCAAGGAAGTATCTCGGTCTAGATCTCGGCAAAGATTAATCTCGGTCTGGTTACCCGAGATGTGGACCGAGATGGTGACCGAGATTTTACTGCAGTGGCTTCCAAGCCTCTTGTCTCGGACCGAGATTGGTGGATCTCGGCCGAGATGCTTCATCACCTCGGGCACTCTGCCTCGGTTGCTCCTAAAGCGTAGTTCTCTCCTCTTCGGTGCTCGTATGACTTCTCTTATGCGTCCACTTCGAGGCTTAGTCCTCAAATGCATCGTTTTAGCTCCAAAACACGCCAAAATACCTACAAAGTAACCAGAAGCGTGTGTAGACAACTATACTTGCAAAGTAACACTAAACAATCATAAAAGACACAAACTATGGCTAAAACATGCATGCGGAAATGGAAAAACTACCTAAATGCAAGACTAAAACAGGTCGATAAATCATGTTATCAATGTGGCTATGTAAGATTTTATAGATAAAAAGAAGTCCATAAGAGAAAATGTACAAGTTGTCTTTCTTATCCAGGGAATGATGAATAGGCCCTATCACACGGTGAAATGTTGGCACTTCTCTAGGTTTCTAGAAATCGCAAAGGCATGATAGAATTGACCATATTTACAGACGTCCTCTTCACAAGAATATTCTAAAACTTTAATTGATGATTCATATATGGATTCTCACAAAAAAAAATTCAAAAAAGAAACTGAAAACAAAAGGATGGATATAAAGAAAAATTACAAGCATCATAACACAGCTACAGACCATAAACCTTGCATCTGGATATTATGTAGTTGCGAAATCAAAATCACCGATAATATATATAATAGGCCCTCTCCCTTCAAATTATATTTCCTTCACACAAAACCGTAAGTTCTAAGAGGCAATATTTTAGAATAAATGAAAGAATATTAAGGTATTTTCAAACCATCCACAAATCCAGGTGAACATACCATTAATAGATCTCTACAAAGATAAATCAAAACAACATATCTAATGAGAATCGTGCATTTGCTAACAGATCGAGGTGAACATACCATTAGTAGCAAAGAGGAGCTAAAATAGTTTGAGAAAATATTAATTCATCTCAAGTCCAAGGAGATAAAGAGAATGTGATCGATGTTCGCTGGTTATACTCGTAATATATACTCTATAGTGCAATAAACACACAATGTATGGACCAATCGCAATAAGAGCAAGTATTCCAAGGTCGATCACAGGGACTAAGTTAGATGAATATGAAAACTGATCTGAAATAGTATAAATCTAAAATAAGAAAAAGATTGGAAAAGAAAAGGGAAAGAAGGTCAAAAAGGTTTTTAAGAGGTGTGATGGATTCGCAAGCAATTCTCACCATTGATTGAAAATCAAATAAAACAAAATAACAAACAAACAATCAATTGGGAGAAAATGTTGTTCCAAGGATTCAAGATCATTATTTATACACATTGGACTCAGGATATATAATCTCACGTGGCATATATATGGTTGAAAAGCTCCAGGGATGAATGTTTCTCAACTAATGTTCTATTACAGTTACGTCTTAAGAACATATAAATTTGCAGCCTAATACCTATTGCTTTCAAGGTAAAGAGGGAGAAATCATAAATAAACCTTACTCTTCAATTAAGGATCAAATAACCTTTTACAGTTACGTCTCAAGAATTACTTGCCTCAATGAAGGAATAATGGCACATTCAATCCAATAAAGGTTACAACTTTATTACCTAGGAACAAGTTCTCTTATGTTTCTAAGAAGGAATATCTCAGTTACGACTCAATTCCAACTCAGGTTAATGGTTTAGATTAATTTTAAACCTGACAAAAACCAAACCTTTTCCATATGATTTAAAACGATTTAATAACCAATTATAAAGGACAATTAATCCATCATAGTCCAAGGTATAAACAATTCTCTAACTACATTGGAACCACAAAAGGTTTCTAGCCAATGATATTCATATCAAAACCTGAATTCAATTCAATCAAACAAAGCATAAAACTAAAATAAGAAAAAGGGATGAAGAAAGTACCCAGGTTTATTGAATCTTGAAAGAAACTGTCTTGAACATCCAATTCAAATCTAAACTTCAAACAATTTAAAAATGTTGAATCTTTCTAACTAAACTAAAGATCTAACAATGGTGAAAATAGAGCGAAGAAGAAAGGTAGGAGAACAAGCCTCCTTTCAAATCTAACACAAACGATCCTCTCAAGAATACTTTTCCAAACATGAACCGACCTAACCGAGCCCCCTTTTTTCCAACTAACCGAGCACACCTTTTCAGTATTCGGAACACTACTTTTAAAACCTAAGACCTGTCGAAAGGCGCGGGCTGGGCTAAATAGTTTGAAATAAAATAAAATCGACGCTTAGGGAAGAATCTCGGGCCGAGATTTGTCATGTCAGGGCCGAGACTTCGATCTTCAGCGTTAAATGGATCTCGGTCAAGTCACCCTGGATCTCGTCCGAGATATGGACCGAGATTTCTGAACGGCAACCTCAGTCACGGTCCAAGGTATGTGGATCTCGGCCGAGATGTCTCTTTCACTCGGCACTTGGTCTCGGTCGTTCCGAAATCGTCTTCTTCTCCTTTCCTTATCTCTTATGATTTCTCCTATGCATCTACTCCGAGGATTGATCCTCAAATGCATCGTTTTAGCTCCAAAATGCACAAAATAACCTACAAAGGCACCAAAAGAGTGTAGACATCTATACTTGCAAAGTAACACTAAACAAGCGTAAAATACACAAACTAAAGGCTAAAACATGCACGCGGAAAGGGAAAATCAACATATATGCTCTATTAAACTAGGTCGATAAATCATGTTATCAATCGACGATATGAAGGCGGATGAAATTGGTTTGGACAATTGGGTCCGGCATGTCTTAGAAACGTCCCTCTTCTTGTTGTTTAAGTTGATCCAAGGTTGCAACCCTGAATTTCCCCTTCTTGTCCCCGGGATGTCGATCCCTTCGTCAATCGCTTTCTTAGGGTATTAGAGATAGAACATAAATAAAACCGAAGTTTTGAGAGGAGAGAAGTACAGTAGTGGGCTAGAGCTGATTCCAAAATTAAAACATTAATAAGTTCAATTTTATTACATTAAAATAACCGGATACCAAGTTTTTAGATTACAAACATAAGGAAAAATGGACCACCTTATACCATTTGTTATAATAAACCGGTATCCGACCTTTTCCTAATTACTGGATTCCGGTTTTACGATATAACGCACATAAACCTCATGGCTCGGATTCTGTTTTCATAATCGGTATAAATACTTCCGGTGTAAATGGACTTTTTGTACTCATCGGATCATACACCCGTCCTCAACCGTCTCCATACATGCCGACCCCATATATTAACGATCAACTCTTGTTTGGTCGATCCTTTTTATAAGGATTGAGGAGAGTCTTGGTATTGAAAGATTGAGACGCAACCACATTGCTAATCCCCGTATCAATACTAATTTCAAGAAAGAGAAAATTATGTAGGATGTGACCAAGATCCAGATGGATATGGAGAGCAATATCAATCAAGGCATGACCGATCTAGGCAACAGACTACAAAAAAACTTGAAGAGGTCCTTGACCAAGAGGAGCTTATATGGTTCCAAAATGCTCGGGAAATTTGTATTCGTCATGGTGATAGGAATACGAACTGATACGGGGTTAGCCGTCAGTTGACCCGATCTTTCAACACCAAGACTCGCAATGAAGAAAATGGATAAAAGATGAAAACTTGAAATAAAAAGATGGAGGAATGATCCAACGATGGTGAAGGATCGATAGATGGATAGATCTGGTTGAACCCTTAATGCAACCAAGAGCACGATAGGGAAACTAAGGCCCTAACACACAAGTTGGAATGACTTGAAGAAGCCCTTCCGCTATAATCTCACATAGAGGGGAAAACGATTGTCCCCAAAGCACGAGAAGTCACCCGGAGATGATTGAGAGCACCAACTTGCCAATCCAAGTGACACAACTCAAAACAGCGCCAAAGTTGCTGGGCAAACGGATTCCGTTCACACAGTAAGTTGTCTCGATTCCACGAGAAGAATATGGGATAGAAGAGAAACAATACTCGAAAGTACTTGTGTTTAATTTCAATCAAAAAGTAAGCAATAATGACGTCCTAGAAGGCCTTATATAGGCATGTTGGACGTCCTCTAGGGTTTCCTACGGGCTATGGGCTTGATCCAAGACCGAGCCCAATCTAGCTTAAAAGATAAGATCAAATCTCAAGAGATAAGATCAAATAATAAAAGAGAAATAAAATAACTAGTGGGCTAAACTAACAGGTCTTTTAAAAAGCCCAAAACAAATAATTAAAAGCAAGCCCATCTTTTATTTAATAGATATCCAAGAATGGGCTTTAAAATAATAAGCAAGTTGGGCCTAATTTAGTGATACGGGAAAAGAACCGTGGGTTAGCCGATCTAGGTACAATGATCCCAAATTAGGTAGGAAACGGAGATGGATGATGGCTTGACGTGAGGATGGAAGGGAAAGGGAAGACGTTGAGTAGAACCAATAGACCAACGATGAAGAACCTTGGCTAAGTAGTCAAGACACCCGGCTCGTGAATGTCTATGACTTAACCCCAATACAACCTCACACTAGCTCTCAACGGAACTAACACAAGGAGGGACTCGTGAAGGCTCGAAGCATCAATTCCGATGGATTGACACAAATAAAACTCGACCAAGCAACAACTACAATGCCAACCAAAGCTCTCATTCTCTGATTGATTTTGTGAATGTAAATACAATGTTCAATTTGAAGCAAAAATAGCGTGTCTGACTAAAGCAACTAAAGAGACTATATATAGACTCCTTATCTAAGACAAAAATAAATAAATAAAACAAAAATACATTAGTGGAAGTAGCTGATAAGAGAGCTCCCACAAATGTAGCTAACAAACTTAACAAAAACTATTTGTCCACAAATAATTCCATGAAAATAGATCCTTGCTTCCCAAGCATCCTTGCTTCCCAAACATCAGTCGGCGGGCCGGGCGGACGTACGGGCTCAGTCGGGCGGGAATTAGGGTTCAAGGGTTGACCCAGCGGAAATTAGAGTTCCGGATCCCGGCCGAGTTTGTCGATTGAAGACCCGAGATTGTCAGCCATCCCGGACGGAGGCTAAGATCTTGCGGCGTTGCTGTTGAAGAGGACGGACGGAAATGTGAGTTCGTGGCCGAGTGCTCCGGGCGGGTCTCAAAGATCTCGGCCGAGACTACCGAGGACGCCGGGCGGGATTTAAGAATCTCGACCGAGACTGCCGAGAGCGCCAGACGGGGATTAGGGTTCACGCCGGTAGGTGTCGTTGGCGTCGAGGAGCTCGTGTTTGCTGGCGTCGGGGAGCTCGAGCGGGAATTAGGGTTCACGCCGATCAGCGCCGCTGGCGTCGAAGAGCACGGGCGGGAATTAGGGTTCGGACCCGTTGACGTTGAAGAGCCCGGATGGAGATTAGGGTTCCCGCCGATCAGTGCCGCTGGCGCCGAAGAGCACGGGCGGAAATTAGGGTCGTGCCGAGGAGCGCCGGTGCTCCCTTACTTCCGCTAGTTTCCTCCCGTCCGCCAAGCTTGCTTTCCGCTTGCTTCTTCTTACTTTCGCCTGCTCCTTCCCGTCCGCCAGGCGTGTGTTCCGTACCTTCGCCATGCATACGTTCCGCTAGCAAGCTTCCAAACTCAGCTTCATTTCCTCGTTGATCCAACGTTTGCATGGCTGAGCAATCTTGATCATAGGTTCCTGAAATAGTTAAGAGAGTAATGAATGACTTATTAACATTAAATAATTCTTGTAATCTACCATGCATTAACAATAACTCCCTTGACGTAGTCTCTTGAACCTCCTTGGCCCGTGACCTTGTAATGGGTCCTTGGTTCCTTTGGGGCGGTGGTGAGTCATATGATGGTTCACGTAATGGTCCTCCATCATCCACCCCTTCTTGGGAAGAATTCGACACCGAATTAATTCCTTGCTCCGACTCTCCTTCATATCGGCTCAAATCTCCCACGTTGAAAGTTGTGCTTACTCCATTGTCCTCCGGTAAATCTAAAACATATGCATTGTCGTTAACCCGGTGGAGAATTTTGAACGGTCCGTCCCCCCGTGGAGCTAGCTTCGATTGGCGTTTCTCCGGAAATCTCTCTTCCTTAGATGTAACCAAACTAGATTACCGGGTTGGAAAACCCATTGCCTTCGTCCCTTGTTGTTTCTAGCTGCACTTCAACTCCTTTCCTTTCAAGCTTAGCCTTGGTCTTTTCATGGAGTTCTTTAATCATTTCCGCCTATTCCAAAGCATCAAAAGATACTCGATCCTTTTGAGGGATCGGTAAAAGATCCATAGGAGTCAACGGGTTAAAACCATAAACACATTTAAAAGGTGACAAAGAAGTGGAAGAATGCATTGTTCGATTATAAGCAAGCTCGACATGTGGCAAAATGTCCTCCCATTCCTTCAAATTGTCCTTCAAAATGGTTCTAAGGAGTGTAGTTAGGGTCCTATTGGTGACTTTCGTTTGTCCATCCGTTTGAGGATGGATAGAGGTCGAAAATAGCAATCTAGTTCCCATCTTTCCCCAAAGAGTTTTCCAAAAGAAACTCAAGAATTTAACATCTCCATCACTAACAATGGTCTTAGGTATTCCATGCAATCTAACTATCTCCTTAGAGAATCTATCTACCACCACAAAAATTGAATCTCTTCCTTTCTTAGTCCTAGGTAGCCCTACAATGAAATTCATACTTATGTCTTCCCAAGGGGCACTAAGCGTTGGTAGAGGTGTGTACAAACCGTGGGGTTGTGATCTAGATTTAGCTTTAAGACATTCAATGCACTTCTTAAGCATGTGTTCTACATCTCCTAACATGTGAGGCCAATAAAAATGGGTTTGCAACATGTAATAGGTCTTATCTCTCCCAAAATGCCCCATTAAGCCTCCCTTATGGGCTTCCTCCACAAATAACAACCTAAGGGAACATCTAGGTATGCAAACCTTATCCATTTTAAACAAAAATCCCTCAAACAAAAAGTACTTATCGGTCCTTGTGTAGTACATCTATGAAATATATCCCCGAAATCAGCATCATCCACATATAATTCCTTAATGTAAGTGAAACCTAACATCCTAGAATCCAAAGTGGTGATCAAAGTGTATCTCCTAGATAAGGCATCCGCCACTACATTATCTTTTCCCTTCTTATACTTGATAATGTAAGGAAAAGTTTCAATGAATTCCATCCATCTACCATGCCTCCTATCTAGCTTATCTTGACTCCTAAAGTGTCTAAGTGAATCATGATCTGTTTTCAAAATAAATTCTTGGGGCCAAAGATAATGTTGCCACGTTTTGAGCACTCTAAACAAGGCATACAATTCTTTATCATATGTGGAATAATTTAAGCATGCACCCTTCAATTTTTCACTAAAGAAAGCTAGAGGCTTACCTTCCTGCATGAGTACGCCTCCAATGCCTATGCCGGACGCGTCACACTCAACCTCGAAAGGCTTAGTGAAATCCGGTAGAGCTAGGAGTGGTGCATGGGTGAGACGTTTCTTTAGCTCCTCAAATGCTCTTTGTTGAGGTTCATTCCACTCAAATGGAACCTTCTTTTTGGTCAAAGCCGTGAGCGGTGCGGCAATGGTGCTAAAATCCCTCACAAATCTTCTATAGAAGGTAGCTAAGCCATGGAAGCTCCTTACATCACCAACCGATCGAGGGGTAGGCCATTCATTGATGGCTTTGATCTTTTCTTCATCCACTTGCAAGCCATTGACACTTACTACAAATCCAAGAAAAATGACTCGGTTAATATAGAAATCACACTTTTTCATATTAGCATACAAGTATTCTATACGCAATGTAGCAAGCACATCTCTCAAAAGATCTTCATGTTCTTTTAATGACTTACTATAGATAAGAATGTCATCAAAATATACCACAACAAACAAACCAATGTAAGGTCTCAAAATATGATTCATCCATCTCATGAAAGTACTAGGAGCATTAGTTAGTCCAAAAGGCATTACTAACCACTCATAGAGACCAAACTTGGTTTTAAAGGCCGTTTTCCACTCATCCCCTTCCCTCATTCTAATTTGATGGTAGCCACTCCTAAGGTCAATCTTAGTAAAGATTGTGGCTGCATGTAGCTCACCAAGCATGTCATCTAGACGTGGGATGGGGTGCCTATACTTGATAGTAATGTTATTGATTGCTCTACAATCAATGCACATTCTCCAAGTATTATCTTTCTTGGGTACTAAGAGGATGGGAACGGCACAAGGACTTAAGTTTTCCCTAACATACCCCTTATCTAGCAAGTCTTGAACATGGTTTTGAATTTCTTGGGCTTCTTTAGGGTTCATCCTATAGGCCGGTCTATTGGGGAGAGTGGCTCCGGGAATTAAATCTATTTGGTGTTCAATGCCCCTAATGGGCGGCAAGCCAGCCGGAATCTCCTCAGGAAAGACGTCCTCAAACTCGTCTAAGAGACCTTGGATAGAGCTAGGGAGTGGAGGTTTGGCTTCCTTGGTTGCCGTTACTAATGACTTACACAAACTCAACATTAGGACATCCATAGAAGCATAATTATGCACATATTCATTCCTAGACTCAAGGTAAAGAGTTTGATGGGTTTTATCCTCCTTACACTTAGGCCGTGAATTTTTAGATTTTTGAGAGGCTTCTTGATCTATCCTCTTGTTCTCATAATATTCGGCTATTTGTAAGGGCGTCATAGGTTTAAGTGTTAAAGTTTTACCTTTATACTCAAAACAATATTTGTTAGAAAAACCATCATGCACAACCTTCCTATCATATTGCCATGGACCGCCAAGCAACAAGTGACAAGCATTCATGGGCACAACATCACATACAATTATATCCTCATATGATCCTAATGTTATATTGACCCTAGTTTGCTTATTTACCTTAAGTTCCCCACACTCATTCATCCAATGTAACTTATATGGTCTAGGGTGATAAAATGTAGAAAGTTGCAATTTATTAACCATTTCAGTGCTAGCTATGTTGCAACAACTCCCTCCATCAATTATCACATTACACACCTTTCCTTTAATGCTACATCTTTTATGAAAAAGATTTTCACGTTGATTATCCTCACAAGGTGCAAGTTGGACATGCAAAGTTCTCCTAGCTATCAATGATTCACCACGCTCATACTCAATGCAATCATCACTTTCATTTTGCTCATGATCATCAACTAGTGCATTTTCATTATCACAATCCAAGTCATCTTCACTTTCATATTGGCCTAGATGATTTATGATCAAAGTGCGTCTATTAGGACATTCCCTACTCATTTGTCCTCTACCTTGGCATTTAAAGCACACAATGTCCCTAGTTCTAGAGTTAGAGTTAGAAGTACTCCCTCGGGGACCACTTGAAGGCACATTCAAGGGTCGTGGTGTAGTAGAAGGTGTAGTAGCTCTTCTTTGGCCTTCTTGCCCCATAGGCACCGGTTTCCTCTCCTCCTTATGGCCTCCTTGATCCCTACTTTGACTAGACAGCCGGCTCCCTTGTGATTTCCAAGCATTGGACGTGCTATAGGTCGGTTTGGACTCTCGGTTCCGCAGCTTAGTCTTCCTTTCCACCTTGATTGCTAAGTGTAGCAATTGCTCCATGGTACTGTAGGGATACATATCAACTTCATTAGCCAAATTAGAGTTTAGAATGCGAAGATACCTAGCCATTGTGTTTTCTTCATCTTCTAGAACGTTGGCTTTCACCAAAGCGACTTGCATGTTGGTATAAGCTTCCTCAGCGCTAAGAGAGCCTTGTCTCAAATTTTCCAATCGTTGCCAAAGCTCTCGGGTGTAGTGGGGAGGGACGAACCTTGATCTCATAAGTGCCTTCATGTGCTCCATGTAGTGATTTGAGGGTCTAATGTTCGCACTCTCTCCTTAACCACGTGATCCCACCACACCAAGGCATAACCTTGGAACTCTAGGGCGGCTAGTTGAACCTTCTTATGGTCGCTGAAGTTGTGACACAACCAGATTTGTTCAACCTTAGTCTCCTACTCCATGTAGACGTCGGGATCAAACTTTCCTTCAAAGGCGGGGATCTTGATTTTGACCTTGCCAAGACCATCTTGTTCTTGGTAGGGCCGAGCATTCTCCCGTTCTCTTCCTTGCCTCGGCGGTTGGTATTGTCGTGGGTAGTCTTCCATGGTTCGTCTTCAAAAGGGACTTCATTCCGACGCTGAAAATCATCAACAAAAGGTGGGACGTTGGATGCATTAGGAAAGGCGTTGGAATGTCTGTTACCTTTCCCTTGATGACCCGTCTCTCTAGTCACGTGAGAGGGTCCGCCAAACTCATAGGTGCTTCTCATGGGTGGCGTCCGAGGCGGTGGGGTTCGGGCTTCCATAGTTTCCATCTGTTTGGATAGGCTAGCTACGGAATCGGACAACTTCTTCAATAAGTCGAACATCTCGGGCGTGACGGTCTCGCTGCTAGCCTTGCTTGGGCTTCGGGACCTAGACATGCTCAAAGTAGACAAATAATGAAATGATTAGGTTAGTGAAAAAATAACCTCGCTTGTGTATCTCTCACTCTCTTGTTGGTATTGCCACGCTTGTGGTTCGGTTTGTAAGGATCAACACCTTAGGATCACGAGTTCGAACCTTCTTAGCAACTCCTTGGACTAGAACGCCGGAACTGATGTTAGAGTTGGAAATGGATCAAGACACCCCAAAGTGGAGTATTGACTTTTTGGGATTGTGATGAAACGGGACTTGAAGGAGGGATTGCTCACTAAGAGGGGACCTTTCCTTGTGCTTGGTGATGGACTAGTAGATGGACCGGCAAAGGTAGTGTTTTTTTTTTTTTTAAAACTTGTAACGGTCTCTTGTACTGTGACTAGAGACTTTGTGGGAGAGGAGAAAACTGATAATCCCGGGCGAGATTGGGAATCTCGGCCGAGGCTGCTGAAAATTCCGGGCGAGATTTTGGAATCTCGACCGAGATTGTTGAAAATTCCGGGCGAGATTTTGGAATCTCGACCGAGGCTGCCGAAACTTTCTTGTTGTAAGGCAAGGTGCGTTTTTTTTTTTTGAGAATCAACCCTCCTCTAGATGATGGCCGGCCAAAAGAAGCCTTTGACTTTTATCACTTCAAGCACAAGTCAAATCCACAATTAGTCAAGCAATAATTGAAAGGTAGAAAAAAATGAATGTAAATGATCAATTGTACCAACTGAGCTCTGGTGATCAATTGTACCAACTGAGCTCTGATACCAACTAATA
>CM008280.1:12416409-12467256 GCA_002319775.1 Fagopyrum tataricum | reverse complement strand
CTAGGGATCTCACAATGGATCCTGACCCTAGCCTGCCAACAATTTCACTAATCTTACAACAAGGCACCAATAGATTAAAAACAAAACATGAAACTGATATGTATATATATATATATATCAAAAGGTAATACAATGTACCGCCGAGTACTAACAAAATCATATTGTACAACAAAAGAACCCATATCCCCGATAACACCTCAGTCTACGGAGCCCTCAGCGGATCACCCACTCTCAATCACTCTGCAGCTCTCCTATAAAGGAATGGCAACTAAGTAAGTCCCACGGACTTACCTCAACCTCGTAGTCGTCTCACCGGATCAACCCTTAACTCAGGTCCACTCCAAACTGGAGGATAACACGGCCTATACAAGGCATACATATATATCAAACTCCTATCACACAAAGGGTCACACCTAGACCCAAGGGATCCATAAGGATCATATTCCAACTCGTAATCCTCAAAGCCGTAACCGGCATAAACCATTCCGTACTCACTCTCATTCTAAACTCATACTCGTACCTAGCATGCTACTACCGCTCATACTAGGAAAGGAAAGGATCTACCTAACTCTAGGTAGACCCGGGACAAAGCGCACCTGCGTGATAAAGGGGCGCAGGGGCGAAAGGCAAGCGGCTGCGGGCGCGGTGGGACGTAGCCGTGGGGGCTGTGACAAGGGACGCTGGCAAACGCAGGCACGCCGCTGGCACGACGCAGGCGCTGTGACACGGTAGCCGCGGGGCGGTGACTCTCGGCCGCGGGGCGGCGACAACGCAGGAAACGGTTCTGCGATTCCTCCTCGGCTCTTTACGTGATCAAATCACGTCTTCTCTCATCCAGGGTCAAGCACATACATATACATACACATACAAACATCAATACACATCTAGCAAGCATCTAATCCTAAGCTAGGGAGGAAGAACAAGAAAGGAAGAAGAGAATAAGAAGATCTTTACCACACTTGTGGTCTAAGGCTGTAGGGGAAGGTCACACACACACTAGCTGGCCTCAAGCCTAGTAACAACAACCACCAGCATCCATAGCATCAAAGCCATCTCAAACTCTCTTGTAAACTTCAAGAGAAACTCATACACAAGATCAAACTCAAAGGGAGAAGAAGGAGAAGCAAGAAGATCGTGGGAATCTAGAGAACAAAGTGAAACCCTTGCTCAAGCAGCTAAGGGGATAACTTAAGGGAGAAGGCAAAGGAAAGGGGAAAGCACAAGTCAAAGGGTCAACAAAATCGGCTGCAGCCGCCGGAAACCGAGGGGCGGGTTTCCTGGCCGCATGGGCGGAAAAACAGGGGAGCCGCAGGGGCGGCCTTACAGACCCGCGGGGGCGGCTAAGGCCAAAACTAGCTCCCAAAACTAAGGCTCTTACAAGGGGTCTACGCCTCCTATTTGCATAAGACTTCTGACGGCTCTGTGTAGTCAGCATCCTTTCTCTAATTAGTGCTACTCAAGCAACATCATCCTGAATCTGATCAGGTGTCAAACCACTAACACTGCTCGGCTCATCCTAGCATAATGGTGTACGACATCTCTGTCCATACAATGCCTCATATGGGGTCATCCCAATCGATGCATGCCAGGTGTTGTTGTACGAGAACTCAACTAGTGGGAGATGATCCGTCCACACTTGTCCCCAAACCAACACACAAGCTCGCAGCATATCCTCCAGTGTCTGAATGGTCCTCTCTGATTGACCATCTGTCTGAGGATGGAACGCAGTAGTGAAGTGCAAACTCGTCCCCAGGGCAGTCTGAATCTGCTGCCAAAACCTCGAGATAAATCGCCCATCTTTGTCTGAGGCGATCGTTCTCGGTACCCCGTGGAGTCTCACTATCTACCTAGTGTACTCCTCAGCCAATTTGCTCACTGACCACGTTTTCCAAATAGGGATAAAACGTGCCGTCTTCGTCAGTCTATCCACTATAACCCAAATGGCATCAAAACTCCTGCTCGGTCTCAGGCCAGTATCAAAGTCCATGGTGACATCCTCCCACTTCCTCTGTGGTATAGGCAGATGGAGTTCTCCTCCAGGTCTGCTATGCTCAATCTTGACCTGCTGACAGGTCGCACACTGTGTCACAAATCTGGCTATATCGGGCTTCAGCCCTCCCCACCAATATAAACGTCTCAAATCCTGGTACATCTTACTCGTACCTGGGTGCACTGAATAAGGCGTACAGTGAGCCTCCTGTAATATCCTCTGTCTCAGCTCCACATCAGCTGGTACACAAACGCGACCGCGGCGTCTCATCACTTCATCTGCTCCTATAAGGAAATGTGGTGCTTCATCCCTGGACATCCTCTCACGGATCCTCATCAATGTCAGGCAGGTCCCCTGCTTTTGTTGGATCTCACCCAACAGATCAGAAAGAACCTATAAAGTACTCAGTTGGTCGTCCTCATCAGGAAACCGGACGTCCAACTCCAGCCAAATTAGGTCTCTCTGCAACTGATGTTGAACTATCAACCTCGCAATCGCCTGCTCTCGAGGTGTCTTCCTGCTCAGGGTGTCGGCGACAACGTTCGCCTTCCCTGGTATAGAATCTCCATATCAAAATCCTTGATCAACTCAAGCTATCTACGCTGGCGGTTATTTAATTTCCGCTGCGCGAAAATATACTTCAGACTCTTATGGTCTGTGAAGATCTGACATGTAGCACCATATAGGTAATGTCTCTAGATCTTCAGTGCATGAACTACTGCTGTCAACTCCAGATCATGAGTCGGATAGTTCTCCTCATACGTCTTCAGCAGTCTAGACGCATATGCAGTCACTCTGCCCCGCTGCATCAATACACATCCCAAGCCTAACTTGGATGCATCACTGTAAATCACAAAATCCTCTGTACCCTCTAGTTGTGCCAAAATAGGAGCAGAAGTCAGACGTCACTTCAGCTCCTCAAAACTCTGCATACACTGATCAGACCATACAAATCTGGTAGTCTTCCTCAACAGACTCATCAATGGACGGGCAATCACAAAAAATCCCTCCACAAAGCGTCTGTAATACCCGGTTAGGCCAAGAAAGCTACGTACTTCCTTGACGTTCGTCGGTGTCGTCCAAGCTGCTATTGACTCGATCTTTGCCGGATCTACCTTGATCCCTTCAGCTGAAACAACATGACCCAGGAATGCTACCTTTGGCATCCAAAACTCGCACTTAGAGAACTTAGCATAAAGTCCTCTATCTCGTTAAACCTGCAACACAGTCCTCAGCTGCCCTGCATGCTCCTCTCCGCTACGAGAGTATACCAGAATGTCATCTATGAAGACCACCACAAACTGATCCAGGAAGTCGATGAATGTGTTGTTCATCAACTCCATGAAAACGGTTGGGGCATTCGTAAGCCCAAATGGCATCACTAAAAACTTGTAGTGTCCATATCTGGTCCGGAATGTTGTCCTGTGCACATCCTGCTCTCTCACCCTCAGCTGGTGATACCCTGAACGCAGGTCAATCCAGGAGAATATAGTCGCTCCTTGAAGCTGATCTAACAAATCATCAATACGAGGCAATGGATACTTGTTCTTGATGGTCACCTTGTTCAGCTCCCTGTAATCAATTCACAATCTCAACGATCCGTCCTTCTTCCGTACGAAGAGGACAGGTGCTCCCCATGGGGATACACTAGGGTGGATAAAACCCTCTCAGTCAACTCCTCGATTTGCTTCTTCAGCTCCAGCATCTCGACAGGCGCCATCCGATATGGGGCCTTCGAGATCGGTTTCGTACCAGGCTCTAAATCAATGCCAAAGTCCACGCTCCTCTGAGGCGGCAAACTGGACGGCTGAGCAAATACATCTGTAAACTCACAGACCATTGGGATATCCTCTAATGCTGGACTCTCCCCCTCCTTCATGGCATAACACCAGAAGGCCTCATAACCCTGTGCAATTAGTCTCGCTGCCCGTATCGCACTGATAACCATACCTGATTTTCCAAGGTCCCAACCTCGGAAAACCTCTATCTGTCCTAACTCGGTAGAGAGGGTAACAGTCCTCCTACCTATATCTAATACAGCCTGATGTCTATCCATCCAATCCATACCTAGAATGACTTCTTCATGCCTTAATGGCATGACAAAGAAGTCAACCAGTAACACACTAGTCCCTGCAGAAATGGGACAACCATGAATCTCACGGGTACCTCTGACCCTACTACCATCAGGTAACCATATACTAAAGGGTATCCCCTCAGTCGTATCTAGACTCAGACGCTCAACACATACATCATATATAAAAGAATACGTAGCTCCAGTATCAACAAAACTCTACAGGTAAACCATGAATCGGAATAATACATGTAGCAGTCGGTGCAGTTGGCTCCTCTGCACTCCTCAGCTCAAAAGCTCTACCCCGTTTACAGAAAACATGTTTGTGCCCTGGTCTTCCACAAGTGAAACAAATCACCGTCTGTCTCGTACACTCTGGCCGCATATGTCCATACCCACAACAATTGTAACACTGTCGTCCCATATCTGTAACTGGTGCAGATGAGGGATGACTCTGGCGGCTCTAGCCTCGCCCTGAACCAGGAACTCCACCAGTATCATGTTGAGATGAAACTCTGCCCCGTCTACAGAAAATAGCTCTGTGACCTTGTCTGCCACAAGTGAAGCAAGTCACCAACGGCCTCGTGCACGCTGGTCGTGAATGTCCAGGTTCATCACAGTTAAAGCACCGTCATTCTGTAGTTGCAATTTGTGTAGATGCGGGGTAACTTGGGCGTCTCTGGTTTAGTTCAGAACCAACAACTCCGCCGGCACCACTGGTCTGCCCAGTTCGTTGTCTCTTCCCAAGTCTTATATGCTCCTCTGGAACTTGAGGAATCTCAACAACATGTGCCAGTACAACTGGCACCTGAGTAACTTCATGGGATCTCCTACTGTACTGGCAGATCCGGGGTAGGTCTACCTGCTCTGGCAGCCTCTTGTACTTGTCTGATATACGCCCGGAAATCTGATCCCCTCATAGAGACATAATCCGAGTCATCTGACTGGACTCGCTGTGGTGTATGTCTCCCAGCTATACCGTTCCCAGTCTCAGGAACGACACTCTCAGCAATAATCTCATGGATCTTCTTCGCTGCAGGTGGATCATCAGCGGGAATCTGACTCTATCCTACCTCTACTGGAGGAAGAGGGGATTTACCCCTACCTCGTCCATCTGCAGGGTAAATACACCCAACCTATAAGGCTATATATATGCCATATGTATAGATATATAAAGTCAATCACAACAAAATATCTATATATATCTATACTATCGAGATCTTCAGAGGGGTGATAGCTTCTCGCACACGCTATCCCAAAACATTTGTACTCATTTCAAAATCAAAACCTTTTGAAAGGTCAGACCCCTTTCGGGTTCTGTTTATTTATCTATTCGACCTTTATCGCATATTGCAAGTGCCATTGTTGTCAATCTAAGGCTCTGATACCAACTTTGTAACACCCAGAATCCGCAGGACTCGAGACACTATTGGGTTAGGATCTCACAATGGATCCTGACCCTAGCCTGACAACAAGTTCACTGGATCTTACAACAAGACACAAATAGATTAAAACCAAAACATAAAACTGTAATATATACATATCAAAAGGTTTACACAAGAACCGCTGAGTACAACCAAAACATATACTGTACATACAAAAACCCATAACCCTTGCATAACCCAGTGTACGGATCCCTTAGCGGATCACCCACTCTGGATCACTCTGCAGCTCTCCTAACTTGCAAAGGATCTACAACACGGTATAAAACCATTAGCTAACCAAACACATATATAGAAGATGCAAAAGCACAAACACACTTCAGGAATCATAACATATAAACATGTTGTCACACATTTACCCGGTTAATTATCTTTATACAGTCCAACACTCAAATCATATATATAAATGTATATGAACATATGTGACACGAGGAATATAACCCTCGCCTCTAGGGAATGGTGCCAGTTGGCGTGGTAATCCGGTCACCGTCTCCGTATACCCTATGGGAGTGGAGAACGCCCGGCCCACTGAACCAATCTGGCCTGCCTGCAGAGAACCTCCAGACTCCCAGTGGGATGAAAGGACAAGTTGTCACGGCCCTACAATGGGCAGTCACTAAACCATAGGTCGGTCATCATCACTACGCATGCTATCAAACATATATCACACACCACTCATGCATACATCCAATATAAGGATGGTAGCTAAGTAAGTCCTATGGACTTACGTCAACCTCATAAGTAGTCTCAAACCCGATCAGCTCCAACTCTAGAGAACAACACTGCCTAATAACAAGGCATAACAAGATATCAAACTCCTATCCATCAAATGGGTCACACCTAGACCCAAGGGATCCATAAGGATCGTATCCAACTTATAAACCTCAAAGCCCTAACCGACATAAAACGATATCATACTCATCATCATTCTATCCTCATATACATACCTAGCATGCTACTAACCCTCATACTAGGAAAGGAATGGATCCATACCACTCTAGAAGATCCTGGACAAGACGCACCTGCGTGTCAAGAGGAACGCAGGGGCGAAGCAAAGCAAACCGCAGGCGCGGCGACACTCGGCCGCAGGCGCGGGGACAGTGACCACAGGCAAGCACAAGCGCGGAAAGACGCGGGCGCAGGTGCTGGGACCCTGGCCGCGGGGGCGGCGGCTTCCGGGCGCAGGTGCGGTGACAAGGCTCCCGCAGGGGCGGCAGCTTCCAGGCGCGAGGGCGGCGACAATGCAGAACGTAGCCTCCCGACTTCTCTTCCACTCTTCACGTGATCAAATCACGTCTTCATCCATCCACAGTCACATCCATACATATATATACATACAAACATCACTATACATCCAATCATACCTAATCCTAAGCTAGGGAAGATAGAATCAAAGAAGAAAGAAAGAAAGAAGAAGAAGAAGAAGAAGAAGAAGACTTACCACACTTGTGGTCCTAGGCAGCAAGGAAGGATCAACAACACACTCTCAGTTGGCTCCCAAGCTCAGCAACAACATCCATCATCATCAACATCAACAAACTCACAACAAAACTTCCACACCAAAGGAAAGGCAAAAGCAAGATCAAGGAGGAGAAAGGGAGAAGCAAGAAGATTGTGAGAATGGCTGGAAAAGAGGAACCCTTGCTCAGCAAGCCAAGGGAAAGGCTAAGAATGAAGGGAGGAAAGAGAGTAAAGCACGGGTCAAAGGGTCAACAAATCCGGCTGCAGCCGTAGGAAACCGCAGGGGCGGGTCCCTAAGCCGCAGAGGCGGGTCATAGCACAAGCCGCAGGGGCGGCCCTCTGGATCCGCAGGGGCAGCAACCCTGGCTTGGCTCCAAAAGACTAAGGCTTTTACATGATGTGTGTGGAAATTGATTGATGAAGAAAAGATGATGATGTAGGAGCATCTTCGGACCTAGCCCGAGTGGACATCATGAGCATGGAAGCTAGGAGGCATGGAGTGTTGATCACTCTAAGGAGAAGGAGAAGGAGAAGAAGGATTAAAGACATTCCTCAAGAAGGAGATCATTCATGGAATAACTATAAAGACCATTTCCGGAAGTGCAATGAAGACCATTGATTGGATATGGGAAGATATCAAGACTGATCTCGTATTATACACGTCCATGCATGAAGATTACACATGCATGGGGAAGGAGCAGACGTGATAGAGGAATTCTTGGAACCAAAAGACGACAATGGCTGAGATACCAAACAAAATTCTTTCTTGTTTTATTATATACACACTGAAATCGCAAGCTACATCTACAAGTAAAACCATGATTTCTTTAGGGGGTTTTCAATTAAAAGATTTCTTTTTAGTTAGACGACCCATATTATCATACAACTATTACAGTTTGACCCCAAAAGAGTAGGAATTGACAATAAAAAAAGGGATGGTGGAAATGATGAGAATCAAACTAACAGTAATGCCAAGGCTCGTACATGTGGCAAAACGTAACATTTTGCCTACACAACAAAAGGCAATGGGACTAACCAAATTCACGGTGTATGTGACATAATTGTAGCTTTTTAAACTGAAAGTCTTCAGCTTTGAGAATACACGTTAACATCTTTCTAATGGAAAGTGATATAGAGAGGTTGAAATAATTTGTAGTTGGACCATCCATCATGAAACTAGGACCGGAAACAATGAAAAAGGCCACCGAATAATATCTTGAATCCCGTTGAACCAAAAAAATCACAAAAGGAAATGAAGGCAACAAAACAAAAAAATTATGTTGAGAAATTATCAAGGAATGAATGCACAAAGTGACACCTAAGAAACAACTATAATATCTCGTTAGAAGGAAAATTTTAAACGTGGTCATTTTTAGTCTTTGGTACTTGGGTTTGAGCAAGTCTAGACAAACTTGTATGAATTTAACTAGTATTTTGTGGGATTTTTTTTTTTTGATTATGGAAAGCGGTTATGGTGGTCTATCTCCTCGAGGTAGTTCATCCTAAAGCATTCTTTCGGATGAGAACACTTAGTTCGGGATCATCAGAAAAATTAGTGTTGGGTTTCGAAATTCCCAGATGGGTCAGTTTGTCGGCAACACAATTAATTTCTCTGAAGACATGTTTGATCCGTACTTCATCAAAAAAACACAGATCTAGTCTAGAATCGGATAATATCATCGCGACTTCCCACGGATAACTCCAACAACCCTGGAGTGTCTTGATAACACAAAGATTATCACCCTCAATTTCAATCTTTTTTATCTGAAGTCTAATAGCTTCTTGTAACCTAACTTTTAGGGCATAAGCCTCAACTTTTGAGACCGAATTAAAATTATTTTTCTTTGCATCAAGGCTGATAACTTCTCTATTGTGGTTTCGAATTACAAAACCAATTATACCTGAGCCTAATTTTGAGCCATCAAAATTAAGTTTATGGAATCCAAGGGTTGGTTTCTCCCACTTTATGTTTTGTTTTTTTCTTGGATTGAAGTTGGTGACCTTTTGTTATGTTTTAAAATCGTAATCATCCTTGTCAATAATTTTTGTTTTTCAGTTGTTTATTTGATTTTTGATAAACACGATTATGTTATCCAGAGATCCCAATGGTTCGTTTTGGAAGATAATTTTGTTTCTGAAAAACCATATGCTCCACTAAATGTTTGCAAGATAGGAGAACTTGTTTTGTCCCAAATAATTTTTTAAGTCTTGGAGAATCTCATGGGATTTTTTATTAGCAAGATGAATATTGTTAAGATCTGTCATGATTGAATTGTTGATTTTGGAGATAATACTTTTACCCACCGGGCATTCGAAAAAGAGATGAGTCCAATCCTCAAGGTGATGGTTGCATAAGTCACAGTGTTTTGTTACTGCAATTCGTCGTTCGTCAAGTTTTTCTTTTGTTGGAATTCCGTTCAAAGAAATTTTCCAGAAGAAATTTTTGATTTTGAGTTGAATATCAAGTTTCCATATCTAGTCACAAGAAATATTGGGAGATATGAGACACTCTTCCTCGAGCATCTCCACCGCTGATTTTGTTGATAAACATCCATTTGTACTATATCTCCAAAAAACCTTATCAGGGATTTCATTTTCAGGAATAATAATCTCCTTAAGTTTATCCCTTATGTCCAAGGTTAGGCAATTTTTAAGTTCATTTTCAATTTTTAAGTTCATTTTCCAAGGTTAGGCAATTTTTGATTTTGTGGGAATTATTTGTGGATTCAATTCCGATGCTTAAATGAGTCGGTTTGAAAGACTAGTTATACAAAATAGATATTCAAGAGTTCATTCTTATGAAAACTTATGCTAGTTTATAAAAGTTTAAATTTTTCTTATTTCATAAGCTAAAAGAAGATTGTGAAAACTATCATAGCTTATTAAAGGATATATTATAAATATAATTCTATAAAAATTCATATTTAAACAAAAAGAAAACCTTTTTTTGGTAGTTGTAGATATCAGCTTCAATAAGTTCAAATCTCTCGTACACTGATAATCGTTCAACTAACAACCTATCTCAACTATTTTCCCCCGTTTGGTTGTAACTCCGGAAATGGATTGAAAATTAATCTAGTCCATATGTGTACCTTGTTCATGGAATCATTACATGCGGTTTGATGCAAAATGCACTTGGTTCTCCCCATTTTGTTACCCTATATGGTATCAAAACTAATTAATTTCTACTACAATTACTTCAAACCACAATAAATGGTTCCCCCAAACTTCATGAACAAGGCTACACATATGGACTAGATATATATTTCCATTCAGTTTCCGTTTCCGGAGTTTAAAACAAACAGGCCCTTAACATGTTTCAGCTACCAATAAATTTCCGCTATGATGTCAAATGAACCTAATATCATGTCAGTAAATTAAGGCGAAGCTCGTAAGCCCGTGCAATCTTACTGGAGAAATAATTTCCATAAATCCTTACTATTTTTTTTTTTGATACAAGGTAAGTGGACAAGGTGGGTCAGTTTCTAGAAACTGATCGACCTATAACATCCTTACGGATGAGTGCAACTACTTCATCTGGTAGGGCCTCATTGTCATCAGTGGTGAAGAAGCCGTGTCTTGCGATCTTGTCAGCCACCTTGTTGATTTCCCTGAAGATGTGTAGAGTACTAGCTTGGGCGAAGCCTGAGATGATGGTGGAGATGTCTGAGATAATCATGTATGTCTCCCACGGTGGTTTCCATGTGTGGTTGATCGAATTAATTAGTGTCAGATTGTCCCCCTCTATCTCAATGGCTGAAATCCCCATTTGTTTGGCCTTTTTTAGGCCTTCCCGCAAAGCGTAAGTTTATGCCTCAAGAATTGATTATGCGTTGCATCTTCCTTTTCCGTGTGTCAGCGGATGGCCAAGTTCATCGCGAATGATGAAACCATACGCAAACTGGTTCGCGTTATTTGACGCCGCATCAAAGTTAAGTTTGACAAAGTTTGGTTTAGGTTTTTGCCACCTGATGTTTTTAGTCTTTCTTCTTGTTTTTGGTTTGGGTTGGTTATTATTCGTGTGCTTGTTTAATAGCTGTTTGTTTCATGTTTTGGTTTGTTCTTTTATTGTTAAAAATTCTTTGGTTTCTATCTAACCAAATGTTCCAACAAATCATAACCAGTTGTCTAAACTCTGAGTTAGTAGTTCTTTCCTTTAGTTCTCGTAGTGTGTCATACGTGGAGTAGTTGTCCATTACGCAGTCGTTTATGATACCAGAAATTTTCATACAGTCGACCTCTCTGAGGGTAGAATGACATTCGAAAAAGAGATGTTTGGCACTCTCTGTATGGTAATTGCAGTAAATGCATGGCATTACCACCGGGATATTTTGTTTGTCAAGGTTTTCTTTGGTTGGTAGCCCATTAAGAGTCATCTTCCACATGAAGTTTTGAACTTTGGGCATGATGCACAACTTCCATATCCATGTTTTATCATCGGATACCCCAACTTTACTTGCTTGAATCATTTTCATGGCCGATTTGGTGGAATACCACCCATCATCATTTGAGGACCAATAAATTCTATCTCTTATGTCATTGATCGGGAGATTATAGGTGATTATTCGATTAGTAATGTGTGATGGGAGAATGTTTTTTAATTGGTTAATGCGGGTTTCGTTCAACTTTTTTCCGATATGAAGTCACTCACATATTCTCTGTTGTTAATTACAGTTTTATTAGAGACTAAAGATTCTAGTGGTTCACTCAATAGCCATCTGTCTTCCCAGAACTTTATTGTTTTTCCATCTCCCACTTTCCATCTTAGACTTGTGCTGAACTCTTCTTTTAGTTTGATCAACTTCTTCTATTGCCATGAGGTACTCTTTCCACACTCATAGTCCCAGAGGCTTTGTCCACGGAGGTATTTGTCTTCTATGATTTTAACCCAAATGTTATCAGGTTCTGCTATTATTTTTCATAATTGTTTCGTTTGTAGTGCCTTGTTCATATCCTCCGCTTTCCTTATACCGGTGCCACCTAAGGCTTTGGGTTTACATATTTTATCCCAGCTAATGAGTGGATGAAAGTTGGGTCCTTTATTCCAAAAGAAATTTCTATTGATTTTTTCCAGTTCGTTGTGGATACTTGTAGGCAACATAAATGCTTGCATCATATAGCTTGGTTTGGCATTGAGGTTAGCTATAATTAAGGTTGCTCGTCCCTCCTGCGAGAGAGATGAGGCGTTCCATTTGGTAAGTTGTTGTCTTGATTTTCGGATGACTTAATTGAAAATTTCTTTGTTCGCCCTTCCATTTATGATCGGGCATCCTAGGTATTGTTCAAGGTTGGTAGAGGATACAATTCCAAGATGAGCTTGTATTCGCCTTTTGCTTGCATGGTCCACATTTTTTGATGTTTGGAATGAAGATTTATGGTAGTTAATTACTTGGCCAGAAGTTTCGCAGTAGTCATTTAAGACCGAAAGGATGTTGTTTGTTGCTTTAGTGGTTGCTTTAGTAAAAATGATGATATCGTCTGCAAAAGCTAGAAATGGTATGATTGAACCCTTCCTTGTTATGGGAAAGCCAATCGAGCGGGGGTTTTCTCTGCATAATTTATGTAGGTTTCTAGCAAGAATCTCGGTTCCTAGATTGAAAAGAAGCGGGGACAGTGGGTCACCTTGACGTAGGCCTCTCTACGGGTAGAATAGTGGGTTAGTCATTGATAAGTAGAGAGTATGATACTGTTGTTACACATTCGTTGATCCAGTTCGTAAATTTTTCATTAAACCCATATTGTTGCATTACCTTAGTTAAGAAATTTTCATTCTAATTTGTCATATGCTTTTTCCATGTTCAATTTGATGGCCATATAGCCCTCTTTTTCTTTTTTTGATTTAAAACCATGGAAAATTTCATGGGCTATGAGGACATTATCATGTATTGCCCTTTGTTTGGTAAAGGCGCTTTGAAGTGGATGAATTAGTTTAGGCAGGACCGAACTTAGCCGGTTTGCTAGGACTTTGGCTATGATTTTATAGACTGTAGAACATAGGCTAATAGGTCTGTAGTTGGCTGTAGTTGTAGGGTTATCAATCTTCGGGAGTAACGCGATAAACGTGTGGTTTAGTTGTTTAAGAATTTTCCCGGTTCGATAGAAACTTTTGACGGCCCTTATGACCGTTGGGCCGACGATATGCCAGTACTTCTGATAGAAACCAACAGTCATACCATCAGGACCGGGTGATTTTTCACTGCCGATGTCGAATAGGGCGTTTTTATTTCACCCGTAGAAAAGGGTTTGGTTAGTTCTTCGTTCTCTTCGTTTGTAACTTATGTTTGGATGACTTGTAGGAGTTTTTGAAGCTTCTGGTTGTCAATGTTAGAAGCTTTAAACCGTGCCTTGTAGTCATTCATGAATTCGTCATTGATATCGCTATCCTTAGATATAGTAGTTCCATCACTCTTAGATATACTAGATATCATTTTCTTATTCCTTCTGCCAGTTGCTTTTCTATGGTGAAATTTGGTGTTTTTATCACCTAGGTAAAGATTCGTCGTTTTGGCTCTTTGCATCCAGTATTTGTGTTGGTAGTTTAGAATGCATTCACGTTTATTACATAGTCTATTAATCTTATCATTAAGTTGTTGGTCAAAAGCTGCGAAAAGTAGCTTTTGGAGGCCTTCAATTCGTTCGTCAACATGTTTTAATTGGGTATTTATATTTCCAAATTTCTCGCGGCTCCATTGTTTTAGTTTTTGCTTGAGTATATTGGTTTTTTTAACCAGGTTGAACATGTTTGTTCCCTGGAATTGGGTTCTCCATACTTGTTTGATCAGGTTCTCGCAATCAGGCCGTTGCATCCACATTGATTCAAAGCGGAAAGGTTTATTTCTATAGGATGTGAATTAGTTTTGGAAATTTATTGAGATCATGCAGTGGTCAGATGTAGTAAACGCATGATTCCGAGTGTGTAGACATTGGTATTCTTGTATGACCTCCGTAGTTGACATTGTTCTATCAAGTTTTTCATAAGTGTTATTATCTCTTTCCTTCCTATTTTTCCACGTGAATTCATTTCCTTTAGTCGGGATGTCGATCAGCCCACATTGATCTGCTACATTATGCAACCTCTTATACTTAGAATTAGGAATTGGAGCTCCTCCCCGTTTATCAGAAGGTTCCCATAGTTCTTTATAATCTCCTATGATTAGTGTCGGACTTGTTGATGTTTTGAAATCCGTTATAAGTTGTGACCAAAACTCGTCTTTCTTTGCTTCATCTGGTGGTGCGTAAATCCCAAAGTTTCGCGTTTCGAAGCCCGAGTTTGTATTTATATGTTTTAGCGTAATGAATCTATGATGAGTTTTGATTATCTCAATTTTTTCGTTATGTAGTTGGTACGCTTTCCATAGCATGCAAAGCCCACCCGAGAACCCTGTTGCTGGAATGAATATTATATTATCAAAACCGGCGCTCTTCCATAATGTTTCATCGGGTTCAACACTCGTTCTCGTTTCCGCTAGGATAATAGCTTCGATACATTCATTTTTACAGGTAATATTTAGGTTGGTCCAAAATTGTTTCCGGCCTATACCCCTACAATTCCAGTATGCTATCTTCATTGAAAAAATTATTATACCTTGGGTGGCAATGTTCCCATTAGTCCTGACTTCTTTATTGGTTTACCCCTATTTTGGAGTTTAATAATTATTATTATGCTATTGATGTTTTCCCATGTGCGGGATTTTTTACTTGTACGGTATATTGTAATTTTTCTAAAATCGCACTGACTGTCAATTAGTCGGAAATTAGGGGTGTGAAATTCCTTCAACTGCATACATTTACAAGTGCATTTATTGCAATTGTGGTACCAATGCCATTGATACCGATAATGTTTAGCTTTGCAATGAGTACACATGTCCGAAATCAGTTCAAAAAGAAAGACATGGAAGTTTATCTAATTTCATTTCCACAATGATAAATCCTTATCCTTACTATTATAAAAGTGAGGGTGCGCTCTTGCAATAGTACCCTTCCATATTTACCCCTCTTATTTTCTTAAATCTTTATTAACTTTTTTGGGCCACTTTCCTTTACTATTTTTTGGGACACAATCTAATAATCCGGGTCATGCGCCCTCCATTGCCATTCGGCACACAATGTACACGCGTCAAAGAGAAGAAATACGTGGCTTCTTTTCTTCTGTCTTCTCTTTTTCTTAATAGCAGTCGGTTATTCGTGTGCCGATAATCGAAACCCTCACCTCCAAGTCCAAGGTGTGCATGTTCTTAAGGATCTATGCTTTGGGTTGTAACGTTTGTGTTCAGGTCGTGGTTTGAAGAACTCAATTAATTCGTCCATGGCAGGTGATGTCAACACAGTTTTCGGTCTTCGTCCGCAATTGCGACCCCGAAGGTTGGCCTCTCTCTTGTTGTTTATGATTCATGATCGTGAAACTAATTTTGTGTATTTCAGCTCTTGACGGCTCCGAATCGGATCCTCTCCCTCAATGAAAGTAGAGCGGCCTTGAAGGTACACATTTTTTTTTTCCTCTGGCTTTCTTTTCATTTGCATTCCCGCCTCTTCTTCGTCTTCATCGAGCAAAACAGACGAATGCACATCAGGCATCTGGAAATAGAACATTCTTGTAACTACTTCTAAATTGTACAGTACGAGAATATCTGCTTGTTGGGCAGGACCAAGTGACCAACCTTACTATGAATTGAAAAGGAGAGTAAGTGCAAGGATAGAGTATGCAATGTTTCTTCAGGATAGGGTGAATGAAATGACAAAAGATGAAGATCTATGAATTAATGAATAAAGTAAGTTTTATTTTTTAATGTGTTATTGAAAGATTATTCATTAAATGCTATACCGCCTAGAACCAAACATGGCATATATAATGTAATCATTGCAAAGTCTTATTAACCTTGTTAACAGTAGGATTATGAATAATCTCATTGGTTATCCACAACCTCTTAGTGAGGAACTATTGTTTGGCTTCATATGCAATATGGCTGTCTTGTCCACACCCCAACAAAATTCATAGGCTTCTGCCAATTTAACATCAACATTTCCCCATGTATACTCATTCCCGTTTTCATTCAAAGTCTTTTGCACATCACCCGTTCATTAATTCATTCAATAATTATGTTTTTTTAGTTAACATAAACCACTTCTATTTCATTTTCCGCGAAAAATTGATTTGATTTTGACCCATTCTCTCGATAACTAAACTCATGTTCCGTTTGTACTGATGCTGGTTATTTGTTTGATCTGTTTTTGTTTCGAGTCTTCGGACATTGGAAGCAGAATTGTAGTAACCAAATAAGAATATGAGGCAAGGATAACTTCTGGGAGCCAAGCTTCTCTACAACATCCTTCTCTTCACCCTCAACTTTGTCAGTTGCTTCCTCCTCTCGTAAACCACCTAAACTCCCTCTTTCTTTTTTGCCTCAAATTCTTGTTATTTTGTCAATGTAAACAAAATGAAAGATCAAGCATGCCAAAAAGAATTGATGATTCAACTAAATATGCACAAATCGATCAGGTTTCATAACACTGTTCAGATGTTACAACAATCAAATATAATTATAATATGATGAATTTTTAAACACAATTTAAATGACTTTTGGATGATAGGTATCAAAATTGATAGTAACAAACTAGAGAATTCAAATAGTCAAAAATCATATGAGCTTACCTTAAATGTATCACTGTGGTTCCAACCAACTTCACAGTACAACCTTCGAAGCAAGCAGTATTTGTAAGACCATGCAATGAGCTCACAATCACTTCAAAATATTCCGGGAAACAAAAAATAGTATTATTGAACAATTATAGTTTTTTAAAAAAAAAAAAAAAACTTAAGAGCATCAGGCACCACCATTCTCTTAGTCTTGTCATATGGAGGGGGGACACCCTCGAATACCTTCAGTCTTACCAAAGCCACAACTCCTCATTTTTGTCTTGTGGGTATTTATACTGAATTAGCACATCAATTAACATTAAAGCTTTCAATATTTTTACTTGATTAATATATTTGGCTTACCCTTCTATTCGGAGGACTTACTTTAATATGATTTTATGTTCCTTTTGCTTCAGGTCTATTTTGGTTTGGATGAAATGAATTCCTTCTGTTTTAATGTTTGGGAATTGCCGAACCTTTTCGGTTTCTTCCCTAGCTTATAATATGATGAATTGCTATGTAGTTATTGATTAAAAAATTGAGAGACGAATATTCCTTCTTTTTTTTTATTATTTGCTTTAGGTTTGAATAAAGATCTTGTAGTCCGATGTTCTATGAAGATTCTTAATCCCATGAGGGACTCTGGCTTGAAGTTTAGTGGTTTTATGGTGTTCTTGGTAGCTAACTAATCGTATTTTTAAGGTAGTATGTATATAATAATCAAACATATCTTGCATATGCATAATGGGCTCCAAAGAGTTATAAGTTGCATTGGTAATTGGTTCATGTTATACAACCGGTGTTTACATTATAAAATCCTACATGTTGTAAAATGGCATTATGAATGGTGGTTCATTAACTTGATGATGTTATTTAGCCCATCATCTCTTGCATTGATTGATCTTTCTCTTATGTCTTAATTGGTGGTATGTGAATTCTGATTTTCTCTTATGCTGATCTCTTTTCATAATATAAGTAAATATGATCTTTTTGTAGTTTATTATCATACTTGTTTAACTTCATAAAACAAGCTGCATTCAAAACAAAAGTTTTACACCCTAAATCAAAACAATAATGGTAGCATTTGTCTCGCTATATTGAGGGAGCAATGGAGTCCTACACTCACCATATCTAAGGTCACTATATTTTATGAAATGCATTCAAACATATAGTTAAGCGTTTCCTAAAAAGTTTTATATGAACACAAGATTGACTTTTGAGTCTTTCACTCTTTGTCTCCTTTTCTCTTTGCTTCTCCGTGGAACTAATGGACTCTTTGTCCCCTTTTCTCTTTGCTTCTCCGTGGAACTAATGGACTCTTTGTCCCCTTTTCTCTTTGCTTCTCCGTGGAACTAATGGACAATGTTGTTGATCCTAGAATTCACGTTTCAAAGTAATGGTGGTGGCTCTAGACGAAGCAGAACATGTGAAGCCAAATTTTGAAACAGAGGCTGCATTTAAGGCGGAGAAACTTCGGCCAATGCAATCACAAGTTTTGGTCAATGCAGTCACAAGTAAAACATCTTGAATTACGGGCAGCCTGATTTCTGGGTGATTAGTTTTATCATGTTGTATAGAGTGTAAATATATGATTTTATTAGGCCGTTAACAAGCACATCCTACATATGCAACGAATTATACGATACACATTTTGACGGTCTGCTTCGTCCACTGATACACATTTTGACGGTCTGCTTCGTCCACTGAAACAGAGCGCACGCGCGGCGTAACTAGTATATTTATAGTCATACAAGTTTGAGCATACTCTTGGTCAAACCCTACTACTAAAGATTGTGCAAAGTGAAGAATGATGGTTCATGTAACTCAAAATATGAAGGGGAAAAAACAATACAAAACTGAAAATCCAAAGTGGGTACTAAATTAAGCGTATCCCTTGTAAGTCGCAATCGAGGAGAATTTCTATTAGAACGGTAAAATGTATCAATATTACAAGCTAGGCTCCAACCCTGCACAATACTGTAGACAAAATAAAGCGTCACGTGAACTTAAGCAAACTGTTTACAAGTGGATACCTTACTAAAAACTTCTTCAGTGATGGCAGAAACAGTCTAACTGAACGACGAAGAGCTGAAGGTTGTACCTTGTAAATTTGTCTGAAATTATTTTTGATTAAGTTCCGGGAGCAGCTCTATGTGTAATACCAAGCTCCACTAAAAGCGGATTCAATCCAGGCTCTTCCAATAAACTGAAAGCAGAGAAACCATAATAGGAATGATACAGCTCCGGCAACTCCCCTGCAAATTTGCTGAATCCGCCATACTGCATGTCAAAATTAAAGATCAAAGACCAACAATTGGTACTGTGAAAATAAAATTAAAGTTACAAGAATCTCCATTTCATTCTTTGATAGATTGTAAAATCGGGAACATAAAACACACCAACAGTAGAATAATAGGAACACAAAATAAGAACAATCTTAGGGAAACCAAAAGGAATCCACTAAGCCACTCAAGGGTGCAACGCCACAAGAGCCAATCTCAGAGGAGGAAATATCCTAAGAGCCAAAGCCAAAAGCCTAATACAAAATGTAATTCTGGATAACTAGAACTGAGGCCTAGTGCCTTATTATAGATGCTAATGGTCACTGCAGGTGACCTTAGCTAATTCCCTCACAGCCCTAACAGCTGGCAATGACCCATAAATGTTGGATATAGTGCCTGACATTCTTCCAGTAGCACAATCCACTTACCATATTTCATGTCAAAAAGAAGGCATCCCGCAGTAGAATTTGTGACAAGTATAAAACATTCATGAGCAAAAGGTCGTTCATATGGTAGCAGTTGGTACCTTAGACTGACAGTTCAGAAGTGATCCAGACAAGGCTTCTTTGTCGACAAATTCATAGCATCCTAACATCTTCATTACACCGCCAATCCTACATTAAGCAAATGATCCAAAATCAAGAACCCATTCAGTGTCAAATAAGCAAACTGCTACCCTCAAGTAACGGGAATGCAAACTCCAATGAAAAGAATATTCCTCATGCTCACCAGAAAGCATAACATGTATCAGAGGGTTTGTTCAACCTTCCCTGGAATCCACCATCACTTGTTTGCCTCTGAATCGGAAAAATGACCACTATAATCAATTTAACAAGTTCCACCATTTCCAAAAACCAAGTCACAACATGATATACAATCTAATTTTGTTTTTAACAATCATAACAAAGGATAATTAAGAAAAGCAGATTTTATAGACATACTTGCATAAGCCAATCCAGAAGCAATGGCACATCAATCAGAGAAGATAAATCATCTTTTAACAGAATACTGTCTTCAACAAATCCCATCAGCCGAAGAGATGCTATAGCGCAATAAGTAGCACCACCTGTCACACTAACGCATGGCATGGGTATATATCATAAATCAAAAAGTATTTCTTCATCCCAAGGACTTAGAACCAACTAAAAATGGGGAAGCTTCTATGAACCGGGCTTTAGCTGAATCATTCAACAGTGGACTACCTGAAAACGTAACTTCTATTTTGAAAAGCCAATTCCATATAAAGACCATGCTTATTCAAAATTAGTGATGGAGCAAAATCTCAGTGAAATTTGAGATATAAAGAGGCTCCTTAATTTAGCACTCATCAGCAGAAGTGAATTGAGATGAAATAGTTGGAGCAACTATAAAAATGATACAGTATATTTTTACATGATTAAATCCTCAGTGGCAAAGACATGATATTGTGTGAACCACTTTTCTTGTTGATAAACATAAAGCTAGTGCATTAAAAAAGGAGTAAATTAAATCTTCATCATAATGTTTGATGCGGCCTACTCACCATGGGATTCTAGACCAGGGCACAATCCAAAGCCACCATCATACGACTGCCGGAATAATCCACATTTAAATAGTTCAGTGCTTTGGAAATGATGCAATTACTAATTAGAGAAAAGAGCAAGTTATCATACCTGACAACTTAATATATATTGCTTAGCCTTTTCTTTGTCCATACCACTCCAATTGTCCAGCATATAAGAAATGGCAGCTGACAATTGAAATAGAAATGATGATCATCTGATTTATAAGAAAGATTCAAGTAAAACATCTATTGTGTTTTCCCCTTACTAGCACAATATACGAATCGAAGATCAGCCTCTGCTCCAATAAGGATGGGCATGAAACTGTAGAAATTGCCACAATTAATCAAACAAAGAAGAAAAAACACCCAGAACAAGTAAATTATAAGTGGAAACCGTAAACAGATTATAGACACGACAATACCTCCCGTTTGGCAGCTGGAGTTTTTTCATTGATGTTGCAATAGATTGAATGTCAATTTGCAACAAGTCATAGCCAACAATCTTCAGTATAGAAAGTGCACTATATGTGCTCGCTAGGTGACTACTATTGCATATTACTGCCTACAGGGAGCCAAGTAAAAAACAGGAGTGTCGATCATATAAAAAGTAGTACGGTTAAAAGGTATAAAATAAAGGGGAGAAAGGTCTATTGTCCAACTTTGTATATACCATATTGGCATCTGATGAATATTGTGATGATCTTGAACCGCGAAATCCATAAAATTGTCCTGCAGCAGCATAGCGATGGTCATCCACAGTAGATACATATAACTACAACACAACTTCAGAGAGATACAAAATTCACCATCCTACTAACCAGCATCACCAAGTGGAAGGACTTGAAATGATAAGACCCAGCTTACAACTTCCTCCTTGTTAATCTATACATCAAATAGCATTCAGTTTGCTGTTACATTTTCCATACAAAGAAAACATTATTTCAACATTTTTTGTCCAAGTTAAGCTCTTTTATTCGATCTTAATTTGCATATTTATAAATCCAAATTTTAAAGCAATTGTGCCTGTCTATCTATACAAAAGAATCGCATGAAAAAAGAGCCCAGAAATGAATAAAATTTCCATCCACGAAGGATAAACTATACAGAAAAAAGCAACAGTGAAGCACATACATGATCTAAAGCTCCAAGAATGTCTAAGGAAGATATGGCAAAGTAGGCAAGAGTTAGATGGTTGATCTCCTGACTCTGGTAGTCACTCGGCAGTAGTTCACACATCATATCCAAGAACATTACATGCCTGTTCTTGTCAAAGGAGGCATCCACAAGGAATGATGAACAAATTTCAGGGTCCATTTCTGAATTTGAAAGTTGCCTGAAAATTACAATTTAACTGCACAAACAGCCCTCTCACCTGGAGAAGTTTCAATTCATGTAAAGAATAATTAAGCAACATATACACGCATTAGTAATAATCTATTGTTCTAAGCATCAAACACTACACTTTTGCAACATCACACAAGAAACCGGCATTAATTGCACTACTCGCAATGCATCTAACAAATTTTGACATAGAAACTATGTTTACTTGGCCAAAAGTACAATTAAAGGGTGAAGATTAATGAGATCAAAACAGAAGAATTATGATTCACATAAAAAAAAAATTATAAGTGAATATGAATCACAACTAATTCAGTTCAAGCACTGAAATCATCACAATGTCATTTGCCATATTCCCAAATAAGTAGGAAGTTGAACTGAAATTTTCAAATTTCAATTCTACAAACCCTGGCAAACTTGCTATAGTCCTACATTGGCATTGAAATACATGATATTGCTCTTTTCACCCCGTTGCATTGAATTACCAAAATCAATATTCACTGATTCTCCCTCCGATCCTCCTCAGGCTCAAACTAACTTGCTCTGAAGACCTATTCATCAAAGTACATATTCACCAAATATCAATGGATACCTTATTCTCTAGTGCCAAATCTTTAAAATACTTCATCTGTAAGAAATCAGATTTACTAAGGAGCAACAACAAATATTTCTCCTAAACGAGAGCAGCCTCTCAATCTAAGCTCGCAAAAAGAATGAATAGCGATTCAGAGGTTCATCCCAAAGCCCTGATTTTTTGGATGGTGATGCAAATTACCGACGGCTTAGAGAGATTACTGATTAGATCCCCAAAAGTAGAAGCACATTGCAAGGAGTCGTAGAAACCGATATTAAAGATAAAGTAATCCTGCTTTAGCAGGCTGCTATGACAGGAAAAGATGCAAGCACACGTAATTGAGCAACGAAACTAGATCGCTCCACAGAAGACGAATCGATCCTGAGATTTTAGACACAACAAAGATAAACAAAAAACATAGTTGAAACCTACCAGAACAAAGGCAGAGAGACTGTTGATGTTATAGGTTGGTAGGATTATTGACAGAATCCAAGCTGAGGCAAGAACACGTTCGCAGCAGTGGCAGCGTTTCGTTTATATCTATTAAGGCTAGCTGAAGACATTGAAACTCTTACAGCGTCGCCAGAATAGAGAGGAATGGGATTTGGGAGCGGGAGCCGCGAGTTCGCCGTCGCTGAAGAGTGGAGAGTGGAAACTGGAGCCGTTGGTGGAGCTGCTGAGGCCTGAGGGAAGCGAGGAGGGGACTTGCGAACAGGGAACATCGATCAGCCCTTACCATTCTTCATTTCTTTTCCACTCACAAAACGCAACGTTTTAGCCTGTTTAGAGTTGGGGTAGGGGTTTTCTTTTTCGGTTCAAACCGAAAATGTGCGGTTCGGTTGGTGAACAAACCCGAAATAGACCGTGGACCAAACCTATATATATGTTCGGTTTGCGATTCGGTTTAGACTGAATTGCGGTAGACTCCGAACCTATATGTGCAATAGACACCGAATGTTTGAGGAAAAAAAAAAAAATTTTGTTTGAAAAACAAAAGCGGTTAGATTGGACTACCCCTAGAGGCAGTCCAACCTAAAACATCCTTGTGGATGAGAACATAAAATTCGGATCGTCAGAAAAATTTGTGTTGGGGAGGCAACGAGGTAAGAGTCTTTTTGTCTTCTTTTTTTGTTGTTTTGTTTTTGCGTTTCTGTGCGTTTTGGTGTCTTTTATCTTTGTAGGTTTTAGGTAATAAATGAAGAAGAGATGCTTGAAGAAGTTTGCGCCATTGCTTTCCATTACCACATCCACATCAGTTGGATCACTGCTTTTTACATTGTGAGTATTCTTTTTTACTTCTATTTTGTAACACCCCGAATCCGTAGGACTCGATGCGCTATTGGGCTAGGATCTCACAATGGATCTTGTTCCTAGCCTGACAACAAGTTCACTGGATCTTACAACAAGGCACAGATAGATTAAAACCAAAACATAAAACTAATATATATAAATCAAAAGGTTTATACAAGGTACCGCTGAGTACAATCAAAACATAATTGTACATAACAAAAGATCCCACATCCCACGATAACGACCTAGTGTACGGAGCTCTCAGCGGATCACCCACTCTGGATCACTCTGCAGCTCTCCTAACCCGCAAAGGATCTACAACACGGTATAAAACCGTTAGCTAACCATACACATATATATATATAGATAAGCATAAGCACATACACACATCATAAAATTATAAACATCTCATCATGGTACCACACATTTACCTAGTTCATTATCTTTATATAAATAGTCCAACACTCAAATCATATATATATATATCAATATGAACATATGTGACACGAGGAATATATAACCCTCGCCTCTGGGTCCAATAGCCAGCCGGAGTGGTGCCTGGAACACCTCCCCGTGTACCCTAAGGAATGGAGAGTGCCAAACCGTTTACCAGGTCCTGCCTGCCTACATAGAACCTCCCAGACTCCCGGCAAGATGAAAGCGCAAGTTATCACGACCCTACAATGGGCAATCAATATTAATATACCATAGGTCGGTAATAATCCATAACGCATGCTATCAAGCATATACCACACACCACTCATGCATACATCCAATATAAGGATGGTAGCTAAGTAAGTCCTATGGACTTACCTCAACCTCGGAGTAGTCTCAACCACGAACAACTCCAAACATGATCCACTCCACTCTGGAGGACAACAATGCCTAATAACAAGGCCAACAGGATATCAATCTTCTATCCATCAAAGGGTCACACCTAGACCCAAGAGATCCATAAGGATCATATCCTAACTCATAAACCTCAAAGCCATAACCGGCATAACCGATATCATACTCATCATCATTCTAACCTCAAACACGTACCAAGCATGCTACAAACCCGCTCATACTAGGAAAGGAAAGGATCATACTACTCTAAGTAGATCCTATACAAGACGCACCTACGGAACGGAAAGACGCAGGGGCGGAAAAAGGCAAACGCAGGCGCGGGGACGCTCGGCCGTAGGTGCGGTGACAGTGGCCCCAGGCAAGCGCAGGCGCTGTGACAAGGCTCCCGCAGGGGCGGGCTTCCAGGCGCGGGGGACGGCGACTCTACAGAACGTAGAGTCCCGACTTCTCTTTCACTCTTCACGTGATCAAATCACGTCTTCTCCATTCCAAAGCCACACATATACATGCACATACACATTCTAACATCAACATCCAACAAGCACATCTAATACTAAGCTATGGAGGAGGAAGCAAAGGAAGAAAGAAAGAGAAGAAGAACCAAGACTTACCTACTACTGTGATCAACCAAGGAAAGAACAGAACACACTCTCAGTTGGCATCTGAAGCTCAGCAACCATGCACAACATTAAGCTCTACCAAAGCAACACACAAACTATCAAACTCCAAGGAAAACTCAAGCAAGATCAAGAAGTGGGAAGGGAGAAGCAAGAAGGAAAACTCAAGCAGGGGCGGTTCCCTGAGCCGTAGGGGCGGTTCCCTGAGCTGCAGGGGCGGTTCCCTGAGCCGCAGGGGCGGATCACTACACTAGCCGCAGGGGCGGCTCCACTAACCCGCGGGGGCGGCTATGGATCTCAGCTCCAAAAGACTAAGGCTCTTACATCTCTCCCCCCTAAAAACAAGTTTCGTCCCGAAACTTGTATAATCCTCAAACCTTTCGGACTCACAAGCCGAGGTACAACACTCTCTATAACCTCAAACACCAGCATGGAGGAAATCATCAACCCCAGCAACAAAATCACTATCCAAGGCATAGAGGAAAACCATCTCTAGCCAAACCATAATCACACCACAAGGCATAAAGGAAAACCATCTCTAGCCGTATTAACATCACATAACAGAAAGACATGGAGGAAAAACATCTCTAGCAACCCTATGTCCATCAAAATAGCATGGAGGAATAACCATCTCCAGCTGAACCCTAATCGTATCACAATAGCATGGAGGAAAGAGCCATCTCCAGCTATAAACAACAATCGTACTAGCACAACAAGATCTAATAAGATCACACATCATATCATAGCTAGTACGAAAATAAACATATCATAGCATATAAACACATAAGCATAACACTCACCAAGATAGTACTAAGATCTACTCGTCGATCCTACTGGTACATCTATCTCGGCATAGAACTTTGGATAGTTTCTCTGAATACTATCCTCAGTCTCCCATATAGCCTCATCAGGTCCTCGTCTCGACCACTGTATCCTCAACATAGGAATGTCCTCCGAACGCAGGCGTCTCATACCTCGTTCTAGGACTACAATCGGATGCTCAACAAAGGTGTGGTCCGGCTCAACCACCAAAATCATCATAACTCACTATATGTCTCGGATTTGGTATGTACTCCCTCAACTGAGACACGTGAAACACAGGGTGAACACCCTCTAATCTCGGAGGTAAAGCTAACCTGTATGCTGCACTCCCAACCCGATCCAGAATCTCGAACGGTCCGACATATCGGGGGCTCAACTTCCCCTTAATGCCAAAACGTCTAACACCCGGTGTCGGAGACACTCTCAGCCACACATGGGCTCCTACTATGAACTCTAGAGGTATACGCCTCCTATCTACATAAGAATTTTGACGGCTCTGTGCAGTCAGCATCCGCTCTCTAAATCAGTGCTACACGAGCCACATCATCCTGAATCTGATTATGTGTCAAACAACTAACACTGCTCTGCTCATCCTAGCATAACGGAGTACGACATCTCTGTCCATACAGTGCCTCATATGGCCATCCCAATAGATGCATGCAAGTTGTTGTTGTATGAGAACTCAACTAGTGGGAGATGATCCGTCCCACACTTGTCCCCAATCCAACACACAAGCTCGCAGCATATCCTCCAGTGTCTGAATGGTCTCTAACTGACCATCTGTCTGAGGATGAAACGCAGTAGTGAAGTGCAAACTCGTCCCAGGGCAGTCTGAATCTGCAGCCAAAACCTCGAAATAAATCGTCCATCTCTATCTGAGACGATCGTCCTCGGTACACCATGGAGTCTCACTATCTGCCTAGTGTACTCCTCAGCCAATCTGCTCACTGGCCACGTTTCCCGGATAGGGATAAAACGTGCCGTCTTCGTCAGTCTGTCCACTATAACCCAGATGGCATCAAAGCTCCTGCTCGGTCTCAGGCCAGTAACAAAGTCCATGGTGACATCCTCCCACTTCCTTGTGGAACAGGAAGGGGATGGAGTTCACCTCCAGGTCTGCAATGCTATCTTTACCTGTTGACAGGTCGCACACCGTGCCACAAATCTGACCACATCGGGCTTCAGCCCTCCCACCAATATAAACGTCTCAAGTCCTGGTACATCTTACTCGTACCTGAGTGCACTGAATAAGGCGTACAGTGAGCCTCCTGTAATATCCTCTGTCTCAGCTCCACATCAGCTGGTACACAGACGCGACCGCGACATCTCAACACCATCTGCTCCTAGCAAGAACTGTGGTGCTCATCCTGAGACATCCTCTCTCTGATCCTCATCAGTGTCGGGCATGTCCCCTGCTTCTGTTGGATCTCACCCAACTGATCAGGAAGAACCTCTAAAGTAACTCAAACTAGGCATCCTCATCAGGAAACTGGATGTCCAGCTTTAACCAGATCAGATCTCTCTGCAATTGATGCTGAACTGTCAACCTCGCAATCGCCTGCTCTCGAGGCGTCTTCCTGCTCAAGGTGTCGGCGACAACGTTCGCCTTCCCTGGATGATACAGAATCTCCAGATCAAAATCCTTGATCAGCTCAAGCCATCTACGTTGGCGGTTATTCAATTCCCGCTGCGTAAAAATATACTTCAGACTCTTATGGTATGTGAAGATCTGACATGTAGCACCATACAGGTAATGTCTCCAGTTCTTCAGTGCATGAACCACCGTTGCCAACTCTAGATCATGAGTCGGGTAGTTCTCCTCATATGTCTTCAGTTGTCAAGATGCATATGCAATAACTCTGCCCCGCTGCATCAATACACATCAAGCATAGCTTGGATGCATCACTATAAACCACAAAATCCTCTGTACCCTCTAGTTGTGCCAAAATAGGAGCAGAAGTCAGACGCCTCTTCAGCTCCTCAAAACTCTGCATACACTGATCAGACCATACAAATCTGGTAGTCTTCCTCAGCATACTCGTTAGTGGACGGGCAATCACAGAAATCCCTCCACAAAGCGCCTGTAATAACCGGCTAGGCCAAGGAAGCTATGTACTTCCTTGACGTTCGTCGGTGTAGTCCAAGCTGCTACTGCCTCAATCTGGGCCGGATCCACCTTGATCCCCTCAGCTGATACAACATGACCCAAGAATGCTACATCTGGCATCCGTAACTCACACTTAGAGAACTTAGCATAAAATTCTCTATCTCGAAAACCTGCAACACAGTCTCAGCTGCCCTGCATGCTCCTCTATGCTACGAGAGTATACCAGAATGTCATCTATGAAAACCACCACAAACTGATCCAGAAAGTCGATGAAGATGTTGTTCATCAACTCCATAAAGACTGTTGGGGCATTCGTAAGCCCAAATGGCATCACTACAAACTCGTAGTGTCCATATCTGGTCCGGAATGTTGTCCTGTGCACATCCTGCTCTCTCACCCTCAGCTGATGATACCCTGAACGCATATCAATCCTGGAGAATACAGTCGCTCCCTGAAGCTGATCTAACAAGTCATCAATACGAGGCAATGGATACTTGTTCTTGATGGTCACCTTGTTCAACTCTCTGTAATCTATACACAATCTCAACGATCCGTCCTTCTTCCGTACAAAGAGGACAGGTGCTCCCCATGGGATACGCTAGGGCGGATAAAACCCTTCTCAGCCAACTCCTCGAGTTGCTTCTTCAGCTCTAACATCTCGACAGGCGTCATCCTGTATGGAGCCTTCGAGATCGGTCTCGTACCAGGCTCTTAACCAATGCCAAAATCCACACTCCTTAGAGGCGGCAAACTGGACGGCTCAACAAATACATCTGCAAAATCACAGACAACTGGATCTCCTCTAGTTTTGGACTCTCCCCCTCCTTCATGGCATAACACCAAAAGGCCTCGCAACCCTGTGCAATCAGCCTCGCTGCCCGTATCGCACTGATAACCATGCCTGATTTTCCAAGGTCCCAACCTCGGAAAACCTCTATCTGTCCTAACTCATTAGAGAGGGTAACAGTCCTCCTACCTACATCTAAGACTGCCTGATGCCTATCCATCCAATCCATACCTAAAATGACTTCTTCATGCACTAACAGCATGACAAAGAAGTCAACAAGCAATACACGGGTCCCTACAGAAATGGGGACAGTCACGAATCTCACGGGTACCTCTGACCCTACTACCATCGGGTAACCCTATACTAAAGGTATCCCCTCAGTCGTATCTAGACTCAGACGCTCAACACAGGCATCACATATATAAAAAATGCGTAGCTCCAGTATCAAATAAGACTCTAACAGGTAAACCATGAATCAGAATGGTACCTGTAGCAGTCGGTGCAGCTGGCTCCTCTGCACTCCTCACCTCAAAAACTCGACCATGTGGTCCTCTAATGTCCGTGGCACTCCCACCACGACCTCTGCCTCTACTCGGCCCAGGAGCAGATCCCTGAGTCGTAGGGCGATTTGGACTCTTTGTTGTCCCTATATTTGTTGTTGTTGGGGTGGCCTCTGCCCACCTCCTGCTGCACTAGGAGGAGAAGAATCCTGCTGTGATGAAGCTCTACCCCGTATACGGAAGGTAGCTCTATGACCGGGTCTGCCCACAAGTGAAACAAGTCACCTGCGGCCTCGTACACTCTGATCTCATATGCCCATACTCACTGCAGTTGAAGCACTGTACTCCCTTATCTGCAACCGGTGCAGATGAAGGATAACTCTGGCGTCTATGGCCTCGCCCTGAACCAACAACACACCAGCCCCACTGGTCTGCCCAGTACGTTGCCTCTTCTCAGACCTCCGATCTGAGAAGCTCTCCTCTGTCCATCTCTCTCTCTCTCATAATCAGAAGCCCGGTCCTGATAATCCACCAAGGTCTCACAGTGAAACCTCGCCATATATGTCCGGGTAGTATCCCTCAGTCGTCGGGAGAAAAGATATACATGCTAATCTGCAAGAGGTGCAGCTGGACCCAGCAAAGCCAACTCCTCTTGGAACCTCCTAATAGCCTTTGTGACTGGTACATCCTCAAATCCAGCCTCGACATAATCTCGCAGTTTCTGCCTCCTCAGTGAGGCAGGGCAGAAACGCTCTCTGATCATGGTCCTCATCTGGTCATAGCTGATAACTTGACCCCGTACAGACCTTTGACCCCGTACAGACCTTCACCAGTGTTGTGCCAAATCCCTAAACAAAGTCTGCACCAACTCTATCTGTCTGTCTGCTGGACATCTAATAGACTCCAGAGTTGAGTCTACATGCCCAATCCATAACTCAACCTCCAGCCCCACCTTCCCAATGAGAGGGGGTACACCCATCTGGTGGAATGCCTTCAACCAAGTGTTTGGTCTAGGCCCTCGATACTCCTCCTGAACTCGAGCAGTCTCAGCAGCATGTGCATGTACAACTGGCATCTGAGTAACTCCATGGGATCTCTCAAATGATCCCTCCTGTGCTGGCAAATCAGGGGCACATCTACCTGCCCTGGAAGCCTCTTCCACACGTCTGATATACTCACGGAAGGCTGGTCCCTCCATGGAGACACGATCTGGGTCATCTGACTGGACTCTCTGGGATCCCTGTCTCTCAGCTGCACCGTTCCCAGTCTCAGGAACGGCACTCTCAACAACGTCCTCGTGAACCTCCTCCGCTGCACGTGGATCAACAACGGGAATCCTACCCCGTCCTCTACCTAGAGGGGGTCTACCTCTACCTCGTCCAGCAGCAGGTAAGGCTCTAGTCTGAATCATCTGCAAAGAACATGAACCTAACTTAGAAGGCTATATATATGCCATATGTATATATATATATATATATCAAATCAATCACAGCATAATATCTATATATATCTATACTATCGAGATCTTCAGAGGGGTGATGGCTTCACGTACACGCTATCCCAAAACGTTTGTACTCATTTCCAAACCAAAACCTTTTGAAAAGTCAGACCCTTTCGGGTTTTGTTTATTTATCTATTCGACCTTTATCACATATTACAAGTGCCATCGTTGCCAACCTAAGGCTCTGATACCAACTTTGTAACACCCCGAATACGTAGAACTCGAGTCGCTATGGGCTAGGATCTCACAATGGATCCTGACCCTAGCCTGACAACAAGTTCACTGGATCTTACAACAAGGCACATATATATTAAAACCAAAACATAAAACTGATATATATAAATCAAAAGTTTTATACAAGGTACCGCTGAGTACAATCAAAACATAATTGTACATAACAAAAGATCCCACATCCCACGATAACGACCTAGTGTACGGAGCCCTCAGCGGATCACCCACTCTGGATCATTCTGCAGCTCTCCTAACCTGCAAAGGATCTACAACACGGTATAAAACCGTTAGCTAACCATACACATATATATATAGATAAGCATAAGCACATACACACATCATAAAATCATAAACATCTCATCATGGAATCACACATTTACCCAGTTCATTATCTTTATATAAATAGTCCAACACTCAAATCATATATATATATATCAATATGAACATATGTGACACGAGGAATATATAACCCTCACCTCTGGGTCCAATAGCCAGCTGGAGTGGTGCCTGGAACACCTCCCCGTGTACCCTAAGGGAATGGAGAGTGCCCGAACCATTTACCAAGTCTGGCCTGCCTATAGAGAACCTCCCAAACTCCCGGCGGGATGAAAGGGCAAGTTATCACGGCCCTACAATGGGCAATCAATATACCATAGGTCGGTAATAATCCATAACGCATGCTATCAAGCATATACCACACACCACTCATGCATACATCCAATATAAGGATGGTAGCTAAGTAAGTCCTATGGACTTACCTCAACCTCGGAGTAGTCTCAACCACGAACAACTCCAAACACGATCCACTCCACTCTGGTGGACAACACTGCTTAATAACAAGGCATAACAGGATATCAATTTCCTATCCATCAAAGGGTCACGCCTAGACCCAAGGGATCCATAAGGATCATATCCTAACTCATAAACCTCAAAGCCATAACCGGTATAACCGATATCATACTCATCATCATTCTAACCTCAAACCCGTACCTAGCATGCTACTAACCCACTCATATTAGGAAAGGAAAGGATGATACTACTCTAAGTAGATCCTATACAAGACGCACCTGCGGAACGGAAAGACGCAGGGGCGGATTAAGGCAAACCGCAGGCGCGGCGACGCTCGGCTGCAAGTGCGGTGACAGTGGCCGCAGGCAAGCGCAGGCGCTGTGACAAGGCTCCCGCAGGGGCGGCGGCTTCCAGGCGCGGGGGCGGCGACTCTACAGAACGTAGAGTCCCGACATCTCTTTCACTCTTCACGTGATCAAATCACGTCTTCTCCATTCCAAAGCCACACATATACATGCACATACATATTCTAACATCTACATCCAACCAAGCACATCTAATCCTAAGCTATGGAGGAGGAAGCAAAGGAAGAAAGAAAGAAGAGAAGAACCAAGACTTACCTATTGTTGTGATCAACCAAGGAAAGAACAGAACACAATCTCAGCTGGCATCTGAAGCTCAGCAACCATGCACAACACCAAGCTCTACCAAAGCCACACACAAACTCTATCAAACTCCAAGGAAAACTCAAGCAAGATCAAGAAGGGGGAAGGGAGAAGCAAGAAGGACGTAAGGAAGCTGGGAAGGAAGTGAGAAACCCTTGCTCACAAGATTAAAGAAGAAGCTTAAGGAAGAAGAAACAAAAGGGTAAAGCACGAATCAACGTCAACAAAGCCGGTTGCAGCCGCAAGAAACCGAAGGGGCGGTTCCCTGAGCCGCAGGGGCGGATCACTACACTTGCCGTAGGGGCGGCTCCACTAACCCGCGGGGGCGGCTAAGGGTCTCAGCTCAAAAAGACTAAGACTCTTACATATTTATTCTTCACATTGGGGACAATGTGAGTTTTAAGTGATAACATGATTTATCGACCTGTTACACTCATGCATTTAGTTAGATTTCCCCTTTCCGCATTCATGTTTTAGCCTTAGTTTGTGCCATTTATCCTTGTTTAGTTCTACTTTGCAAGAATAGATGTCTACACATGCTATTTGTGGCTTTGTAGGTGATTTGGCACATTTTGGAGCTAAAACGACGTATTTGAGGATCAAGCCTCGAAGTGGACACATTGGAGTGAGCTACGTGCACGGGAAAGGCGAGGAATTGAGCTAAAGACGCGAGGAATCGAGCTAAAGGCGCGAAGGAACGAAGAAGTCCGCGTCTCGGACCAAGATGGACCGATCTCGGTCAGACCAGACCGAGATGGTCAAAATCTCGGCCGAGATTTTACATGGCTCGGCCGAGATTCATCTTGGCTCGGCCGAGATTCATCCTGGCTCGGCCGAGATTTCCCTAGCTCGGCCGAGATGGCCCGATCTCGGCCGAGATTTCTCGATCTCGGCCGAGATTTCCGAAGTCCTGACGCGCTGAAGGTTCTGTTGCCAAATCTCGGTCCCGACTGACCCGATCTCGGCCGAGATTTCCGACCGAGATTCCTGTTCGCCGTTTTATTTTGTTAATTTTCAGATTCGTTTTAGGGCAGCCCGTTGCGGGATATAAAAGGAAAGCCCTAAATGATTTCCGGGGGGTTCCGGTTTCATTTCAAATTTCGAGCTCCTTTGGAGAGAGCCTCTTCCCCTTTCTTCTCCCTTTGCCCTAGGCCATTGTTGGCCATTGTTGAACTTGTTGAAGCTTGGAGAAACTTCGCGAATATTGGAGAATTTGACGTTTTGCTAATTCTCTATCAATAAAGCTGAGTTTCTTCTTTAATCTCTATTTTAGTTCTTGTTTATGCATAATCTCTTGAATCTCTTGAATCTCTTGAATTGATTGACTTGATTGGATTGATAATTGCTTCTTCCATTGAATTGCTTGGATTGATGATTGATTCTTCCATTGAATTGAGTGGATTGATGATTGCGTTTGAAATGTCGCTTGTTGGCTAAACTCGTGTGGATCCGAGGTGAATTGGGGTTCATTATTACTCGGACTATGATGGAATTGTGCTTATTGCTTGGTTTTAGTAGCTTTGAAATCCTTTGGTTGGCTTGTTCTTAAACCTAGTTAGAATTCTCTAGCTAGTAACCTAAACCGGAATTGAGACCTACCCGGTAATGTTTCGTTTGGATACTTGAGTGTTCGACCATAGGTAATAGAGGTGGAAACCTCTATTGGGTTGAGTGTGCCTAGATTCTGTCCTAAGTAGGGTAATACCTGAGACTTACCCGGTAATGGTTTACCTTTCCCTGAGTTCGGAATTTGGTTTGTTTAGAATTTCCTACCTCTCTACCTTGAGACTTACCCGGTAATAGGTAGTTGGTTTGGAACTAGATAGTCTTGAGACTTACCCGGTAATAGACTATCAGTTTAGAAACGTTCTTCCCTGAAGTTTGTAACCATAGATCTTTTGAGAAATTTCCTGAGTCCGTGCGTAATAACGATGACCTTGAATCCTTGGAATCCGCATTTTCTTTATTGATATACTTTCATTTGTCTGTTTTACTTGGTTTTCGATCAAATCTGTTATTTGATTGCGAACTTACAGAAAACCCTTCAAAACTCCTTTGATCTTTCTTCCCTTCTTTTCCAACCTCGTTCTTTTATTTTGATTTACGCTATCTGTGATCACATCTGCATTCCAAACATTTAGTCCCTGAGTTCGACCTTGGAATACTTACCCTAACTGTAATTGACCCATACATTGTGGGTTCGCTACAGATTCGGTGTTTATTTCTTGTTTATAAATTTAAAACATACCGTATTTTTACTAACGTGTGAGCTTTTATCATTCTTGATAAAAGTTTACAGGGGCGTGAAAATAGCGAACATTAAGTATGGGGTGGGATACTTGTAGTATTTTTAGCATGTTTCTTTCATTGCATTGCATTTAGACAGTTTGATTTTTCTAGTCACATGTTTCCTTTTAGCATGCATACAAAAAAATTTAAAAAAAAAATGTGCTTCTAGGAATGGCATGACCCCTATGATGATATTGTGTTTCTGAATTAACTTTTGATCACTATTTTGAGCTTAATTTGACTAATGGCATATGTGGGATTTGAATACTTGCTTGAAATCTATGTGATTTATGAAAATCACCTTGTCTAGTTGAATTGAGTTAGATTAGTTGAAGCTGCATGATAAGTTCTTATACATTGTTTAGGAATGATTTAGGCAATTCAATTTCATTCTTCTTCTCTATCTTGATCATGCTTAACCTCTCAAACATGAAAAATTATTTCCTCCTTTTTACCTATCCGGAAATTAGGAATGTTTAGTTTGAAGGTGTTTGCCTAATTGAATGTTGATGTGTATTATGTGAAGAAGTTTGAAGTGTGTGGAATATGATGTAAACTGAAATGCAAGCTATTAGGGAATTGTTGGCTATGAAGATGAGTAACTCGACACCATTCACATAATCGGGTGTTTGTATCTTGCCAAAGTCTGATTAGCTAAACGTCCTAACGGGTGATTTGGTATGTGCATCCGGTGTGAGGTACGTGAAGGAAACTGAGCACTAAGGTTTCGGCTACTGTGCACCAATGTCTTTCACTGAACAAAAGAAAAGAAATAAAAGAAAAGAAAAGAAAAGAAAGAAAAGAGAGAAGAAAAAAAAGAAGAGAAGAGATTTATGCAAAAGTGGTGGATGTTGAGTTAAAAAGATGAAGTGTGTTGTTCTTCTTCCCGGATTAGCACCACATGACCTAAAAGAACATCCTACCCTTATCACGTTTCTTGGCCTTTTTATTGCTAAGTCCTAACGATCTTTGTATACATGTGTTTGACTTAGTAGCCTAGACTTGAATTTCTCATGATTATTGGGCAATGGTGATTGGAATAATGAACATGAGTTTCTTGCAAAGTGTGATTATCCTTTTCATGCCTACTTTATTTGACCTTAATTGAAATATATCTTTGGCTATGAAACTGCACTATTGAGGGTGATCATAATTAGAAGCACTACAAAAAGATGTTTTCCTCTTTTTTTGCATGTATAAATCATGTTACCTTTGTCCTAGATTTGATTCTTGCTTGGGGACAAGCAAGGAGTAAGTATGGGGTATTTTGATAACATGATTTATTGACCTGTTTTAGTCATGCATGTAGGTAGTTTTTTCCTTTCCGCATTCATGTTTTAGCATTAGTTTGTGTCATTTATGCTTGTTTAGTTCTACTTTACAAGAATAGATGTCTGCACAAACTATTTGTGGCTTTGTAGGTAATTTGGCACGTTTTGGAGCTGAAACGATGTATTTGAAGGACGACCAAGGGAACATCTCGGGCGAGATCAAGACCAAAAACTCTCATCTCGGGCCGAGATCACACTTTCTGTCGAGCATCTCGGTCACTATCTCAGTCGACATTTTCTACAGTACAAACTGAGATTTTCCAACGCTGAAGAAATTAAAGTCAGATCCAAAAGCTCGGCCCCGCCATGACCGAAATTTGACAGAGATCCAGACCGAGATTGGGCCGAGATCCATGACCGAGATTATGTTTCGACCGAGATTTCTTCCCTGAGCGTGATAATTTATTTATGGGCTTTTTCCTATTCGGCCCAACGTATTTTGGCATGGGTTTGTGTATAAAAGGAAGTCTTGCATTCATTCCAAAGTGTGCCCGACGTAGCCCAAAGTAGTCGTTAGTTAACCCTAGAAGGGGGGAGCTGTCTCCTACCATGTCATCTTCTTTATTCATCGTTCTTCATAGTTCTTCTTAGATTAGATTAAAGTTTTAGACTTTTGAATTCAGTTTTGTTCGAGATACATTTGGATCGAATATTTAATACAATTGTAGATTTACAGTCATTCAAGTTGAGTAGTTTTTTCTTTCCCTTTTCTTATCTCCCTTTCATGCTTTTTTTGTCTTTCTTAGTTGTAGATTCTGATATGATTGTTATTGGCTAGAGCTTTGTGGTTCCAAGGTAGATAGATACTTGTTTAAGCCTTGGACTATGATGGATTATATTGTGATTAGAATTGGTTTGAATTGCTTTAAATCCTCATGGTTGATTTGGCGAGAGTTTAGGTTAGAACCTTCTAAACCTAGCAACCTTAGTTGGAATTGAGACTTACCCGGTAAAATTCCTCTTGGATACATAAGTAGATTAACCGTGGGTAATAAAGGTGGAACCTTTATTGGATTGAATGTTCTTGATTGCTTTCCGAGTCTAGTAATTCCTGAGACTTAGCTGGTAAATAGTTACTTGATCCTTAGTTAGATAATCCGGTTTGTAGTAAATTTTCTTCCTAAATACCTTGAGACTTACCCGGTAATAGGTCGTTAGGGTTGGGACTAGATGATCTTGAGACTTACCCGGTAATAAACAATGATCTTGAACCCTTGAAATCCATTTTTCTTTTCTTTGATTTGATTATCTTTTATTTTCTTTGTTTTTGTTAAAAACTGCTCTTGATTGAAGGTGACATTCAATTGAGAGTAGACCAAAAACCTTCTCCAAAAATATTTGATTTATCTCCCTTATCTTTTATAACCTTTTTCTTATTCTAGATTTATCCTATATTTAATCATTGTTGCAAATTAATACCTAGTCCTTGTTTTCGACCCAGGAATACTTAACCTACTTCGTACGATTCATACACCGTGGGTTCGTTACTACTTAGGGGATTTATTTGCAGGTTATAAATTTGAGACTATCCCCGTCATGTGTTTGTCTAACCTGTGAGTCTTTGTCACTGTTGACACGGATTTGTAGGGGTGCAAAATACAACGAACAATTAATTTCTCATAAGCTTTTGTTTTTAGAGGTGTTCTTCTTGGCAAATGTAACATAGCTGTTGTACATGGCTCCACTCATAAGTACATGAGAGGTGCTTTTCTTTCACATATTATCCCCACCATGACCAAATATTAGATTTTGCCTAAAATTGATGAGTTCATGAGACGCACAAACATAGGTGGTCATCTTTAGTTTGAATGATACAATATTGATCTGTGCAATAATTAATGTGTTTATTCTGGTACTAAAGCAACATGGCTTGTGTCTACTAATGGACTTACATTTATTATTGTCACTGTAGTACTAAAGCAACAAGACTTGTGTCTTCTAGAGTTTATAGAACTCTCATCTCTGTTTTACATTCTTCACAAACTGTTTTTCTCCTCCGGCAGAAGAGAGGTACTACACAACTCCATGTTTTGATTGTTTTATAGCGCAATTGGCAGTTCTTTCAGTTTGTGATATCTCTATGTGCCTGAGATGCAGAAACATAGGTGGTCATCTTTAGTTTTATATTACAATGTTATTATAAATTTCGGGAATGAGTGTTGAGATAATTTGGTTTGGATCTGTTTATAAGTTGGCAGATTGACAATGTTATGTTGTTTTTGAGGATAAATATATACTTGTTCCAAGTCCTCGGATAAATGTTAAGTTATGATTTATGAATATTGTTTATTTGTCCCGTTTTTACAAAAACCGAGTAGTTTGATGGTTCTAATTTTCGTTTTCTTTGGTGGAATGAATAGTCATGTGAAACATTGATCAAACATTGGAATGGAAGATTGCTATATGTTTAGTATACAAGGACTCAATGTCTTGATGTTGGAGCGTGTCCTGATGATTGGATACTCTTCCAACTTTTTTACAGCTTGCCAATATTGATTTTTTGATTCTGATTCACCTCGCCGATCGCAACTTGTTAGGCTCCGGCTTCAGTCCTAGGAAACTACCAGCCTTCTCGAGGTGAATCTTTGTATTTATAATGTTATGGTTTCTTATTTTGTAATGTTAGCATGAATTTTCATGAATGGATTGTCATGCATGAGTATAATGGTGATATATGCAATTCTTTGAGACGACAATGTGATGACAATTTGATTCTTGGATACATGGATGCAAGAAAGGGACATAAAGCTTTGTATTTATAATTTTAAAGCTTTGTCGTATACCGGTTTTGAAAATAACTAGTGTCCGAATTTTCTCGCATCCCGGTTGTCAAATAACCTATATCTGACTCGTTTATTGCGGTGTACCTTACACCGCTCAAATAACCGGCATGGGATTTGTAAAAAACCGGTATAAACCGGTGTTTTTGTACTAGTGATGGATGGTGATGGATCGTAGCTGGATAGATCTGGTCGAACTCTAGAAGCAAGTTGGAGCACACTAAATAAACTAAGACCCTAACAGACAACCAAGAATGATTATAGAACCCTTCCGCTATGATCCCACACAAAGGGGAAGACGATTGTCCCAAAGCACGAGAAGTCGCCTAAAGATGATTGATAGCACCAACTTGCCCATCCAAGTGACACAACTCAAAACAGTCCAAGTTGTGGGAGAACGAGAATCCACTTGCTCTCAAATAGGATTCAACCTATTCACTCTCCCCTTCGCAGGAAGACACTCGATTCCACAAACAAACAAACAAGTTCATTTCCACACAAAGGGGAAGACGATGGTCTCCAATCGGGTAGGTCCGGAGATGCTATTGCATCAAGTATGCCCGAACATCTATTTTGTTTTAGACCAGCAAACAAGTTCAGCATATAACGGTTGGTCACGTGGGACCCCCATGCCAAGGCCCACAAATCAGTGATGTTAGTCAGTGAGACTCATTTCCTCCATATTAAAATGTGTTTTTAGGTCAATTTCAATTGTAAATCTACGATACAATTGTCAGGCCAATATGAAATGGGCCTCATGTGGCCCAAAACAAAGCTAAATAAGATGGAATTTCCCATTCAATATCATCTTCCGATGCACCTTCGTAATAGCTACACATTGGTTTAATATCCAATGTCATACTAAAATTCATTTACTAATTATATCGGAACTAGTTTAGAATCCGTACCGTGCACGAGTATTTGTAAGATATATATTAATTTTTTGTATGATTTATAATATATTGATAATAACGTGTTGAATTTATTTATCAAATGATATATAATCTATTATTAATTTAAACTTTTAAATTCAAATGTTAATCACTGAATCACACAAGGTGTTATATTATAAAATAATACACCTATACACGTTTATGTTTTTAGGCCATATTTGATAAAACACAAATCAAGGGATCAAAAATTTAAACAATGACACTAAAAAGTGAAATCAGTGTGGCGGAGACCCATATACCAGTAGGTCAGTGACCCACATAATATGATATTAATAAATATTATATTTAATCTTAGTCAAAAGGTAAACACATGTATGATTTGTATTTCTGGCAAACTTCTTTTCTAATTCCATTTATACAAGTTCTTTGTCACCTTTACTTGATAAACGACGTGAGATAGCAAAATCCATGTAAATATGACCGATTTAAAAACAAATTGTAGAATAACAATTGATTTTCAAAAATAATTGTGAGAAAAAATTTAGAAAAGAATGGACCAATAATGTAGTTTTTTTTTTTCATAAGGAACACCAACTATACAATTTAATTTTTATTAGTTGACTAAGTATGCACTTTGAGTTTTAATTTTAAAAACCCCTCAAAAATCCTAAACACTCGAATCTAAACTCTCTACATCTTTGAATTGGTTTTATCTACAATCACGATTCGCCGCTCGGGCTGTTGCCACCGACCACTTTGAAGATATCGATCGGCTTTCTTACTAGAAAGCGATCAATAGGGTTATTACTACTTAGAGTCTTCGCTTTATTTCGGATCGGCTTCATCTTGATTCTCGATCTATACCTTGAAGAATCGCTCTGTTTTGGTTAGTTTTTCTGGTCCTTGCTTCATTTTAATCGATTTTGGTATCTCTTGCCGATTTCGGTTGAGTTTTGGAAGCTTCTTTGCGGTTTCGCCAAGTTTTGAAAGTGTTATGAATCCATTGACGATTCTAGTAGTTCTCAATTGATTTCGATCGGTTTTCAAAGCTATCTAAACACATCAACGATCCCTAGTGTTCTAAATCGATTTTTGTAACACCCCGAATCCGTAGGACTCGAGGCGCTACTGGGTTAGGATCTCACAATGGATCTTGACCCTAGCCTGACAACAAGTTCACTGAATCTTACAACAAGGCACAAATAAATTAAAACCAAAACATGAAACTGATATATATAAGTATCAAAAGGTGATACAGATACCACCGCTGAATACAAATAAAACATAATTGTACATAATAAAAGATCCCATATCCCACGATAACGCCCCAGTGTACGGAGCCCTCAGCGGATCACCCCTCTGGATCACTCTGCAGTTCTCCTAACCTGCAAAGGATCTACAACACGGTATAAAACCGTTAGCTAACCATACACATATATATAGAGATGCAAGAGCACAAACACACATCACGAATCATAAACACATCATCATGCTATCACAAATTTACCCGGTTAATTATCTTTATAAAGTCCAACACTCAAAACTGTATAAATATATGTATATGAACATAAACCTCAAAGCCATAACCGGCATAAACGATATCATACTCATCATCATTCTAACCTCAAACACGTACCTAGCATGCTACTAACCCGTTCATACTACGAAAGAAAAGGATCATACTACTCAAAGTAGATCCTGTACATGACGCACCAGCGGAACGGAAAGACATAGGGGCGGAACAAGGTAAACTGCAGGCGCGGCAAGGCTCAGCCGCAGGAGCGGTGACAGCGGCCGCAGGCAAACGCAGGCACGGCGCAGGCGCTGTGACACGGCTCCCGCAGGGTGGCGGCTTCTAGGCGCTGGGGCGGCGATAGTGCAGATGTGATCCCGCGATTCCTCTTCGGCTCTTCACGTGATCAAATCACGTCTTCTTCATGCCAAAGTCACACACATACATATACATACACATTCCAACATCAATCTACATTCAATTCATCTAATCCTAAGCTAAGGAAGATGGAATCAAGGAAGAAAGAAGAGAAGAAGAAGAAGACTTACCACAACTGTGGTCCTAGGCAGCAGGGAAGGATCAACCACATACTCTCACTTGGCTCTCAAGCTCAGCAACCATGCACAACATCAACCTCAGCAAGGCCACACCACAAACTCTCTTGCATACTCAAGAAAACTCACACACAAGATCAAGGAGAGGAAAAGGAAGCAAGAAGGACGTGAGAAGGCTGGAGTAGAGTGAGAATGAAACCCTTGATCATCAAAAGAAGAAGCTTAAGGAGGAAGGAAATGAGAAGGTAAAGCACGGTCAAAGAGTCAACAAAGCCGGCTGCAGCCGCAGGAAACCGCAAGGGAGGAATTCTTGGCCGCAGGGGCGGATCACTACCCTAGCCGCAGGGGCGGCACCACAAACCCGCAGGGGCGGCGAAAGCCAAACTGGCTCCAAAGACTAAGGCTCTTACACCTCACCCCCCCTAAAAACAAGTTTCGTCCCGAAACTTGTAAAACCCCTAAACCACTCGGACTCAGAAGCCGAGGTATAACTCTCTCTATAACCTCAAACACAAGCATGGAGGAAAACATCAACTCCAACAACAAAATCACTATCCAAGGCATAGAGGAAAACCATCTCTAGCCAAACCATAATCACATCACAAGGCATAGAGGAAAACCATCTCTAACCGTATCATACTCATAACAGAAAGGCATGGAGGAAAAACATCTCCAGCACTACTATTTCCATCAAAATAGCATGGAGAAATGACCATCTTCAGCTAAACCCTAATCATATCACAATAGCATGGAGAAAAGAGCCATCTCCAGCTATACACAGTAATCGTACTAGCACAACAAGATGTAAGAAGATCACACATCATAACATAGCTAGTATGGAAATAAACACATCATAACATATAAGCACATAAGCATAACACTCACCAAGCTAGTACTAAGATCTATTTGGTGATCCTACTGGTGCACCTATCTCGGCTCGGCATAGAACTCTGGATAGTTCCTCTAGATACTATCCTCAGTCTCCCATGTAGCCTCCTCAGGTCCTCGTCGCGACCACTGTATCCTCAGCATAGGAATGTCCTTCGAACGCAGACGTCTCATACCTCGTTCTAGGACTGCAATCGGATGCTCAACAAAAGTGTAGTCCGGTTCAACCACCAAATCATCATAACTCACAATATGTCTCGGATCTGGTATGTACTCCCTCAGCTGAGACACGTGAAACACAGGGTGAACACCCTCTAATCTCGGAGGCAAAGCTAACCTATATGTTGCGCTCCCAACCCGATCCAAAATCTCGAACTGTCCGACATATCGGGGGCTCAACTTCCCTTTAATGCCAAAACGTCTAACACCTCGTGTCGGAGACACTCTCAGCCACACATGGGCTCCCACTCTGAACTCTAGAGGTCTACGCCTCCTATCTACATATGAATTTTGACGGCTCTGTGCAGTCAGCATCCGCTCTCTAATCAGTGTTACACGAGCCACATCATCCTGAATCTGATCAGGTGCCAAACCACTAACACTGCTCTACTCATCCAACATAACGGAGTACGACATCTCTGTCCATACAGTGCATCATATGGGGTCATCCCAATAGATGCATGCCAATTGTTGTTGTATGAGAACTCAACTAGTGGGAGATGATCCGTCCACACTTGTCCCCAATCCAACACACAAGCTCGCAACATCCTCTAGTGTCTGAATGGTCCTCTCTGACTGACCATCGGTCTGAGGATGGAACGCAGTAGTAAAGTGCAAACTCGTCCCCAGGGCAGCCTGAATCTACTACCAGAACCTCGAGGTAAATCGTCCATCTCTGTCTGAGACGATCATCCTCGGTACACCATGGAGTCTCACTATTTGCCTAGTGTACTCCTCAGCTAATCTGCTCACTAGCCACGTTTCCCGGATAGGGATGAAACGTGCCGTCTTCATCAATCTGTCCATTATAACCCATATAGCATCTAAACTCCGGCTCAGTCTCAGCCCAGTCACAAAGTCCATAGTGACGTCCTCCCACTTCCTCTGTGGAACAGGAAGTGGATGGAGTTCACTTCCAGGTCTGAAATGCGCTATCTTGACCTGTTGACAAGTCGCACGTTGTGCCACAAATCTGACCACATCGGGCTTCAGCCCTCCTCACCAATATAAACATCTCAAGTCCTGGTACATCTTACTCGTACCTAGGTGTACTGAATAAGGCGTACAGTGAGCCTCCTGTAAAATCCTCTGGCGTAGATCCGCATCAATCGGTACACAGACGCGACCGCGGCGTCTCAAAACTCTATCTGCTCCTAGAAGGAACTGTGGTGCCTCATCCCGAGACATCCTCTCTCGGATCCTCATCAAGGTCGGGCAGGTTTCCTGATTTTGTTGGATCTCACCCAACAGATCAGGAAGAACCTCTAAAGTACGCTGCTGGGCATCCTCATCAGGAAACTAGATGTCCAACTCTAACCAGATCAGATCCCTCTGCAACTGATGCTGAACTGTCAACCTCGCAATCGCCTGCTCCCGAGGCGTCTTCCTGCTCAGGGCATCGGCGATAATGTTCGCCTTTCCCGGATGATACAAAATCTCCAAATCAAAATCCTTGATCAGCTCATGCCACTGACGCTGGCGGTTATTCAATTCCCGCTGCGTAAAAATGTACTTCAGACTCTTATGGTATATGATGATCTGACATGTAGCACCATACAGGTAATGTCTCCAAATATTCAGTGCATGAACTACCGCTGCCAACTCCAGATCATGAGTCGGGTAGTTCTCCTCATACGTCTTCAGCTTTCTAGACGCATATGCAATCACCCTGCCTCTCTACATCAACACACATCCCAAGCCTAGCTTGGATGCATCACTGTACACCACAAAATCCTCTGTATCCTCTGGCTGTGCCAAAATAGGAGCAGAAGTCAGACGTCTCTTCAACTCCTCAAAACTCTTCATACACTAATCAGACCATACAAATCTGGTAGTCTTCCTCAGTAGACTCGTCAGTGAACGGGAAATCACAAAAAATCCCTCCACAAAGCGTATGTAATAATCGGCTAGGCCAAGGAAGCTACGTACTTCCTTGACGTTCGTCGGTGTAGTCCAAGCTGTTACTGCCTCAATCTTGGCCGGATCCACCTTGTTACCTTCAGCTGATACAACATGACCCAAGAATGCTACTTCTAGCATCCAAAACTCGCACTTAGAGAACTTAGCATAAAGTTCTCTATCTCGTAAAACCTGCAACACAATCCTCAGCTGCCCTGCATGATCCTCTCTGCTACGAGAGTATACCAGAATGTCATATATGAAAACCACCACAAACTGATCCAGAAAGTCGATAAATATACTGTTCATCAACTCCATGAAGACGGTTGGGGCATTCGTAAGCCCAAATGGCATCACTACAAACTCGTAGTGTCCATATCTGGTCCGGAATGCTGTCTTGTGCACATCCTGCTCTCTCACCCTCAGTTGGTGATATCCTGAGCGCAGATCAATCCTGGAGAACGCAGTCGCTCCTTGAAGCTGATCTAACAAATCATCAATACGAGGCAGTGGATACTTGTTCTTGATGGTCACCTTGTTCAGCTCTGTGTAATCTATACACAATCTCAACGATCCGTCCTTCTTCCGTACGAAGAGGACAGGTGCTCCCCATGGAGATACGCTAGGGCGAATAAAACTATTCTCAGCCAACTCCTCGAGTTGCTTTTTCAGCTCCAACATCTCGATAGGCGCCATTCAGTATGGGGCCTTCGAGATCGGTCTCGTACCAGGCTCTAAATCAATGCCAAAATCCACACTCCTCTGAGGCGGCAAACTGGACGGCTCAACAATTACATCTGCAAAATCACAAACAACTGGGATATCCTCTAATGCTGGACTCTCCCCCTCCTTCATGGCATAACACTAGAAGGCCTCACAACCCTGTGCAACCAGCCTTGCTGCCCGTATCGCACTGATAACCATACCTGATTTTCCAAGGTACCAGCCTCGGAAAACGTCTATCTGTCCTAACTCGGTAGAGAGGGTAACAATCCTCCTACCTACATTCAAGACTGCAGAATGTCTATCCATCCAATCCATACCTAGAATGACTTCTTCATGCTCTAATGACATGACAAAGAAGTCAACTAGTAACACACGAGTCCCTACAGAAATGCGACAACTATGAATCTCACGGATACCTCTGACCCTACCACCATCGGGTAACCCTATAATAAAGGGCATCCCCTCAATCGTATCTAAAATCAAACGTTCTACACAAGCATCAGATATAAAAGAGTGCGTAGCACCCGTATCAAACAAGACTCTAACAGGTAAACCATGAATCAGAATGGTACCTGTAACAGTCGGTGCAGCTGGCTCCTCTGCACTCCTCAGCTCAAAAACTCGACCCTGTGGTCCTTTGGTGTCCGTGGTACTCCCACCACGACCTTTGCCTCTACTCGGCCCAGGAGCAGATCCCTGAGTCGTAGGGCGATCTGGGACCCTCTGCAGTCCATGTGTCTGTTGCTACTGAGGTGGCCTCTGCCCACCTCTCGCTGCACTAGCAGGGGAAGAACCCTGGTGAGATGATGCTCTGCCCTGTCGGCAGAAGACAACTCTGTGACCTGATCTGCCACAAGTAAAACAAGTCACTAACGGCCTCGTACACTCTGGCCGCATATGTCCCGGATCACCACAGTTGTAACATTGTCGCCTCCTATCTGCAACCGGTGCAGAAGAGGAATAACTTTGGCGGCTCTGGCCTCGCCCTGAACCAGTAGCTCCACCAGTACCATTGGTCTGCCCTGTACACTGTCTCTTCTCAAACCCTCCGGTCTAAGAAGCTCTCCTCTGTCCAGCTCTCCCCCTCTCATAATCAGAGGCTCTGTCCTGATAGTCCATCAGGGACTCACAATGAAATCCCACCATATAGGTCCGGGTAGTATTCCTCAATCGTCGGGAGAAAAGATACACATGCTGATCTGCAGAAGGTAGAGCTGGACGCAGCAAAGCCAGCTCCTCCTGGAACCTCCTGATAGCCTCTGAGACTGGTACATCCTCAAATCCAGCCTCAACAAAATCTCGAAGTTTCTCCCTCCTCAGTGAGGCAGGGCAGAAACGCTCTCTGATCATGGTCCTCATTTGGTCATAGCTGATAACCTGACCCCGTACAGACCTCCACCAGTTCTGTGCCAAATCTCTAAACAGAGTCTACACCAACTCGATTTGCCTATCTGCTAGACATCTAATGGACTTCAGAGCTGAGTCCACATGTCCAATCCAGAGCTCAACCTCTAACCCCACCTTCCTAGAGAAAGGGGGTACTCCCATCTGATGAAAAGCCTTCAACCAAGTGTCTGGTCTAGGCCCTCTATACTCCTCTGTAACTCTAGCAATCTCAACAGCAAGTGCCGGTACAGCTGGCACTTGAGTAACTGTGTGGGATCTCTCAGATGGTCCCTCTTGTGCTAGCAGATCAGGGGCACGTCTACCTGCTCTGGCAGCCTCTTTCTCACGTCGGATATACTCGCTGAAAGTTGGTCCCTCCATGGAGACACGATCCGAGTCATCTGACTGGACTCTCTGGGATCCCTGTCTCTCAGCTGCACCGTTCCCAGTCTCAAGAACGGCACTCTCAGCAACGTCCTCGTGAACCTCTTCCGCTGCACGTGGATCAACAGCGGGAGTCCTACCCCGTCCTCTACCTCTACCTCGTCCAGCTGCAGGTAAGGCTCTAGTTTGAACCATCTGCAGAGGACATAAACCTAACTTAGAAGGCTATATATATGCCATATGTATATATATATATATATCAAATCAATCACAACAAAGTATCTATATATATCTATACTGTCGGGATCTTCAGAGGAGCGATGGCTCACGTACACGATATCCCAAAACATTTGTACTCATTTCAAAACCAAAACCTTTTGAAAAGTCAGACCCCTTTCGGGTTCTGTTTATTTATCTATTCGACCTTTATCGCAGATTGCAAGTGTCATTGTTGTCAACCTAAGACTCTGATACCAACTTTGTAACACCCCGAATCCGTAGGACTCGAGGCGTTACTGGGTTAGGATCTCACAATGGATCCTGACCCTAGCCTGACAACAAGTTCAGTGGATCTTACAACAAGGCACAGATAGATTAAACCAAAACATGAAACTGATATATATATATAAGTATCAAAAGGTGATACATATACCACCGCTGAATACAAATAAAACATAACTGTACATAATAAAAGATCCCATATCCCACGATAATGCCTCAGTGTACCGAGCCCTCAGCGGATCACTCCTCTAGATCACTCTACAGCTATCTTAACCTGCAAAAGATCTACAACACTAGTATAAAACCGTTAGCTAACCATACACATATATATAGAGATGCAAGAGCACAAACACACATCAGGAATAATAAACACATCATCAAGCTATCACACATTTACCCGGTTAATTATCTTTAAAAAGTCCAACAATCAAATCGTATAAATATATGTATATGAACATATGTGACACGAGAAGTATATCATCATCGCCTCTGATCGCTATTAGCCAGCTGGTGTGGCTCCGGACTCCTCCCCGTATACCCTATGGGAGTGATGAAGGAGTCCATCCCGTATAGCAGATCTGGCCTAACTACAGAGAACCTCCCAGACTCCCAGCGGGATGAAATGGGAAAGGTTATCACGGCCCTACAATGGGCAATCAATATACCATAGGTCGATAATAATCAATAACGCATGTTATCAAGCATATACCACACACCACTAATGCATACATCCAATATAAGGATGGCAGCTAAGTAAGTCCTATGGACTTACCTCAAACTCAAAAGTAGTCTCAACTACGATCAACTCTCAACCTGGTCCACTCCAATCTGGAGGACAACACTGCCTAGTAACAAGGCATAACAAGATATCAAACTCCTATCCATCAAAGGGGTCACACCTAACACAAGGGATACATAAGGATCATATCCTAACTTATAAACCTCAAAGCCATAACCAGCATAAACGATATCATACTCATCATCATTCTAACTCAAACACGTACCTAGCATGCTACTAACCCGCTCATACTAGGAAAGGAAAGGATCACACTACTCTAAGTAGATCTTGTACAAGACGCACCTGCGGAACGGAAAGACGCAGGGGCGGAACAAGGTAAACCGCAGGCGCGGCAAGGCTCCGGCGCAGGCGCGGTGACAGCGGCCGCAGGCAAACGCAGGCACGGCGCAGGCGCTGTGACACGGCTCCCGGGGCGGCGGCTTCTAGGCGCGGGGGCGGCGATAGTGCAGATGTGATCCCGCGATTCCTCTTCGGCTCTTCACGTGATCAAATCACGTCTTCTTCATGCCAAAGTCACACACATACATATACATACACATTCCAACATCAATCTACATTCAATTCATCTAATCCTAAGCTAAGAAAGATGGAATCAAGGAAGAAAGAAGAGAAGAAGAAGAAGACTTACCATAAACTGTGGTCCTAGGCAGCAGGGATGGATCACCACATACTCTCACCTGCTCTCAAGCTCAGCAACCATGCACAACATCAACCTCAGCAAGGCCACACCACAAACTCTCTTGCAAACTCAAGAAAACTCACACACAAGATCAAGGAGAGGAAAAGGAAGCAAGAAGGACGTGAGAAGGCTCGATTAGAGTGAGAATGAAACCCTTGATCATCCAAAGAAGAAGCTTAAGGAGGAAGGAAAGGAGAAGGTAAAGCACGGTCAAAGAGTCAACAAAGCCGGCTGCAGCCGCAGGAAACCGCAAGGGCGGAATTCCTGGCCGCAGGGGCGGATCACTACCCTAGCCGCAGGGGGCGGCACCACAAACCCGCAGGGCGGCTAAGGCCAAACTGGCTCCAAAGACTAAGGCTCTTACACCGCTCAGTCTTGATCTATTGCCTTCAAAACTGGTTTGAAGCTCTTTAGGGATTCTGCACAAATGGTCTGCAGTCTACACTAATGTACAGTGTATATTCATGGAATTTTGGGATTCTCTGAATTTGTAATCATCATGTAATTGATGTTGCAATTGATGTTTACTTTTAATTAACTTTTTTCTAATTTAGGTACACATTCCTCCCTTATTTGATCATTTTGGAGAGAGGTTATCTCATTGCATTGATGTTTATATCGTTTGTTCGGTTTTTATTCATAGTTGATGTGACGATGATAAGGTATGATGAAGCTTATCTATCGCAGGTGCAATGAAATTATCTATCGCAGATTGAAAAAGAAAAAGTAGGTATGATGAAGCTTAATAGTTGGTTAGGCTGAAATCTGTTTCCTCGCATACAATTCAAATATAAAAAAATTCATGTGTTCTGTGAGCCAATTCTCTTCATACTTCATATCAAATCTCTTGATCTTTTTCCAAATCAAGTTGCTCTGACATGGTGATAGGTGCAGAAAATCAATTGCTAGTCTGTCAACATCACTTAAGCCTCATTCACTCTTTCACATTACTTCATATTTTTGTCATCATTCATTATATTGTTGTTCTTTCTCGAGGCATCGGTCCTTGAATTTTTGTGATTTTGGAATGTCTTATATATGTTGATATGTATTGTGTATGTCCATTAATCAGAGAACTCTCAAACTCCATACGATATATGGTTGTTGTTGACTATTAATGATATTTTATTTATTGTTCATACAACGCATTTTCAGACCGGAATAATGTAACAAAAAATTAAATCTGATCGAATTTACATTATTTCGATCAAATTTACATATAAATTCGAGCATATTTAGTATTTTTGTTACATTATTCCGGTAAGAATTATTCTATTCCGATCGGTATAAGCGTTTGTACAGGAATGGTTTAGCTTTCGATCAAAATGGATATAAATATTATTCGGTCGGAATACTTCTATTCCGATCGGCATAAACAAACTATTCCTATCTAGACGCTTATTCCGGTCTAGAAGCATTCCGATCGGTGTAAACTGATGTGAAGTTGAATATGTAACGTTGGACATTGAAATCGGGTAACTAATATTGGATTATTGGGTAACCGAAGTTGGGT
>CM008280.1:12377100-12395124 GCA_002319775.1 Fagopyrum tataricum | reverse complement strand
CAATTCTAAGGCATCTATGCCATTTATATAGGCCTATACATGTTGCCAACTCATCAAAGGGAATTTTCTCTATCTAACTCAAAAAGTTGGCCGTTACACTTTCTTCTTTGTCCGAGTTTTCCATTTTACTCGATCGAGTAGAAAGGAAATTTTGCATGCTTTCTTCTTCGTCCGATCTTTCCAATCTTCTCAATCCATTTTGAAAGTAGGTTGGCCGAGTGACTTTTCTTCCTCATTCGAGTGGAATGGAAAACTCGAATGACAATGTTGGCTTTGTCTTGGCAAGTGTTTGGCTCACCTCCACATCGATCGAGTAGTCGACCGGGTTGAAAGTATTCTTCTTGTGAGTGGATCTTCACTCGATCGGTTCGTTAGAGTTCCAACTTGCATGGAGAGCCTAAGTCTTCCTAGATCAAGTGTTTCTTCTTCTTGGTGCGAGCGAGAGGTCTTCTTCATTCGAGTGATCGAGCACTTCCTTCGATCCAGTGGACTTGCAATCTCCTTGATGAGTCTTCCACCTTTCTTTTGTGGACATGGGCATTTCTTCCTTGTTTCTCTTGGGCTTTATTCTTGCTTTCCTTCCTTTCTTTCCATGGATAATGTTGATGACGTGAGCTTCCTTAGTCTTGATGGATTTTATTCCTTTAAGCTCCAATTTGGATGTAAAATACCTAAACACAAGAGACAAAGGGGAGCAGACATTCTTTGATGTATTTAGGCACTATAAAAGATGTAAATGCCTTATCCATGAAAAAACTAAGAAAACACATGAAAACAACACTACAAAAGATAGCATAAAAACATGTTATCACCAAGCTCATGCCAAGCTCAAGCCAACCTTGTCCTATAAGATTTTCATTCCACTTGATCGAAGAAGAAAAGTCACTCAGCCGACCTACTTTCAACGTGGATCGAGTAGAATGGAAAGATTGGATGAAGTGGAAAAGGGAAAATTTTCCATTCTGCACGATCGTGTGATCCATCAACGTCGATCGAGTAAAACGGAAAACTCGGACAAAGAAGAAAGTATAATCGCCGGCCACTTGCAAAAGTTTGTCAGAAAAGATTCCTTTGATGAGTTGGTAACGTGTAAAGGCCTATATAAAGGGCTTGGCTAATAGATATATCACCACACTACAAGTTTAGATCACAAAAAATTCTCTCTCTATTTTCTAGTTACACGGATATTCAAAGTTTTTTTTGGTGTTCTTGAGTAAAAAGCTGAGGAAGTGAAGTTTGATCCATTTGCAATATTGTTTTCATCATAAATTTTGTTTGGTAAGTCCAAATCTCTCCATTATTTTGCCTATGTTCCTTATTTACTCTCTACTTTCACATTATGGATTTGATTTATGGATTTGAGATATTTAATTTCACGACTATGTGTTAGTAGTTCTATATTTGGGTTTGAGGTGAAAACTCCAAAGCCAAGCTATGTCCCTTGAATAGATGTTATGTGTTGGGAAATAAATGTGTATCAATTCATGTCAGTGAGTATATAGGAGAGACTTATCAGTTTCGAATGTTTGATCCATGTTTAATCCTAATATGAATGTCGGATGCTAGATTTATATCTAGATTATTCCTTTTATGCACATTGTTTAGTTTCAAACATGATTCTATGTTCTTATATGGCTGGCTATCAAGGATGAGACTCAAAAGTAATTCCTTTGATAGCGATGATTGTTTAGACGCCTACCCATGCTAAAGTATGTGTAGCTAGGGCCAAAAGGATGGCTTACGTGTTTGCTTTGTGTTAATCCATGCTAAACTAAGTTGATTCATGCTTTTAAATAGCAAACATCATATGATGCTCGTATGTCTTGATTTAGAGCTTAGTAGTGACTTATAGTTTCCTTTCAACATTTGAATATCAAACACCATGTGACAGTTGTTGTTTGGATGACTCCTGCTTTGATCATCACATGCCTAACATGTCTACATAAGTTTAGTAACATTGACTTGTTAATTGTTCATCTAAGTTCTCATAGCCTAGATTGGCATAACATCTCTTTCATGTAGCTTAGCAAGGGTTTGGATGAACTATCCTTAACCCCTATTTTTTTTCCCATTACTTGATTTTGTGATTGTGTTTTGACCTGCTACTTACTTGATCGAAGGCTACGTGCTCTGCTCACCACTCGATCGACGTTGATTGATACACTCGATCCAAGTGTATCAATCACTCGATCCAAGTTGCCTTTTCCCCTGATTTTTGTGTGATCACTTGATCATTTTTTTCCTTTTCTTTTGCACACTTGTATTTGTATAGAAAACTTCTTAGAGCATGGTGGTGATAACATTGTCCTTTGGGAGATGACCTTGATATATATATATATATATATATATCATATATTTAGATTGACACGGCCATGCACTTGTGGTTTTATATGATTTCCCCTAGAGTATTTTCTTACACAATTCTACACCCTTATCACCTACACTTGGGGAGTGTCAATCATACCACATCTAATTGTGATGCTTGTCATAGGAGTTTCGAAGATATGAGGAACAAGGATGAGCAATTGTGCTATGCCAATAAAGGGTATGATAGGAGGCCCCAATACCACCAAGGCACCAACAACAAAGGCAACTAATCATGTAGGTTATACCGTAATAAAACTATATCCCCACAGGGGTACGGGATCACTTATAGTACAACGGATTATCGAACTCAGGGAATGTGTCTGATTTAGAAAACAATAACAATTAATTATTTTAAGTAAAAAGGATGAAATAAAAGAAAACACATAAAACAATTTTGGATTGTGGATAATTATAGGGAATAATGATCTAAGCTTGGAAGTAGAAATTTCCAACTATAATGACTTTTATATATATATATATATATATATATATATATATATATATATACACACATATATATATAAAATGTTTATGAACATTGATAATCGATAAAATAGGTAACCATCTCAAGTAGCCATGGACATACAAACCAAGACCGTGTTTTTTAATTCACGTGGTTATATGTAGCGATTTGGTGAGTATAGGAAAACCCATGCGCATTTAAAAAATCGGAAAAGTCCAAGAAAACTTTCACGGTTAGGTCCTTTAGTTTAAAAGGTACAAAGACCGATGAATTCTACGATGATTAAGTATCCCTGAAACTTTGATAGACTAATATTCTCAAAACCAAGCTCATTTCAAATCTTTCCAAGAAAACAAAATTGTTTGGCTCTTCACTTTGTTATCTAAACCAATTAAAAATGTCACTCTAAATTAATGAAGGTAATTATAAGGTAGAATTATGCCCTTTGAAAAGAAGGATTATCAAAAATCTTAATTCATAAGTATATATGCAATTAATAGAATTAAATCATTATAGGGTTCATCTCAATCCTTAGATTAAGGAATGAGCCTAGCCAGAGATGTTAAGATATAAAGGAAAAACAATATATTCAAACATGAAAGAGTAAAACTCACAAAGTTTGGTTCTATGAAGAACCTTACAGAGCAACAATTGGCTGAATCTCGTAAAATTATTTCATCTCTAACAACTGACAGCAACTAGAAAATAAGGGAGAGAAGAGAAGAATAAGAGAGAAGATTGGATTGTTGGATCCGGGATGATTTTAAACCTAATCCCAACAGGTGTTTATATAGGGGGATCTAGCATCTACGAGAACACAAATTTTACAAAAACTTCCAAGAATAAAAACAGGAAATCAAAGCTTGCACCGCAAAACAAAAACTCTTGTCGTTATGTTCAGCCTTACGGGCAGTTACAACCGTAACCGGCCGTAGGGGAAAACATAACCTTTTCTTCCGGTCTAGGCCACGGACTGGGCATCTTACGCGCTCACGGTGATCATTACAGCTACCTTATGGCCGTAACTTGGCCGTAACGGTGATCGTAAGCCGCGTTGTAATTCTCAATTCTCTTCTTCAAAGTATTTCAGGGTAGACTTTGTGTTCCAGATCCTCAATCATTTTGATCGTCTTTAAGCTTTGACTTCATGAAGGATGTGATTCCGGCGTATTTAGCACCGAAAATTCCTGAAACATAGAAAAGCCAAGGTAGATACCGAAATATAGAAAATGGGAGTTTCTCATATAAAAAGGCATATGTGGGATGGAAAAGGGGATATGAAATGCATGAAAACATAAAGGAAAAAGTAATACTTTTGACACTCATCAACAACCATTCCAACAAAGGGATCAACAAGCATATGTCTCCCCTCAAAGGCAAAACAACAATTTCAAGTCAAGTTTTTAGGTAGAGATCAAAGAAATGCTAGAGAAGCTATGTTGAAAGGTTAAAGCTTTAGATGAAGGGGAAAAAAAGATAGTGGAGAAGAAATTGGCTTCTCAAGCTTCTACAAGTAGGGCACAAAGAGTGTTGCACGGAGATACCAACCCAATCCAAGGAAGACAAGCAATATAGTTCAAGGAGAGACTTGCAAGGAAATTGCTCTAAAGAGTGGAAACCAAGTTGAAGTGCCAAAAGTGGTGCCTAAGGAGACAAGGCCAGTTGACAAAGGAAAAGAGAAGGTGGTAGAAGAGGAGCCTAGAGAACAAGAAGCTAGCAGGAAGATGTCCAACCCAAAGGACTAGCTTCAACTCCTCTCAAGCCTCCACTTCCATTCCTTCAAAGAAGAGCTAGAGGCTTGCTTGAAAAATAAATTGGGAAGTTCACAAAGAGGATAAGCAGGCTCTACCTCAACAATCCTTTTGTTGAAGCTCTTAAAGGTATGCCTTCCTATGACAACTTTCTTAAAAAAAAAAGTTTTATCTAACAAGAGAAGTTTAGATGATCTTGAAGAGATTGAGATGACAACGGATTATACATACCATATCAACCACCAAAAGATGGCAGCTAAGAAGGAAGAGGACCCCGGAAAGTTTAGTGTGCAAGTCTATTTGGGGGAGCATAGCATGGAAGCTCTATGTGATCTTGGAGCAAGTGTTAGAGTGATTCATCTATCCTTATGCAAGAGGTTAAATTTGGGAGAACTAAAACCGGTGAAGATGGTGTGATAACATGATTTATTGCCTTAGTTTAGGCATGCATTTAGGTAAATTTTTCCTTTCCTTACTCATGAATAAGCCTGAGTTTGTCGCATTTATATGCTTGTTTTATTCTACTTTGCAAGAATAGATGTCTACACAATTTTTGGTGGGCTTTGTAGATAATTGGCATTTTTCGAAGCTAAAACGATGCATATGAGGATCAAGCCTCGGAGTGAAGCGAGGTGTGGAAACCTTGGAAAGGGCACATGTGTGAAGGAAAGGCAAATAATCGAGCTAAGGAGAAAACAATAGGACTTTGGAGTAATACCGGGCAAGAAGTGTCACGACCTCAACCGAGATTTGTGATTTAAATTAATTGAAGACGAGATTTGATAAGTCGAGAGCCATCTCGGCCTAAATCTCGGCATGAGGTAAATCTCTGGCTAATACTAGCCCGAGATAGCTGTAAGAGCCTTAGTCTTAAGGAGCTGAGCAAGGGTTGCCGCCCCTGCAGGTCCAGAGGGCCGCCCCTGCGGCTGGCTCTGTGTTCCGCCCCTGCGGCTCAAGGAACCCGCCCCTGCGGTTTCCTGCGGCTGCAGCCGGCTTTGTTGACCGTTGGACCGTGCTTTACTCTTTCTTCTCTTCCTTCTTAAGTTTCTTCTTGGCCTCTTGATGAAGAGTTTCTTCATCTTCTCCAGCTACCCTCACGTCCTTCTTTCCTCCTCTCCTCCTTGATCTTGTTCTTGAGTTCTTCTTGGTTGGAAGAGAAGTTTGTGTGGATTTTTGGTGGATGATGATGTGTGGATGTGTTGTTGAGCTTGGGAGCCAGCTGAGAGTGTGGTGTTGATCAATTCCTTTGCTTAGGATCACAGCAGTAGGTGAGCTTACTCTTCTCTTCTTCTTTCTTTCTTTCTTCTTCCTTTCCCCTTTCCCTTAGCTTAGGATTAGATTTTCTAGGCATATATGTTGATGTTCATATGTGTATATATATGTATGTGATGATTGTTGGACGTTGAAGACTTGGAATCATCGTGTGGAAAGTTGAAGAGAAGTCGGGAATTATGTTCTGCATTGTCGCCGCCCCCGCGCCATTGAGCTGCCACCCTTGCGTGACCTTGTCACCGCACCCGCGCCAGAGAGCCGCCGTCCCTGCGGCCACGGTCACCGCGCCTGCGCCAGAGTGTCGCCGCGTCTGCGCCTCCCGGTGTCTCGCCCCTGCGTCATTTCTGTCACGCAGGTGCGTCTTGTACATGATCTACCTATAGTGGTATTGATCCTTTCCTAGTATGAGCGGGTTAGTAGCATGCTAGGTATGTGTATGAGGGTAGAATGATAATGAGTATGATATCGATATATGCCGGTTATGGCTTTGAGGTTTAGTCGTTTATCGAGGTTTATAGGTTGGATATGATCCTCATGGATCCCTTGGGTCTAGGTGTGACCCCTTTGATTGATAGGAGATGTAATATCTCTTTATGCCTTGTTATTAGGCCGTGCAATCTGCGATAAAGGTCGAATAGATAAATAAACAGAACCCGAAAGGGGTCTGACTTTTCAAAAGGTTTTGGTTTTGAAATGAGTAGAAATGTTTTGGGATAGTGTATACGAGAAGCCATCACCCCTCTGAAGACCTCTACAGTATATATATATATATATATATATATATATATATATATATATATATATATATATATATATATATATATATATATATATATATAACCTTATGTGTTGTTGTGATGGACTTTTAGCATATATATATCTATACATATGGCATATATATAGCCTTCTAAGTTAGGTTTATACCCTGCAGATTGTTCGGATTAGAGCCTTATCTGCAGTTTGACGAGGTAGGGGTAGACCCCCTCTTCCTCCAGTAGCGATAGGACGGGGTCAGATTCCCGCTGTTGATCCACGTGCAGCGGAGGAGATTCATGAAGATGTTGCTGAGAGTGCCGTTCCTGATACTAGGAACGGTGCAGCTGGGAGATAGAGAGCACAACGAGTCCAGTCAGATGACTCGGATCATGTCTCTACGGGGGGACCAGAGTTCCGCGCGTATATCAGACGAGTGGAGGAGGCTGCTAGAGCAGGTAGACGTGCACCGGATCTGCCGGCACAGGAGGGATCATCTGAGAGATCCCATACAGTTACTCAGGTGCCAGTTGTACAGGCACGTGCTGCTGAGATTGCTCGAGTTCTAGAGGAGCATAAAGGGCCTCGACCAGATACTTGGTTGAAGGCATTTTATCAAATGGGAGTACCCCCTTTCTCTGGGAAGGTGGGGTTAGAGGTGGAGTTGTGGATCAGACATGTAGACTCAGCTCTTGACTCTATTAGATGTCCAGTAGACAGACATATAGAGTCAGTGCAAACTCTATTCAGAGACTTGACACAGCACTGGTGGAGATCTGTACGGGGTAAGGTTACTAGTTATGACCAGATGAGGAGTATGATCAGAGAGCGTTTCTGCCCTGCCTCATTGAGGAGGGAGAAACTGCGGGATTTTGTTGAGGCTGGATTTGTGGACGTACTAGTCTCTGAGGCTATCAGGAGATTTCAAGAGGAGCTGGCTTTGTTGGGTCCAGCTACACCTCCTGCAGATCAGCATGTGTATCTCTTTTCCCGACGATTGAGGGATGCTACCCGGACCTATATGACGGGATTTCACTGTGAGTCCCTGATGGACTATCAGGACAGAGCTTCAGATTATGAGCGAGAGAAGGCTGGACAGAGGAGAGCTTCTCAGACCGGAGGGTCTGAGAAGAGACAGCAGACTAGGCAGACAAGTGGTACTGGTGGAGTTGCTAGTTCAGGGCGAGGCCAGAGACGCCAGAGTTATTCCTCATTTGCACCAGTTGCAGATAAGAGACGACAGTGTTATAACTGTGGTGATCCTGGACATATGCGGCCAGAGTGCACGAGGCCATTAGTGACTTGTTTTACTTGTGGCAGATCAGGTCAAAGAGTTGTCTTCTGTAGACATGGTGGAGCTTCGTCTCAGTAGGGTTCTTCTCTTGCCAGTGTAGTAGGAGGTGGGCATAGGCCACCTCAGCAGCAAACATAGGGACATCAGAGAGTCCTAGATCGTCCTACTACTTAGGGATCTGCTCCTGGGTCGAGTAGAGGTAGAGGTCGTGGTGGGAGTACCACTGACACCAGAGGAGCTCAGGGTAGAGTTTTTGAGTTGAGGAGTGCAGAGGAGCCAGCTGCACCGACTGCTACAGGTACCATTCTGATTCATGGTTTACTTGTTAAAGTTTTATTTGATAATGGAGCTACGCATTCATTTATATCTGATGCATGTGTTGAGCGTTTGAGTCTGGTTACGACTGAGGGGATACCCTTTAGTATAGGGTTACCAGATGGTAGTAGGGTCAGAGGTACCCGTGAGATACGTGATTGTCCCATTTTTGTAGGGACTCGAGTGTTATTTGTTGACTTTTTTGTCATGCCATTAGTGCATGAAGAAGTCATTTTAGGTATGGATTGGATGGATAGACATCATGCAGTATTAGATGTAGGTAGGAGGACCGTGACCCTCTCTACCGAGTTAGGTCAGATAGAGGTTTTCCGAGGTTGGGACCTTGGAAAGTCAGGCATGGTTATCAACGCGATACGGGCAGCGAGATTGATTGCACAAGGTTATGAGGCCTTATGGTGTTATGCCATGAAGGAGGGGGAGAGTCCAGCGTTAGAGGATATCCCAGTGGTCTGCGAGTTTACAGATGTATTTGTTAAGCCGTCCAGTTTGCCGCCTCAGAGAAATGTGGACTTCGGTATTGAGTTAGAGCCTAGTACGAGACTGATCTCGAAGGCCCCATATCGGATGGCGCCTGTCGAGATGTTAGAGCTGAAGAAGCAACTCGAGGAGTTGGCTGAGAAGGGCCTTATCCGCCCTAGCGTATCCCCATGGGGAGCACCTGTCCTCTTCGTACGGAAGAAGAACAGATTGTGTATTGATTACAGAGAGCTGAACAAGGTGACAATCAAGAACAAGTATCCATTGCCCCGTATTGCTGACTTGTTAGATCAGCTTCAGGGAGCAACAATGTTCTCCAGGATTGACCTGTGTTTAGGGTATCACCAGTTGAGGGTGAGAGAACAGGATGTGCACAAGACAGCCTTTCGGACCAGATATGGACACTGCGAGTTTGTAGTGATGTCATTTGGGCTTACAAATGCCCCATCAGTCTTCATGGAGTTGATGAACAACATATTCATCGACTTCCTGGATCAGTTTGTGGTAGTTTTCATAGATGATATTCTGGTGTAGCCTCGCAACAGAGAGGAGCATGCAGGACAGATGAGGAGTGTGTTACAGGTTTTACGAGATAGAGAACTTTATGCTAAGTTCTCTAAGTGCGAGTTCTGGATGCTAGAGGTAGCATTCTTGGGTCATATTGTTTCCGTCGAGGGGATCAAGGTTGATCCGGCGAAGATCGAGACACCGACGAACATGGACGACACCGACGAAGAGACGTCGAGGGGATCAAGGTTGATCCGGCGAAGATCCGGCAACATGGACGACACCGACGAACATCAAGGAAGTACGTAGCTTTCTTGGCCTAGCCGGCTATTATAGACGCTTTGTGGAGGGATTTTCTGTGATTGTCCGTCCACTTACGAGTTTGCTGAGGAACACTACCAGATTTGTATGGTCTGAGCAGTGTATGTAGAGTTTTGAGGAGTTGAAGAGACGTCTGACTTCCGCTCCTATTTTGGCACAGCCAGAGGGTACAAAGGATTTTGTGGATTACAGTGATGCATCCAAGCTAGGCTTGAGATGTGTGTTGATGCTGCGAGGCAGAGTGATTGCATATGCGTCTAGACAGCTGAAGACGTATGAGGAGAACTACCCGACTCATGATCTGGAGTTGGAAGCGGTAGTTCATGCACTGAAGATCTGGAGACATTACCTGTATGGTGCTACATGTCAGATCTTCACAGACCATAAGAGTCTGAACTATATTTTCACGCAGCGGGAATTGAATAACCGCCAGCGTAGATGGCTTGAGCTGATCAAGGACTTTGATCTGGAGATTTTGTATCATCTAGGGAAGGCGAACGTTGTCCGACGCCCTGAGCAGGAAGACGCCTCGAGAGAAGGCGATTGCGAGACTGACAGTACAACCTTAGTTACAGAGAGATTTGGTCTGGTTAGAGTTGGACGTCCAGTTTCCTGATGAGGACGCCCAGTTGAGTACTTTAGAGGTTCTTCCTGATCTGTTGAGTGAGATCCAACAAAAGCATGGGACCTGCCCGACATTGATGAGGATCCGAGAGAGGATGTCCGGTGGTGAGGCACCACAGTTCCTCATAGGAGCAGATGGAGTGATGAGACGCCGCGGTCGCGTCTGTGTACCAGCTGATGTGGATTTACGACAGAGGATCTTACAGGATGCTCACTGTACGCCTTATTCAGTGCACCCAGGTACGAGTAAGATGTACCAAGATTTGAGACGTTCATATTGGTGGGGAGGGTTGAAGCCCGACGTAGCCAGATTTATGGCACAGTGTGCGACCTGTTAGTAGGTCAAGATCGAGCATTGTAGACCTGGAGGTGAACTCCATCCACTTCCTATACCGCAGAGAAAGTGGGAGGACGTCACCGTGGATTTTGTGACAGGGTTGAGACCGAACAGGAGCTTTGATGCCATTTGGGTTATAGTGGACAGACTGACGAAGACGGCACGTTTTATCCCTATTCGGGAAACGTGGCCGGTGAGCAGATTGGCTGAGGAGTACACTAGACAGATAGTGAGACTCCATGGTGTACTGAGGACGATCGTCTTAGACAGAGATGGGCGATTTACCTCGAGGTTTTGGCAGTAGATTCAGACTGCCCTGGGGACGAATTTGCACTTCACTACTGCGTTCCATCCTCAAACAGATGGTCAGTCAGAGAGGATCATTCAGACACTGGAGGATATGTTTCGAGCTTGTGTGTTCGACTGGGGACAAGTGTGGACGGATCATCTCCTACTAGTTGAGTTCTCGTACAACAACAGTTGGCATGCATCTATTGGGATGGCCCCTTATGAGGCATTGTATGGACAGAGATGTCGCACACCATTATGTTGGGATGAGCCTAGCAGTGTTAGTGGTTTGACACCTGATCAGGTTCAGGATGATGTTGCTCGTGTAGCACTGATTAGAGAGGGGATGATGACTGCACAGAGCCGTCATAAGTCTTATGCAGATAGGAGGCGTAGACCCCTAGAGTTCAGAGTAGGAGCTCATGTGCGGCTGAGAGTGTCTCCGACACGAGGTGTTAGACGCTTTGGCATTAAGGGGAAGTTGAGCCCCCGATATGTCGGACCGTTCGAGATTCTGGATCGGGTTGGGAGTGCAGCATAAAGATTAGCTTTGCCTCCGAGATTAGAGGGTGTTCACCCTGTGTTTCACGTGTCTCAGCTGAGGGAGTATATACCAGATCCGAGACACATTGTGAGTTATGATGATTTGGTGGTCGAGTCTGACCACACCTTTGTTGAGCATCCGATTGTAGTTCTAGAACGAGGTATGATACGCCTGTGTTCGAAGGATATTCCTATGCTGAGGATATAGTGGTCGAGACGAGGACCTGATGAGGCTACATGGGAGACTGATGATAGTATTCAGAGGAACTATCCAAAGTTTTATGCCGAGATAGATGTACCTGTAGGATCGACGAGTAGATCTTAGTACTATCTTGGTGAGTGTTATGATTATGTGCTTATATGCTATGATGTGTTTATTTTCGTACTAGCTATGATGTGATTTATGATCTTATTAGATCTTACTGTGCTAGTGCGATTGATTATTATAGTTGGAGATGGTTCTTTTCCTCCAAGCTATTGAGGTGCGATTAGGGTTTAGCTGGAGATGGTTATTTCTCCATGCTATTTTGATGGACATAGTATAGTTGGAGATGTTTTTCCTCCATGCCCTTCTGTTATGAGTATGATACGGCTAGAGATGTTTTTCCTCTATGCCTTTGCGATATAATGATGATTCGGCTAGAGATGTTTTTCCTCTACGCCCTTGTGATGTGATTATAGTTTGGCTAGAGATGGTTTTCCTCTATGCCTTCGATAGTACAGTGATCTTGTTGCTGGAGATGATGATTTCCTCCATGCCCGTGTTTGAGGTTATAGAGTGATATAGGTTGATAACTTATGAGCGGAGATGTGATACCTCCGATAGAGAGAGTTATACCTCGGCATATAGGTCCGAGAGGTTTTGAGATTGTACAAGTTTCGGGACGAAACTTGTTTTTAGGGGGGTGAGATGTAAGAGCCTTAGTCTTTAGGAGCTGAGCCAGGGTTGCACCCCTGCGGGTCCAGAGGGCCGCCTCTGCGGGTCCAGAGGGCCGCCTCTGCGGCTGGCTCTGTGTTCCGCCCCTGCTGCTCAAGGAACCCGCCCCTGCGATTTCCTGCGGCTGCAGCTGGCTTTGTCGACCGTTGGACCGTGCTTTACTCTTTCTTCTCTTCCTTCTTAAGTTTGTTCTTGGCCTCTTGATGAAGGGTTTCTTCATCTTCTCCAGCTACCCTCACGTCCTTCTTTCCTCCTCTCCTTCTCCTTGATCTTGTTCTTGAGTTCTTCTTGGTTGGAAGAGAAGTTTGTGTGGATTTTTGGTGGATGATGATGTGTGGATGTGTTGCTGAGCTTGGGAGCCAGCTGAGAGTGTGGTGTTGATCAATTCCTTTGCTTAGGATCACAGCAGTAGGTGAGCTTACTTTTCTTCTTCTTTCTTTCTTTCTTCTTCCTTTCCCCTTTCCCTTAGCTTAGGATTAGATGCTCTAGGCATATATGTTGATGTTCATATGTGTATATATATGTATGTGATGATTGTTGGACGTTGAAGACTTGGAATCATCGTGTGGAGAGTTGAAGAGAAGTCGGGGATTACGTTTTGCACTGTCGCCGCCCCCGCGCCAGTGAGCCGCCGCCCTTGCGTGACCTTGTCACTGCACCCACGCCAGAGAGCCGCCGCCCCTACGGCCATGGTCACCGCGCCTGCGCCAGAGTGTCGACGCATCTGCGCCTCCCGTTGTCTCGCCCCTGCGTCTTTCCTGTCACGCAGGTGCGTCTTGTATAGGATCTACCTAGAGTGGTATTAATCCTTTCCTTTCCTAGTATGAGCGGGTTAGTAGCATGCTAGGTATGTGTATGAGGGTAGAATGATGATGAGTATGATATCGATATATGTCGGTTATGGCTTTGAGGTTTAGTCGTTTATCGAGGTTTATAGGTTGGATATGATCCTCATGGATCCCGGTCTAGGTGTGACCCCTTTGATTGATAGGAGATGTAATATCTCTTTATGCCTTGTTATTAGGCAGTGTTGTTCTCCAGATTGGAGTTGATCGTGTTGAGAGTATCCGAGGTTGAGGTAAGTCCATAGGACTTACTTAGCTACCATCCTTATATTGGATGTATGCATTAGTGGTGTGTGTTATATGCTTGATAGCATGCGATGTTGTTTATTACCGACTTATGATTTAGTGACTGCCCATTGTAGTGGTTGTGACAACCTTCCCTTTCATCCCGCTGAGGAGTCTTGGAGGTTCTCTGTAGTGAAGCCAAATCTGGTATACGGGATGGCCACTCCCCACTCCTTTATGGTATACGGGAGGGTGTTCCGGATCCACTCCAGCTGGCTATAGCACTCAGAGGCGAGGATTATATGTATATACCTCGTGTTACATATGTTCATATACATATATTTATACGATTTGAGTGTTGGACTTTATAAAGATAATTAACCGGGTAAATGTGTGACAGCATGATTATATGTTTATGATTTCTTGAAGTGAGTTTGTGCTTATGCATTATTTTATAATATGAATGGTTAGCTAACGGTTTTATACTGTGTTGTAGATACTTTGCAGGTTAGGAGAACTGCAGAGTGATTCAGATGGGGTGATCCGCTGAGGGCTCCGTACACTAGGTTTATGCAAGGGTTATGGGACATTTTGTATGTACAGATATATGTTTTCGTTTGTACTCAGCGGTACTTCTGTATACCTTTTGATATATATATATATATATATATATATATATATAGTTTGATGTTTTGGTTTTAATCTATCTCTGCCTTGTTGTAAGATCTAGTGAACTTGTTGTCAGGCTAGGGTCAAGATCCATTGTGAGATCCTAGCCCAGTAGCGCCCCGAGTCCTACGGATTTGGGGTGTTGCAATAGCAACATGTGTTCGCCGAGATTCTGAGTTGTTGAAGGAAGCTGAAGGCGAAGCCCAAATCTCGGCCCCAAGTGTTGGCATCTCGGCTGAGATTTGGCCCATTTTCACCCGAGATTCCATCTTTAATTGTGTCAGATTCGCTTTTCAGTCTCTTTTTACCCGACCATTGTTTTATCAGAGGTTGAGTATAAAAGTAAAATCGCAGAGCTAACCTTGGAGGTTGGGATTTTGACCTAGGATTCCATTGTAGATCTAGAATTGTTTCTTCCTTTCTCTTCCACCTAAAGCACTTTCTACTTGATATTTCTAGAAATTTGAGTTTAAAAATATTGTTGTGTTGTTGGAAATTGCTGGAGCAAGCCGTAACAAATACTTATTTCATTTTGTTGGATCCTTGAAGCTATAAATTTGAGTTTGCATCTTCTTCTTCCTTGTATCTATTTACCATGAATGCTTTGTTCTCTTACTTTGTTTTTCCAGATTTTGTTATGTCTTTAGTTGGCTAGAATCTTAGTGATTCTATGGTGAATGGATTGTTGTTTGTGGCATGGATGATGATAGACTAGTTGTTTGTTGGAATTAGGTACGAAATTGTGGAAACCATAGGGTCGTTGTACTAGATCTAGGATGCAGGAGCATCTGAGAGCTTAACCTCACCCCTCCGGATGATGAGACCAACAAAGCGCATGATCATGTGGAGAACTAGGATGAGGTATATGCATAGATTCAGGAGATGGATCAAGTTGCATGGATCCAGACTTGTACCTCATGGCACACATGCATGGAGACAACCCGGAGGTATGATCACATGATCTAGTTGCAAGGAACGTGTAGAGCTCTTTATGCATAAGAGGAAACGTATGCATGCGCCACCATGCATATTTGGAATAAAGATAAAGAGGAGACGATTATCTCGAGAGGAAGGACAAGCTTATGAGGAGATTACTATACGAAGAGGAGCTAGAGGTCCGTGCCTGACCAAGGAAAGAGATGACTGAATTCCTACATTGTCCAGCCAACATCTCGGTCGAGATCAGACTAGCAGTGACCGAGATCAGAGTGAGCCTAAACGAGATGACGTCCAAGATGATGATGATATGGATCGGGAGTCATTCAGCCGATATCCCCGTGAGAATGGACGAGATTGGAGAGACATGTTGGAAGAAATCTTGGACAAAGAAGCTTGTGAAGACAAAAGGTTTTGGGCTAATTTAAGTGGCTAAATTAGGTCCAACTAGCTATTTTATTTTCAGCTCATATTTGGACTATTTATAATATTGGCCTGCTTTTATTTATTTTAATAGTTCAGATAAGATCTAGATATGATCATATCTTTTAATATTTGATCTTATCTTATCTTTTTAGTTTGATCTTATCTCTTAAAGATTTGAAATCTTTTCGTATTTTATCTTTATTTTTTAATTAGTTTGGGCTAGATATTAGATCAAGCCCGCAGCCCGTGTTGGCTTAAACTCCACGCCCCCTCTGCCTATATAAGGCATGAGATGGACGTTTTTCATTCATTAGACTTGAATAAACACAAATTGATACTTTTTAGTATTTTCTTCTCTCGTGGAACCAAGAACGAATAGGTGGATTCCTATTTAAACCCTGGATGGGTGAAATCACGTCTAAACCCTAGTTTGGAGCCGTCAAGGAGCCGTCAAGGAGCCGTCCATCTTTGTGAGATGCTAAGATCGATTTCTCTTTGATCTTCAGACGACTTCTTGTGCTTTTGGAACAATCGCGTCTTTTCCTTCAGCATAAGATTATAGCAGAAGAGTTCCTTTCAAGGATTCAACTAGTCTATCCAGCTACGATCCAGCCACCTTCATTGGATCATTCATCCACCATATCCACGTATTTCTACCCATCTCCACGCCTTATCCATATCTCTTCTATCCTAAGTTCTTGGTGTTGAAAGATCGGGCAACCTCACGGCTAACCCCGTATCAATCTAGCTTAGAAATCTTCTAGGTTAGCAAGCTAAATTAGGAAAGAGACTTACCCGGTAATTTCCTAGCTTAGATATCGAAGATAACGAACCTTAGGCAGTAGAAAAGTAAAACTCCTCTATTGGATTGTGATGTGCCGGATTACTATCTAACTTATGGAATTTTCCGAGACTTACCCGGTAAGGGGTTACTTAGTCCTTAGATAGAGAACCCGGGTTTGTACCGAATTTTCATCCTAGCTACTTTGAGACTTACCCGGTAATAGATCATCACCGAAGAAACATCCATCTTCACAACAATTCTTGACCTTACTTGATTGCAACTAACTTGAGTCCATTGCCATGAAAACGATCTCTGAAACCTAAGAATCTCTTTTCCTATAAATTTGATAACTACTTGCTTTGTGTGTTAGCTTTGATACACTAGTTACTTGGTTTGATCCTTGATCGAACATTTCTCAAAAACCAACCAAAAACATGAATTCCCTACACTTTACTCCTTCTTTCTATTTCTTAGTCTAGACTTGTACTATATCTTTGATCAAATCGTGCAAATCAAACCGCCAACGTCTTTGTATTTGACCTTGGAATACTTGTCGTACTACGTAACTATCCATACATAGTGGGTTCGCTACTAGTCTCGGTATTTATTACGAGTTTATAAATTTAAAACTAAGCATCTTGTATTTTGCGAGCGTACAAGTATTTGACGTCTTTGTCAAGGATTTGTACGGTCCAAAATCAGCAAACATGGTGCTTTACACGGCGGATAGATCTTCTCAAGTGCCGGAAGGAATCTTAGAAGATGTGCCTATAAGGATTGAGAGGTTCATCTTGCTTATTGATTTGTTGGTACTTGATGTAAAAGAGTGTGAAAGAGTTCATGTGAGAGCCTATTCTTTCGGAACGAGATTGGACCTTAGCCGAGATTGGCTTTGGCCGAGACTAGCCTTTCCTCACCCACGGGCATGACTGCTGCCCCTACGGGTTTCCGCCTCTGCGGCTCAAGGAACCGCCCCTACGGTTTCCGGCGGCTGCAGCCGGTTTTGTTGACTTCTTTGACCCGTGCTTTACCTTTCCCTTACTTCTTCTTTTCCCTTGGCTGATCAAGGGTTCTTCTTCACTTCTTTTCCTCAGTTCCTACGTCCTTCTTGCTTCTTCATCCCTTCCTTTGATCTTGTTCTTGTTCTCCTTGGAGTTTTGCTTGAAAGTTGTGTTTTGTGGTTGTTGATGATGCTAGTGATGTGTATGCTGAGCTTGGAAGCCAACTACTGATGTGTATGACCTCTCCCTGCAGCCTAGGATCTTCAGTAGCGGTGAGTTCTTGCTTCTTCTCCTTCTCTTATTCTTTGTTTCCATCTCCTTAGCTTAGGATTAGATGTTTGGACATAGGATGATGTTGGAATGTGTATGTTGTTGCATGTGTGTGATTTGGATGAGAGAACAGGTGATTTGATCACATGAAGAGCCGAAGAGAAGCCGCGGGATCGCGTTCTACACTGTCGCCGCCCCCGCGCCCGGAAAAAGCCGCCCCTGCGGAAGCCGTGCCGCAGCGCCCGCGCCTTGCCTGCGTTGCTTGCGTCCCTTGTCACCGCGCCTGCGGCTTCTCCCTGCCGCGCCTGCGGGTTACCTGTTCCGCTCCTGCTTCCCTTGATCACACAGGTGCGTTTTGTCACGGGACTACCTATAGTAAGGTAGCTCCTTTCCTTTCCTAGTATGAGGGAACTAGTACCATGCTAGGTATCGGATGATGATGTGTATGTTATAGATATGCCGGTTACGGCTTTGAGGTTTATGAGTTGGATATGATCCTTATGTATCCCTTGGGTCTAGGTGTGACCCCTCTGTGTGATAGGAGTTTGATATATATATATGTATGCCTTGTATAGGCCGTGTTGTCCTCCAGTTTGGA
>CM008280.1:12356894-12367100 GCA_002319775.1 Fagopyrum tataricum | reverse complement strand
ATGAAGCGGAACCCCGGAAATCATTTAGAGCTTCCCTTATATACCCAACAGCCTTCCACAGAACGGGCCGGGCCAAAACAGATCCGAGAAGGGTGAAATAAATCGGCGCACTGAAATCTCGGTCGGTGACCGAGATTTTTAAACGTCGGGGCCGAGATTGGCTTCGTGATCCAACGTTGAGGAAATCTCGGTCGGATCATCTCGGTCAAGTGTGAAAAATCTCGCCCGAGATGGCACAAATCTCGGCCGAGATTGGGACCGAGATGGAGACCGAGATCCGTCGACAGAAACTTTTCAACCCAACCGAGATAGGGAATCTCGGCCGGGATGGCTCTAATCTCGGCCGAGATTGCTCTAATCTCGTGCGTTTCGTCTTGACTCGTCTTTTCCTCCTTTCCCGTGCCTGCATGATCGCTCAAAAGCGTCCATCCCGAGGCTTGATCCTCAAATGCATCGTTTTAGCTCCAAAACACGCCAAAATACCTACAAACACACCAAAAGTGTGTGTAGACATCTATACTCAGAAAGTTGCACTAAACAAGTATAAAGAACACAAACTAAGACTAAAACATGCATGTGGAAAAGGGAAAACTAACTATATGCTTACTAAACTAGGTCGATAATTCATGTTATCAAAATACCCCATACTTATCTTTGCTTGTCCCCAAGCAAATAATAAATTCAAGGCAAGATAGCATGAATCATCTATGCTAAAAAAAACAAAAACTCTTTTTGGTAGTGATTCTATTCATGATCACTTTTAGAGTGTAGTCACAAGGCTAAAGACATATTTTGATTAAGGTCAAGTAAGATAGGAAAAATATAGGATAATCACACCTTGCAAGGAATCTAAAATCATCATTTAAATTACCAATGTCTAAAATTCATGAAAAATCCAAGTTTAGGTCATGAAGTCAATTACATGTATGCAAAGATCAATAGGACTTATAAAAGAAAAGGCCAAGAAATGTGATCAAGGTAGGATGTGTATAGGTAATGTGGTGGAAATCCGGGAAAGAGGACAACACAACATTTTTCTTTTCTTTCTTCTTTCTCAACATCCATCCTTTCTCTTCATGCATTTTTTTTTCTTTTGAGTGAAAGGCATAGGTGGACAATAGCCAAAACCTTGGTGTTCAGTTTCCTTCATGTACCTCACACCAAAGTGCACATACCAAATCAACTCTAGGGAATGTTTTTAAAACCAATCCGACTTTGACAAGACACAAACACCCGATTATGTGAATGGTGCCGAGTTACTCATCTTCATAGCCAACAAAACCCATAAAAATCCCTTGCTTTCAAATCACATCTCACAATTCAATCAACTTCTTCACATATTGCACATAATTCACTTTTCACAATTAAGCACACACCTTCAAACTTCACTTTCCTAATTCCTAGATGGGTCAAAAGGGGCAAATAAATTCAATGTTTGAGGTGCTGAAAATGGTAAAGATAGAGAATAGGAAGAATTCGAATTGCATTAATCATTCCTGGGCAATGTAAAAGAACTCATCATATAACTTCAACTTTTTAAGATCAATCCAATTAAATAAGGTAATCCAAATAAATCATAAAGATTACAAACAAGGCATTCAAATCCCATAATTTCCATTAATTCAATTAAAGCTCAAAATAAACATCGGTAGCCAAATAAACATACACATTATCCTCATTAAGGTCACATCAATCCTAGTAGCACAATTTTTTTAAAATTTTCTGATTTTTTTGGATTTTCATATAAAATGCAGTACATATAAAAGAAACGTGTGACAAATAAATAAAATGCAGTACAAATAAAAGAAACATGCTTAAAAGGTATTGCAAGCATCCTACCCCATACTTAAAACTCACATTGTCCCCAATGTGAATAATAAATATGAAGTAAAAACAATACTCACAATGTAAAAATGAAGAAGGCATCCGGATCTCCTCCAGCTCGTTGATGTCCAACAACCTCTTTTCTCCAGCTTATTTTATATCAAAATTAAGCTATTTCACGGCCCAATACGCTTTATGCTCCAACTCCACAGGCAAATGACAGGATTTCCCATAAACAAGTTGATAAGGAGTAGTACCTATGGGAGTCTTGTATGTTGTCCTATATGCCGAGAGTGCATCATCATGCTTCATTGCCCAATCTTTCCTTGAGCGAGAAACTGTCTTCTCTAAGATCCCCTTGATTTCTCTATTCGAGATTTCCACTTGGCCACTAGTCTGGGGATGATATGGGGTTGCAACCTTGTGAGTTACCCCATACTTGGACAAAAGTGCCTCAAAGTTCCTGGCTGTGAAATGTTTTCCTCCATCACTAATAATGACACGTGGTGTGCCAAATCTAGGGAAGATAGTTCGGTTGAAAATTTTAATTACAACTCTAGCGTCATTTGTGGGTGAAGCTATAGCTTCAACCCATCTAGATACATAGTCAACTGCTAAAAGAATGTAAAGGTTCCCGCATGAGGATGGTAAAGGTCCCATGAAGTCAACACCCCATACATCAAAAATCTTAACTTCTTGGATGTTGTTCAAGGTCATCTCATTCCTCCTAGATATGTTGCCCGTCCTTTGGCATGAATCACAAGCAGTGACGAATACCTGCACATCTCTGAAAAGATTAGGCCAAAAGAATCCATATTGTAATTCCTTGGCACTAGTCTTGTGGGCGCTAGCATGTCCTCCACAGGGCAATGAATGACAATGTCGGATGACACTCTCAATCTCGTCGTCTGGGACGCATCTCCTAAGGATTCCCTCGGGTCCTCTCTTGAATAGTAGTGGTTCATTCCAATAGTAATGCTTCACATCCTTGTAGAATTTCTTCCGTTGGGAAGGAGATAAACCTGGAGGAATTTTATCACAAACTAGATAATTAACAATGTTAGCAAACCAAGGTTCCTTTTCACCTGAAATTTGGTGGATATATTTATCCATCATGTGGATATGCTCATCTAGAAATGCATCGTCAATAGGGATGTCATCCCCTTCCATAAGTTCTGGAGGTAACCTACTAAGATGAATCCATCGGATAAGACGTGGCTTTGCATCCTTCTTGGTGAGAAAGTACCGAATCGCAGCATGATCCGTGTACACAATCACCTTAGCTCCTACAAGATAGGAACGGAACTTCTCAAATGCGTAGATGACGGCTAGGAGCTCCTTTTCAGTAGTTGCATAATTCAGCTGAGCTCCATCAAGTGTCTTGCTAGCATAGTAAATAGCATGAGTAAGTCCTTCCTTCTTCTGTCCTAGCACCGCTCCCACTGCGAAGTTGCTTGCATCACACATCACCTCGAATGGAAGAGACCAATCGGGGGGTTGCATGATTGGAGCGGTGATGAGAGCTTCCTTCAACCTATAAAAAAAATCAAGGCATTCCTTCGAGAAAACAAAGTGAACATCCTTGATTAGTAGGTTAGTCAAAGGTTTAGCAATTTTAGAGAAATCCTTTATAAATCTCTGGTAAAAACCGGCATGTCCTAGAAAACTCCTTACCCCTTTGACTGATGATGGAGGAGGTAGCTTCTCAATAGTCTCAATCTTGGCCTTATCAACCTCAATTCCACGGTTAGATATCAAGTGACCTAACACAATACCTTCCCTAACCATGAAATGGCATTTCTTCCAATTGAGAACAAGATTACCATCCTCACATCTTTGTAAGACTAAAGACAGATTAGCCAAACAATCATCAAAAGAGGATTCATAGACAGAGAAATCATCCATAAAGACTTCCATGAAGTTTTCAATATATTCAGAAAAAATAGACATCATGCATCTTTGGAAAGTAGCAGGAGCATTACATAAACCGAAAGGCATTCTCCTATAAGCAAAGGTACCCCAAGGACAATTAAAATTGGTTTTCTCTTGGTCATCCGGATTGATGGGGATCTGGAAAAAACCACTATACCCATCTAGGTAGCAAAAGTAATAGTGTTGGGCTAGCCTTTCTAACATTTGGTCAATGAAGGGTAAAGGAAAGTGATCTTTCCTAGTAGCATGATTCAACTTCTTATAATTTATGCACATCCTCCATCCTGTCACGGTCCTAGTAGGGATCAACTCATTCTTTTCATTGGTTATGATCGTCATCCCACCTTTCTTAGGTACAACATGTACCGGGCTAACCCACTTACTATCTGAGATAGGGAATATAATTCCCGCATCAAGCGACTTAAGGATCTCCTTCTTAACTACCTCTTTCATGTTATGATTCAATCTCCTTTGAGGTTCTATAGAAGACCTATGTCCATCATCTAACATGATCTTATGCACGCACATCGAAGGATTAATCCCTATGAGGTCATCTATAGTGTAGTCCAAAGCTTTTCTATGCATCCTAAGCTCTTTCAATAACTTATCAAGTTCAAGTTCATTCAAGCTAGCACTAACAATGACGGGATAAGATGAGTTAGAACCAAGAAAGGCGTACCTTAGGTGTGTTGGAAGAGGCTTCATCTCGACCTTAGGAGGCTCCGGTTCTTCTTCAGAAATCTAGGCCAACTCATCTCGGTGGAGATGATTGATCTCGTCCCGAGATGGTGTGAATATCGGCCGAGCTTCTTGGATCTCGGCCCGAGATAGGGTGAATCTCGGCCGAGATTTTTCGGTCTCGGCCGAGATGGTCTTATCTTCGGAAATCGAAACTTTCTGTTGCAGGGTCTCGGTCACCCATCTCGGTTGAGATCTCGGCCGAGATTTTTGAGTCTCGGGCGAGATTTTTCCACCTTCGGACATCCAAACATTCTGTTGCCAGATCTCGGCCGAGATGGCTTGGATCTCGGCCGAGATGCCCTCTGCCTCCGTCAGTTCTTCGAATCTTGATTCCTCGTTGATGGGGAGTAGACTCAAAGATCGGACTTCTTCAAACAGTTCATCTTTTGGCTCTGTTGTCATGATGCTCATGGTCAAAACCTGCTCAAGAGGGTCAGAACATTGAATTGAATTTATAATCTCACAATCATCTTCATCATCCTCTAGGATGTTGTACATATCTTCATCAAACATGGGTCCCTTAATCAAAGGAGGGAGCTTAAATTGTACAACTTCCTCGTCAATTCTAAATGTAAGGGTAGCACCCCTACAATCAACTAAACATCCAGAGGTAGAAAGAAAAAGTCTCCCTGAAATGATAGGAACAAGACAATCAACAGGAATATCAAGAACAACAAAGTCAATAGGGATAAAGAACTTCTCTAATTGGATGGGAACATCCTTAATGATTCCCACAGGACGTGTGGTGGTTATGTCTGCCATGCAAAGAGTCATCTTTACCGGCTTTGGTTCTCCAAATCCAACCTTCCTACATAAAACGAGTGGGATAATGCTTACACTAGCTCCAAGATCGCAAAGTGCTTTATACGTTCCATCTCCAACTTTGATTGGGACACAAAAAGATCCAGGATCGCTCAATTTTGGTGGCATCTTTCACCTATTCCTTTGGATGAGGTCAGTAGATCTCTGGGTCATTCTGACTTCTCCATATTCCTCTAGATTCCTCTTATTGGAAAGGATTTCCTTCAAGAACTTTACATAGCCAGGCATCCCTAGAATAGCATCAACAAAAGTTATGTTAATATGCAATTTATTTAAAAGGTCAAGGAACTTACCAAAGTGCTTGTCCAATTGAGTTCTAGCACGGGATTTAGGAAAAGAAAGCGGTGGCTTGTATGGCGGAGGAGGGATGTAAACATTCTCTTTTTCCTTAGGCTCCTCTTCCATTGGTTGCTTTCCTTTATCCAAAACCTTTGGTTGTGGATCATTTGTTTCTAATTCACTTCTTGTAGTGATCGCCATGACTTGTCCTTTGGGATTATTTTCAATCTTTCCAGGAAGTCTTCCTGGATCTCTTTGAGCGTCTTCGGCCTTCTTGAATACTTGATTTTTCAAAACCTCTTGGGCTTTGGTTACACTATTGATCGTACTCTCTAGATTTCTCATCCTAGCCATCAATTGCTCAAACATTGCTTCAACTCTATCCTTTGGTTGAGCAGGTTCAGCTGGCTTAGACGGTTGGCCTGCATTACTAGGAGGGTTCAAAGCACCCTTAGGGTTAGAATAAGAAAAACCAAGATGATTATGGTTAGGCTTGTAGTTATTTCCCTGAATATTCCTATTATAATGGTTATTGTAACCTCTTTGGTTATTATAACCTCCCTAAAAGTTACCTTTACCCATGTAATTCCCATCTTCTTCCTTGGATGCTACCTGCACTTCGGCTTGCTGAGCTTTCAAGTTAGATGCAATTAATTCTTTCAAATATTTAAGTTCAACTTGTAAAGCATCTAACCTTGAATCATTAAGAGTACTTTCATTTACCTCATAGACTCCGGGTCTAGTCCTTCTCTCTTCAACTCTCCTGTGAGAATACTTTTCAATAGTCTTGGCTTGCTTCGTAATGAATTCCCAAGCTTCATCCACAGTTTTTTCCATAAAAGTACCTTCAGAAAGTGATTGCAACTTGATTTGAGTATCTTCATCAAGTCCCTTGTAATAAATCTCTAGCAATTCAATCTTAGAGATCCCATGATAAGGACATTCCAACGTAAGGTCAATGAACATATCCCAAGACTTATACAAACTCTCCTTATCTTTCATTACAAAGGCATTTATCATCCCTCTAAGTTCAGTAGTCTTGTAGGGCGGGAAAATTTTGGTGAGGAATTCAGACACCATCTCTTCCCATGTGTTAATCCGCCCGTATGGTATTGTTTGATACCAAGCTAAAGCTTTATCCTTAAGAGAGAAAGAAAAACCCCTTATCTTATGATTCTTACCTTCCATACGGGCTGGACTTACCGCATTCATAAGAGTCTCGTAGTTATTCATGTGTTGGTGAGGATATTCAGTGTTTGTCCCTCCAAACTAATTCTGGCGAATCATCTGTATTACCTGCGGTCGCAGCTCATGCTCGTGGTTTGCAGGATCTCCAAAGTTAACTCCATGACGGTTAACACTTTGGGTAGGATCATTCTCTGTCCAAGTGTTTGTGGAACTTCCACAAAAGGCCGGTAAAGGATAGGTCTGAGAGGAGCGGGAGGTGCAACTTGTGGGGGAGCTTCAACTCGAGGAGGCACTGGAGCTAATTGTGGTGCTGGAATTACTTGTTGCACTAGAGCTGGAGCTAGAGCTGGAGCTGCAGCTTGCCTCTGGTTCATGGCTCTAGCTATCTCTTCCATTTGAGCTCTCATTGCGGTCATTTCCCTCTCAGTAGTTTCCTCTCTTTTTCTAGCAGTCCGTCACTCAGCTTCTAGTTGCTCTAAAGCATCTCTAAATTCAGGTTCGTAATCCCTGTTTTCGGCCATTTTAGAAGCTTTCCGGGCTCTTAGTCTCTCTCGCAGTGTTCTTTCGGGTTCGGGATCGTACGGAACTAATTCTTTCGAACCCCGAGTTCTTCGCATACACTGGAAGAATACCTAAAGTCCTGAAAATTCCAAAAACAAAACCAAAAACGAGATCAAAAGTAAAAGAAAGACTTACACTATAAGAAATCACAAAACAAATCAAATGACTTAGTCCCCGGCAACTGCGCCAAAAACTTCTTCGCTATTTTTACACCCCTATAAACCATTATCAATAATGAAAAAAGCTCACAGGTTAGTAAAAACCACGGTATGCTTTAAATTTGTAAACAAGAAATAAACACCCAAATTGTAGCGAACCCACAGTGAATGGGTCAATCACAGTAAGGATAAGTATTCCAAGGTCGATCTCAGGGACCAAGTGTTTGAAATGTGAATGTGATCAAAGATAGAGTAAATCAAAGTAAAAGAATGAGGTTGGAAAAGTAAAGAAGAAAGATCAAAAAGGTTTTGAAGGATTTTGTAGAGTTCGCAATCAAATATCGGATTTGATTGAAAACTAAGTAAAACAAACGAACGAAAGATTGATCAATAAAAGAGAACGCGGATTCCAAGGATTCAAGGTCATTATTTATACGCACGGACTCGGGACATCTCTCAAAGGATCAATGGTTAAAAAGCTTCGGGGAAGAACGTTTCTAAGCAGACAGTCTATTACCGGGTAAGTCTCAAGACTATCTAGTTCCAAACCAACCACCTATTACCGGGTAAGTCTCAAGGTAGAGAGGTAGGAAATTCTAAACAAACCAGACTCCAAACTAAGGGAAAGGTAAACCATTACCGGGTAAGTCTCAGGTATTACCCTACTTAGGAAGGAATCTAAGCACACTCAACCCAATAGAGGTTTTCAAATCTATTACCTATGGTCAATCACTCATGTATCTAAGCGGAATATCACCGGATAAGTCTCAATTCCAACTTAGGTTACTAGCTAGAAGGATTCTAACTAGGTTCAAGAACAAGCGAACCACTAGGATTTCAAAGCTATTCAAACCAACCATAAAACACTATTGCATCATAGTCGAGGTATAAACAAATCCCTAATCACCTTGGACCCACAATGGTTCTAGACAACAATCAACATATCAAAAGCAATAATCAATTCAATGGAAGAATGCATAAAATAAGAACTAAAAGAGAGAATGAAGAAATTACTCACCTTTATTAATAGGAAACCAGCAAAACGACAAATTCCCAGTATCGCGAAGTTCCTCAAAACTCAATGAAGCTCAACAATGGTGACAATGGTGTAGGGCAAAAGGAGAAGAATAAGAGAAAACGGCTCTCTCTATATGAGCTTGAGAAATAGAATAAAGCGGAACCCCTGAAATCATTTAGAGCTTCCCTTTTATACCAACAACCTTCCACATAACGGGCCGGGCTAAAACAGATCCGAAAAGGGCGAAATAAATCGGCGCACTGAAATCTCGGTCGGAAATCTCGGTCGGTGACCGAGATTTTTGAACGTAGGGGCCGAGATTGGCTTCGTGATCCAGGGTTGAGGAAATCTCGGTCGGATCATCTCGGTCAAGTGTGAAAAATCTCGCCCGAGATGGCACAAATCTCGGCCGAGATTGGGACCGAGATCCGTCGACAGAAACTTTTCAACCCAACCGAGATAGGGAATCTCGTCCGGGATGGCTCGGATCTCGGCCGAGATAGCTGGGATCTCGGCCGAGATCATGTGGATCTCGACCGAGATTGCTCTAATCTCGTGCGTTTCGTCTTGGCTCGTCTTTTCCTCCTTTCCCGTGCCTGCGTGATCGCTACAAAGAGTCCATCCCGAGGCTTGATCCTCAAATGCATCGTTTTAGCTCCAAAACACGCCAAAATACCTACAAGGACACCAAACGTGTGTGTAGACATCTATACTCGCAAAGTTGCACTAAACAAGTATAAAGAACACAAACTAAGGCTAAAACATGCATGTGAAAAAGGAAAAACTAACTATTTGCTCTACTAAACTAGGTCGATAATTCATGTTATCAGAGCACTTAAGTGAGAAAGTGAACGAGCGGTAAGTAACTGAGTAGCGAAGGGATTGTCTGGCTTGCTGACGACGGAATGAGGTATGGTGAAAGTTGTAGAGATTGATATAAAAAAACGAGATTGGAGAAGATATAAGGGGATGTGGTTGCACTTTACTGGCTTACAAATCTGTAATTTAGGGGTTGAGGCTTGAGGGCAATATTTAAGGTTTATTTATTTATTTTTAATAATTTAAAGGTTGATGCGGGTCGGGTGGGGTGGGTGATGAGTGGTTGTACCTCCACCCATACCCTCCCCACCACCCGTCAATTTCACCCGTCAATTTCACCCGTCAACCGCCCACCACCCGGAATTCTTCGGGTTTTCACCCACGAATTCGGGTAGGTTGACCGGTTGGATCGGGTGGTTGTACACCCATTTTCATCCCTAACTTCCAGAAGTGGATACCGAATATACAATATGAGCGCTTTTAGCATTATACGATCTTGTGCTTGAAGACATCCAGACTCGATCTTGTGCTTGGAAGAAGAAGACATTTTCACTTCACTCTTGTGGACCTGAAATGACACACATAAATAAGTTGATGATTATCATGGGCATAAGAAGATGATAAACCACGCACAAGTTCACATTCATAACGTTAACACATATCCTTAAAGTGCATATCCTTAAAATGCATATCCTTATAGAAAATAACATAACATTAACATGAAATACAAATGTCTAACAAGAGTTTCATTTCTATCATCACTCAACGGTTATCAAACTCCCATTTTAACCACTTCACTCTTTTGTCGTCATCCGCCAGTTTAACCAAGAGGCTCATATCCTGCACCACTCTAGTTTTGGAAAT
>CM008280.1:11499616-11662646 GCA_002319775.1 Fagopyrum tataricum | reverse complement strand
AAATTGATTTTCAACCTTTTATTACTAATATGCTAGAAAACCATTTTCGCTACGCACGGGACTAAAACATCTCTTCGTGTTTTTTATATCATCTTATATTAATGTTTTATTTGTATACTAATCTTTACATTATACAAATAGAGGACGAGGACCTATACAACATACCACATCTGAAATAAAACCATAGGAGACTTTTAGTATGTTAGGTAAATGTTAATACTTGTTTTTTTTCTTTCCCAAAAATATAACTTGACAATGATGAATTTGTTGTCGAATAACATAATGTCTTCAAAGGAAAAGGATAAGGTGGAAAACCATCAAGTTGATAGATAATTTTGTTCACAATAGTATTGCCTTTCAATTCAATCATACGATTGTTATCCTTACAAACCTTGAAAAAATCAATATTTGGTACAACATTGAAATTTTGGAGGGTATATAAATACTTGCTTCTTCTAACTTAGTAATGAAACAATGTGACATGTTCCTCTTTGTTGAACAACCCTTTTACTCCCCAAAATCAACGCGTCTTTCACGCGCTGGAGATTACCAACCTCCCTTCCCAAAATCCTAGAGTATTGCCTCACAAAGGACGTTGCCGCGTGCTCAACTCCAGTCTGGTGGAGTTGGATCTCGGTTCTCAGAAGCGTTGCTTGACCTCCAGTCTTGCAACTAAGACTAACGAAATGGATCTTAAGCATCTGTCGGGCTGGAGCTTGTTGTATCTACCGGATTTCGAACAAAATGAAAGACGGAAGGTTGTGCTGGGATGGGATGGGAAGGAGAGGGTTTTGGTGGAATCCGTCCTTCTCTTTACTCAAACAATCAAATCGGAGAAGGCTCCATGGGATAGGATCGTGTCTCCTGGCGGCGATTGCTTTCTCCTCGACCTTGATACACGAGTTGCCGGCGCATACCCACAATCCCGAAACCAAAGGGATTTGGTCCAGGAGAACTCGTTCTTGCTTCTCTCTTGGCGGTTGTTCTTTTATGCCAGATTTTCTCTTCCTCTCTTCAAGAGTCAGGAAACGTGACTCTAATGCATCGCCTCTACTGCTCGTCGGTCTGGGTCTCGTTCTTGGATGCACTAAAGGAGATCTCCCTAGATCGTTTCATGACTTCTTATCCAGATTGGGGATTGGCTTGCTGATCTCCGATGATTTACTCATAAGAAATCAACCAAATAAGCTGGTAATCCCGTTTTATGAGAACCTATCCGGATTTTTATGCGTTGATACACATATTTCTACTTGTAACTGTGTTATGCAGATTGGGGTCTTTTGTTGGCTTCTCCTTATCAGACCCTTTCCCCGCATACTATTCGTGATATTTAGTACTTACTGTTGGTTTTTCGCTAGACCTTGGATGTGCATTGGGGTGCAAATGTCTCTGTTTATGCACTCGCTGCAGGAACAGATCGTTTATATTAACGATCTTAACCGTGAAATTCAGGCTTCGGATGGATATTGGATCGAGCTCTGCACCTTGTTGATTAACAAATCTATCTCTATTGGAATGAATCACCATACTCTTCCCTGTGGGAACTTTATGATGATATTCTATGTTATCCTCCTACAATTGTATGGCTCCATTTTTCTCATGAAACTTGAAATTTTCATTCGGGTGTTCATTAGACTTTAGATGTGTCTTGCTTTGCATTTATCACTATTGGTGCAATTTTTTCAGGAACAAATCCTTTGTTTTAAAAGCCTCATCTGTGAAATTCAGGATTTGGATCTCAAAGCCGCAAGTCTCTACACGAGCTCTTGGATTGAACATTTTATCTTAATGGTTAACAAACCTGTTACCTTGAGAATCAACCTCAATTTTCATCCTTTTGGGAAGTTGTGGTTGATAAACTCGTAGTCGTCTCACTGGATCAACCCTCAACTCAATCCACTCCAAACTGGAGGATAACACGGCCTATACAAGGCATACATAAATATCAAACTCCTATCACACAAAGGGTCACACCTAGACCCAAGGGATCCATAAGGATCATTTTCCAACTCGTAATCCTCAAAGCCATAACCGGCATAAACCAATCCGTACTCACTCTCATTCTAAACTCATACTCGTACCTAGCATGCTACTACCGCTCATACTAGGAAAGGAAAGGATCTACCTAGCTCTAGGTAGACCCGGGACAAAGCGCACCTGCGTGACAATGGGGCGCAGGGGCGAAAGGCAAGCAGCCGCGGGCGCGGCGGAACGTAGCCGCGGGAGCGGTGACAAGGAACGCTGGCAAACGCAGGCACGCCGCTGGCACGACGCAGGCGCTGCGACACGGTAGCCGCGGGGCGGTGATTCTCGGCCGCGGGGGCGACGACAACGCAGGAAACAGTTCTGCGATTTCTCCTCAGCTCTACTCGTGATCAAACACGTCTTCTCTCATCCAGGGTCAAGCACATACATATACATACACATACAAACATCAATACACATCTATGCAAACATCTAATCCTATGATAGGGAGAAGGAACAAGAAAAGAAGAAGAGAATAAGAAGATCCTTACCACACTTGTGGTCTATCGCTGCAGTGAACGGTCACACACACACTAGCTGGCCTCAAACCCAGTAACAACAACCACCAGCATCCATAGCATCAAAGCCATCTCAACCTCTCTTGTAAACTTCAAGAGAAACTCATACACAAGATCAAACTCAAGGGAAGAAGAAGGAGAAGCAAGAAGATCGTGAAAAGCTAAAGAACAGAGTGAAACCCTTGCTCAGGGAGCTAAGGGAAAGTTAAAGGGAGAAGGCAAAGGAAAGGGAAAGCACAAGTCAAAGGGTCAACAAAACCGGCTGCAGCCGCCGGAAACCGCAGGGACGGGTTTCCTGGCCGCAGGGGCGGAACAACAGGGGAGCCGCAGGGGCGGCCTCACAGACCCGCGGGGGCGGCTAAGGCCAAAACTAGCTCCCAAAACTAAGGCTCTTACACCTCACACCCTAAAAACAAGTTTCGTCCCGATACTTGTAAAATCTTCAAACCACTCGGACTAACAAGCCGAGGTACAACTCTCTCTATAACCTCAACATAAGCATGGAGGAAACCATCTACTCCAACATCAAACTATACTATCCAAGGCCTAGAGGGAAACCATCTCTAGCCAAACCATAACATATCTCAATAGCATGGAGGGAAGAGCCATCTCCAACTATAAACAAAAATCATACTAGCACAACAAGATCTAATAAGATCATAATCACAACAAGCTAGCATGAAATAACATATCATAGCATATAAGCATGTAAGCACATAAGACTCACCAAGCTAGTACTAAGATCTACTCGGTGATCCTACTGGTGCACCTATCTCGGCATAGAACTCTGGATAGTTCCTCTGGATACTATCCTCAGTCTCCCATGTAGCCTCCTCAGGTCCTCGTCTCGACCACTGTATCCTAAGCATAGGTATGTCCTTCGAACGCAGGCGTCTCATACCTCGTTCTAAGACTGCAATCGGATGCTCAATAAAAGTGTGGTCCGGCTCAACAACCAAATCCTCATAACTCACGATGTGTCTCGGATCTGGTATATACTCCCTCAGCTGAGACACGTGAAATACAGGGTGAACACCCTCTAATCTCGGAGGTAAGGCTAATCTGTAAACTACGCTCCCAACCCGGTCCAAAATCTCGAACGGTCCGACATATCGGGGGCTCAACTTCCCCTTAATGCCAAAACGCCTAACACCTCGTGTCGGGGATACTCTCAGCCACACATGGGCTCCAACTCTGAACTCCAAAGGTCTACGCCTCCTATCAGCATACGACTTCTGACGGCTCTGCGCAGTCAGCATACGCTCTCTGATCAATGCTACTCGAGCCATATCATCCTGAATCTGGTCAGGTGCTAAACCACTGACATTGCTCTGCTCATCCCAGCATAACGGGGTACGACATCTCTGTCCATACAGTGTCTCATATGGGGCCATCCCAATAGATGCATGCCAGCTGTTGTTGTAGGAGAACTCAACAAGTGGGAGATGATCCGTCCACACCTGTCCCCAATCCAACACACAAGCTCGCAGCATATCCTCCAGCGTCTGAATGGTCCACTCTGACTGACCATCTGTCTGAGGATGAAACGCAGTCGTGAAGTGCAAACTCGTCCCCAAGGCAGTCTGAATCTGTTGCCAGAACCTCGAGGTAAATCGTCCATCTCTGTTAGAGACGATCGTCCTCGGTACACCACGGAGTCTCACTATCTGCCTAGTGTACTCCTCTACTAATCTGCTCACCGGTCACGTCTCTCGAATAGGAATGAAATGTGTCGTCTTCGTCAGTCTGTCAACTATGACCCAGATAGCATCAAAACTCCGGCTCAACCTCAATCCAGTCACAAAGTCCATGGTGACGTCCTCCCAGTTCCTCTGTGGAACAAGAAGTGGATGGAGCTCACCTCCAAGTCTGAAATGCTCGATCTTGACCTGCTGGCAGGTCGCACACTGAGCTACAAATCTGGCTACATCGGGCTTCTGCCCTCCCCACCAATATGAACGTCTCAAATCCTGATACATCTTACTCGTACCTGGATGTACCGAGTAAGGTGTACAGTGAGCCTCTTGTAATATCCTCTGTCTCAACTCTGTATCAGCAGGTACACAGACGCGACCATGGCGTCTCAAAACTCCATCTGCTCCCAGCAGGAACTGTGGTGCGTCATCCCGAGGCATCCTCTCTCTGATCCTCCTCAAGGTCGGGCAGGTCTCCTGCTTCTGTTGAATCTCGCTCAACAGATCAGGTAGAACCTCTAAAGTACGCAGTTGGGCATCCTAATCAGGAAACTGGATGTCCAACTCTAGCCAGATCAAACCCCTTTGTAACTGTTGCTGAACTGTCAGCCTCGCAATCGCCTGCTCTTGAGGCATCTTCCTGCTCAGGGCGTCGGCGACTACGTTCGCCTTCCCCGGATGATATAGAATCTCCATATCAAAATCCCTGATCAGCTCAAGCCACCTACGCTGGCGGTTATTCAATTCCCGCTGTGTGAAAATGTACTTCAGACTCTGATGGTCTGTGAAGATCTGACATGTAACACCATACAGGTAATGTCTCTAGATCTTTAGTGCATGAACTACCGCTGCCAACTCCAGATCATGAGTCGGGTAGTTCTCCTCATACGTCTTCAGCTGTCAAGACGCATATGCAATCACCCTGCCTCTCTGCATCAACACACATCCCAAGCCTAGCTTGGATGCACCACTGTATACTACGAAATCCTCAGTACCCTCTGGTTGTGCCAAAACAGGAGCAGAAGTCAGACGTCTCTTCAGCTCCTCAAAACTCTGCATACACTGATCAGACCACACAAATCTGGTAGTCTTCCTCAGCAAACTCGTCAGTGGACGGGCAATCACAGAAAATCCCTCCACAAAGCGTCTGTAATAACCGGCTAGGCCAAGGAAGCTACGTACTTCCTTGACGTTCGTCGGTGTAGGCCATGCAGCTACTGCCTCTATCTTCGCTAGATCCACCTTGATCCCCTCAGCTGATACTATGTGACCCAGGAATGCTACCTCTGGCATCCAGAACTCGCACTTAGAGAACTTTGCATAAAGTTCTCTGTCCCGCAAAACCTGCAATACAGTCCTCAGATGTCCTGCATGCTCCTCTCCACTGCGAGAGTATACCAGAATGTCATCAATAAAAACCACCACAAACTGATCCCGGAAGTCGATGAAGGTACTGTTCATCAAATCCATAAAAATGGTTGGGGCATTCGTAAGCCCAAATGGCATCACTACAAACTCGTAGTGGCCATATCTGGTCCGGAATGCAGTCCTGTGCACATCCTGCTCCCTCACCGTCAGCTGGTGATACCCGGAACGCAGATCAATCCTGGAGAACACAGTCGATCCCTTTAGCTGATCTAACAAATCATCAATGCGCGGCAGTGGACACTTGTTCTTGATGGTCACCTTGTTCAGCTCTCTGTAATCAATACACAGTCTCAGCGATCCGTCCTTCTTCCGTACGAAGAGGACAGGTGCTCCCCATGGGGACACGCTAGGGCGAATGAAGCCCTTCTCAACCAACTCCTCGAGTTGCTTCTTCATCTCCAGCATCTCGACAGGCGCCATCCGGTATGGGGCCTTCGAGATGGGTCTCGTACCAGGCTCTAACTCAATGTCAAAATCCACACTCCTATGAGGCGGCAAACTGGACGGCTTAGCAAAAACATCTATGAACTCACAAACCACTGAGATGTCCTCTAATGCTGGACTCTCCCCCTCCTTCATGGCATAACACCAGAAGGCCTCACAACCCTATGCAATCAGTCTAGCTGCCCGTATAGCACTGATAACTGTACCTACCTTTCCAAGGTCCCAACCTCGGAAAACCTCTATCTGGCCTAACTCGGTAGAGAGGGTAACAGTCCTCCTACCTACATCTAAGACTGCATAATGTCTAGCCATCCAATCCATACCTAGAATGACTTCTTCATGCTCTTATGGCATGACAAAGAAGTCAACTAGTAACACACGGGTCCCTACACAAATGGGACAACCGTGAATCTCACGGGTACCTCTGACCCTACCACCATCGGGTAACCCTATAATAAAGGGCATCCCCTCAACTGTATCCAAACCCAAACGCTCTACAGAAGCATCAGAAATAAAAGAATGTGTAGCACTAGTATCAAATAAAACTCTAACAGGTAAACCATGAATCAGAATGGTACCTGTAGCAGTAGGTGCAGCTTGCTCCTCTGCACTCCTCAGCTCAAAAACACGACCCTGTGGGCCTCTAGTATCAGTGGTGCCCCCACCACGGCCTCTGCCTCTACTCGGCCCAGGAGCAAATCCCTGAGTTGTAGGGCGATCTAGGACCCTCTGCTATCCCTGACTCGGCTGCTGCTGCTGAGGTAGTCTATGTCCACCTTCTGCTGCATTAGCAGGAGAAGAATTCTGTTGTGATGAAGCTCTCCCTCGTCTACAAAAGGTAGCTCTATGACCAGGTCGGCCACAAGTGAAACAGGTCACCGGCTGCCTAGTACACTCTGACCTCATATGCCCATACTCACTGCAGTTGAAGCACTGCACTCCCTTATCTGCACCCGGTGCAGATGGAGGACGACTCTAGCGACTCTGGCCTCGCCCTGATCCTGCAGCTCCGCCAGTACCACTGGTCTGACCAGTCCTCTGTCTCTTCTCAGACCCTCCGGTCTGAGAAGCTCTCCTCTGGCTAGCTCTCTCCCTCTCGTAGTCAGAAGCCCGGTCCTGATAATCGACCAAGGTCTCACAGTGAAAACCCGCCATATAGGTACGGGTAGTATCCCTCAGACGTCGGGAAAACAAATACGCGTGCTGATCTGCAGAAGGTGCAGCTGGACCCAACAATGCCAGCTCCTCTTGGAATCTCTTGATGGCCTCTGAAACCGGTACATCCTCGAACCCAGCCTCAACAAAGTCTCGTAGTTTCTCCCTCCTCAACGAGGCAGGGCAGAAACGCTCTCTAATCATCGTCTTCATCTGATCATAACTGGTAACCTGACCCCTTACTGATCTCCACCAGTGTTGTGCCAAGTCCCGGAATAAAGTCTGAACCAACTCAATCTGTCTATCAGCTGGACAGCGAATAGACTCCAGAGTTGAGTCTACATGCCCGATCCAGAGCTCAATCTCCAACCCCACCTTCCCAGTAAAAGGGGGTACACCCATCTGATGGAATGCCTTCAACCAGGTATCTGGTCTAGGCCCTCTATACTCCTCTGATACTCTGGCAATCTCAGCAGCAGGTACTTGTATAGCTGGTACCTGAGTAACGGTATGGGACCTCTCAGATGGTCCCTCCTGTGCCTGTAAGTCTGGGGCACGTCTACCGGATCTGGCTGCCTCCTCTACTCGTCTAATATAAGCATGAAACTTTGATCTACCCATAGAGACACGATCAGACTCACCAGACAAGGCTCTTTGTTCCCCCTGTCTCTCAGCTGCCCCGTTCCCAGTCTCAGGAACGGCGCTCTCAGCAACCTCCTCATGTATCTCTCCCGCATGTGAACCCTCAGCAAGAGTCCTACCCCGTCCTCTACCCAGAGGGGGTCTACCTCTACCTCGCCTTGCTGCAGGTAAGGCTCTAGCCTGAACCATCTACAGAAGACGTAAACCTATCTTAGAAGGCTATATATATGCCATATGTATAGATATATAACAAATCAATCACAGCAGAATATCTATATATATCTATACTGTCGAGATCTTCAGAGGGGTGATGGCTCACGTACACGGTATCCCAAAACATTTGTACTCATTTCAAAACCAAAACCTTTTGAAAAGTCAGACCCCTTTTCGGGTTCTGTTTAGTTATCTATTCGACCTTTATTGTAGATTACTAGTGTCATTGTTGTCAACCTGGGCTCTGATACAAACTTTGTAACACCCCAAATCCGTAGGACTCGGAGTGCTACTAGGCTAGGATCTCACAATGGATCCTGACCCTAGCCTGACAACAATTTCTCACTGATCTTACAACAAGGCACCAATAGATTAAAAACAAAACATGAAACTGATATATATATATATATATATATATATATATATATATATATATAAAAGGTAATACAATGTACCGCTGAGTACAAACAAAACCATACTGTACAACAAAAGAACCCATATCCCAAATAACGCCCTAGTGTACGGAGCCCTCAGCGGATCACCCACTCTGAATCACTCTGCAACTCTCCTATCCTGCAAAGTGTCTACAACACGGTATGAAACCGTTAGCTAACCATACACATATATAGGAATATGCTAGAGCACAAACACACATCAAAAATCTTAACACCTCAACATGCTTTCACACATTTACCCAGTTCATTATCTTTATAAAATCTAGCAATCAACTCATATATAAATATCCATATAAACATAAGTGACACGAGGAATATAACCCTCACCTCTGGGTACTATAACCAGCTGGAATGGTGCCTGGAACACCTCCCCGTGTACCCTAAGGGAATGGAGAGTGCCCGAACCGTTTACCAGGTCTGGCCTGACCACAGAGAACCTCCAACTCCCAGCGGGATGAATGGAAAAGTTGTCACAACCCTACAATGGGCAATCAATACATCATAGGTCGGTGACCAACATATCGCATGCTATAAACATATAACAAACACCACTCATGCACAACATCCTATAAAGGAATGGCAACTAAGTAAGTCCACGGACATACCTCAACCTCGTATCGTCTCACTGGATCAACTCTCAACTCAGTCCACTCCAAACTGGAGGATAACACGGCCTATACAAGGCATACATAAATATCAAACTCCTATCACACAAAGGGTCACACCTAGACCCAAGGGATCCATAAGGATCATATTCCAACTCGTAATCCTCAAAGCCATAACCGGCATAAACCAATCCGTACTCACTCTCATTCTAAACTCATACTCGTACCTAGCATGCTACTACCGCTCATACTAGGAAAGGAAAGGATCTACCTAGCTCTAGGTAGACCCAGGACAAAGCGCACCTGCGTAACAAAGGGGCGCAGGGGCGAAAGGCAAGCAACCGCGGGCACGGAGGGACGTAGCCGCGGGAGCGGTGACAAGGAACGCTGGCAAACGCAGGCACGCCGCTGGCACGACGCAGGCGCTGCGACACGGTAGCCGTGGGGCGGTGACTCTCGGCCGCGGGGCGGCGACAACGCAGGAAACCGTTCTGCGATTTCTCCTCAGCTCTTCACGTGATCAAATCACGTCTTCTCTCATCCAGGGTCAAGCACATACATATACATACACATACAAACATCAATACACATCTATGCAAGCATCTAATCCTAAGCTAGGGAGGAAGAACAAGAAAGGAAGAAGGAAAAAAAGAAGATCCTTACCACACTTGTGGCCTAAGGCTGTAGGGGAAGGTCACACACACTAGCTGGCCTCAAGTCCAGTAACAACAACCACCAGCATCCATAGCATCAAATCCATCTCAAACTCTCTTGTAAACTTCAAGAGAAACTCATACACAAGATCAAACTGAAGGGAAAAAGAAGGAGAAGCAAGAAGATCGTGGGAAGCTAAAGAACATAGTGAAACCCTTGCTCAGGCAGCTAAGGGAAAGCTAAAGGGAGAAGGCAAAGGAAAAGGGAAAGCACAAGTCAAAGGGTCAACAAAACCGGCTGCAGCCGCCGGAAACCGCAGGGGTGGGTTTCCTGGCCGCAGGAGTGGAATAACAGGGGAGCCGCAGGGGCGGCATACAGATGCGCGGGGGTGGCTAAGGCCAAAACTAGCTCCCAAAACTAAGGCTCTTACACCGTGTCTCACGTGAGGAAGTATATACCAGATCCGAGACACATCGTGAGTTATGATGATTTAGTGGTTCAGCCGGACCACACTTTTGTTGAGCATCCGATTGCAGTCCTAGAACGAGGTATGAGACGCCTACGTTCGAAGGACATTCCGATGTTGAGGATCCAGTGGTTGAGACGAGGACCGGATGAGGCTACATGGGAGACTGAGGATAGTATCCAGAGGAACTATCCAGAGTTTTATGCTGAGTTAGATGCACCAGTAGGATCACCGAGTAGATCTTAGTGCTATCTTGGTGAGTGTTTGCTTATGTGCTTATATGCCATGCTGTATTTATTTCCGTACTAGCTTGATATGATGTGTGATCTTATTAGATCTTGTTGTGCTAGTGCAATTATTATAGCTGGAGATGGTTCGTTCCTCCCTAATAGTGTTGTGCTGGAGTCGATGGTTTCCTCCATGCTTATGTTTGAGGTTATAGAGAGAGTTGTACCTCGGCTTGTGAGTCCGAGTGGTTTGAGGATTTTACAAGTTTCGGGACGAAACTTGTTTTTAGGGGGGTGAGGTGTGAGAGCCTTAGTCTTTGGAGCCGTTTTTGGCCTTAGCCGCCCCCTCGGGTCTGTGAGGCCGCCCCTGCGGCTCCTCTGTTGTTCCGCCCCTGCGGCCAGGGAACCCGCCCTGCGGTTTCCGGCGGCTGCAGCCGGTTTTGTTGACTCCTTTGACCCGTGCTTTACCCTTTGCCTTACTTCTTTCTCTTCCTTGTTGAGCAAGGGTTTATTTCTTCACTTTCCAATCCAGCCTTCACATCCTCCTTGCTTCTCCTTCTCCTTCTTGATCTTGTGTTTGGTTTTCCCTTGAGTTGGTAAGAGAGTTTTGGTGGTGGATGTTGTTGTTGATGCTAGTGACTGATATGCTGAGCTTGAGAGCTAGTGAAGGTATTGTCTTGGAGCAGTTTCGTGCCTAGACCACAGTTGTGGTATGTCTTCCTTGCTTCTTCATTCTTGATCATAGGATGATGTTGGTTTGTGTATGTTTATGCATGTGTGTGAATCTGGAATGATAAAGACGTGATTGGATCACGAGAAGAGCCGAAGAGGAATCGCGGGTTCACGTTCTGCACAGACGCCGTCCCCGCGCCTGGAAGTCGCCGCCCCTGCGGAAGCCGTGCCGCAGCGCCTGCGCCGTGCCTGCGTTTGCCTGCAGCCTTGTCACCGCGCCCGCGGCTGAGTTCCGCCGCGCCTGCGGGTTGCTTGCTCCGCCCCTGCGTCCCTTGTGTCACGCAGGTGCGTCTTGTCCCGGATCTACCTAGAGTTAGGTAGATCCTTTCCTTTCCTAGTATGAGCGGTAGTAGCATGCTAGGTATCGGGTGTTGATGAGTATGATATAGATATGCCGGTAACGGCTTCGAGGTTTACGAGTTGGATATGATCCTTATGAATCCCTTGGGTCTAGGTGTGACCCTTTGTGTGATTGGAGTTTGATATATATGTATGCCTTGTATAGGCCGTATTATCCTTCAGTTTGGAGTGGACTGAGTTGAGGTTTGATCCAGTTGAGACGACTACGAGGTTGAGGTAAGTCCGTGGGACTTACTTAGTTGTCATTCCTTTATAGGATGTGTGCATGAGTGGTGTTTGTTATATGCTTTATAGCATGCGTTATGATGGTCACTGACCTATGGTATATTGTTTGCCCATTGTAGGGTCGTGATAACTTGCCCTTTCATCCCGCCGGGAGTCTGGGAGGTTCTCTGTAGGCAGGCCAGACCTGGTAAACGGTTCGGGCACTCTCCATTCCCTTTGGGTACACGGAGAGGTGTTCCAGGCACCATTCCAGATGGCTATTGGACCTAGAGGCGAGGATTATATATTACTCGTGTCACATATGTTTATATGGATATATATACGAGTTGATTGTTGGACTTTATAAAGATAATGAACCGGGTAAATGTGTGATATCATGTTGACGTGTTTAGTATTATTTGATGTGTGTTTGTGCTCTGCATCTCTTATATATGTGTATGGTTAGCTAACGGTTTTATACCGTGTTGTAGATACTTTGCAGGATAGGAGAGCTGCAGAGTGATCCAGGGTGGACGATCCGCTGAGGGCTCCGTACATTGGGGCGTTATTGGGGTTATGGGATCTTTTTGTTGTACAATGTGGTTTTATTTGTACTCAGCGGTACATTGTATTACCTTTTGGATATATGTATATATATCAGTTTCATGTTTTGTTTTAATCTATTTGTGCCTTGTTGTAAGATCAGTGAAATTATTGTCAGGCTAGGGTCAGGATCCATTGTGAGATCCTAGCCCAGTAGCACTCCGAGTCCTACGGATTTGGGGTGTTACAAGTTAAGGAGTTAGATGTCATGCATGATGATAATATTTGTATATAAGGAGTCGACCATAACCTTTCATGCATTTATAAGGACCCTTGTGACCATATTTTCACCCATGGAAAGTGGTGAAGAAACATCCAAGGAAGCTAGCTCACGTGAGGCATGCAAATATACGCCCCATAAAGCAACATGATCTAATGTAAATTGCAATACTTGCCACCACCTTCTCCGTCTCTTATCAAATACACTCTAAAATATAATCCCTTTAATGTAATCTAAAATAACCTCCAATGATCCTTTATCAAACACACCTTGTTGTCTTAGTTGTTGAACTATGGCTTAGTTGACTTGCATGTGTCAATCTTCTACAAGATTAGTGTTCTTAGGCTCCATAAGCATTCTCTTCGTTCCTCTCAACCATTATTGTTGAGTTATGTGGAGTTCTACAAAGCAAGGTCGTTGCCTTATGTTGATTTGGGTTGACCCTGATACGAGATCAAGAGTTTATCTCAATCGTTTTCTCTCCGGTTCTATCTTTTTGTCCTTTTACCCTTATTCCATCTTTTTTTTTCGGGTTCTTCAACCGTTCTCATGTTTTATTTAGATTTTTCTATGGATATTAACTTCTTTTTTGTGTCGTTTGGGATGTGTAACATCCATCCCATTCGAGTACTTGAGGTTCTTCGTCTAGTCGAAACAATTGGGGCTAATCCCTATATCATATTCAGTCAAGTGTTAATTTACACCACAAGACTACGATGTTTTGGTTGTCAATCCTATCATAGGGTCACTGTCAATGTCATCTCCGAGAGGACCTAATGTCGTCAATCTTCTAGTCTTAGGCTCTTTTTAGTAAATCGTATTCTTAGTTGTAATTTGATTGTAATTTTTGTAGATTTCATATTTATATATAAAAAAAACTATAGTGTTTTGTAAAATTAGATTCGAAGGGTTTTGATTTTGAGAGAAAAAAAACGTTATTATCCCTAGTCATGTGCATCTCACGTGACTGAAGAATGTATCTCATCTTCTTCAATCTCACGATTTAAAAGAACCCTATCTTATTCATCGTGTTGCTTCAATGAAAACAACCTCGTCAATTGTAAGCCTCGGCAATCTGCAACTGCTCCCCAGCCTCGTTCTTTGACTATTCAATTCGTTCATTGAGTATCAGTTCATCAATCGCCAGTTGCTCCCCAACCTCGTTCATGGAGTATTCAATTCGTCAATCACCAGTTGCTCTCCAACCTTGTCAAGCCAGCCTTTTCAATCGTCAGCCTATAGTTATTAGTCAATAACTCAAAAGAAAAATGTATGATTAACCTAATAACATACATTATCTTCCTTTCAAAAAAAAATCACATACATCATCATGCTTTATCACATAATCAAATTAGACATTTAACGGAAACAATATCAACTAAAATAGGCGTGGACCAAGAATTACACATGTAACTCAACATTTAACTTTTAACATTCATAAACTATGTATCACAACTATTCACTCATCATGAAATCATTTAGTTAAAGTAACCAAACACCTCTAATCAACTTGTGGTCAACCTAAACACTTATTGAAATGAATTTGACAATCACCTAATTACATAAATAATGAAGATGATCTCATCCACCAATGACTTGGCTATGAACAAGGTTGTATTTCTCAAAGAGGAAAGAAATCTAATAAACTTCAATACAAATGGTGGGCCGTTCTTACAAAGAAAATAATTTGTCTTCAATCAATTAATCACTTTATCATATAAGATGAATGATTATATACAAATAGTTTTGAAAAACCCATCCATCAAAGACAAATGTGGTAAGTGAGTGAGATTTCTTTACAAGCAAATGACAAACTCATCTACTCATCAATACAAATCAAGTGAATCATTCAATGTGGAGTCACCCAAGCAAATTTGCAAATTTCCCACTAATATCATCAAAAGAACATCATCAAATCAGAAGAACTTTCAATGAATAATCCAAATCCAACAACAAATTTCTTTATCAAAACACGTTTAATATAAATATTTAATAAGTTGCCAACAAGATTATCTCAAAAAAAAAAACATAAGCATACTAATCATAATTTTACATAACTAATGTTGGGAGATGAACCTTAAACCTAAGGAACAAAGGATTTATTCAATCATAAGGAGAAACATGAAGGTAATCAAGATTAAGATAGTAGAGATCATACTTCATCAATAAATGGAATGTGGAATGCTCATCACTTAGCTCCAAACCTTCAAATTCAAAAACATCTATCTATAACCGGCCATCACATACGGGCGGGCCGGCAGCCCGCCCGTAATTATACGTGGACGGGCATGGACGGTGCTTGTAACCTATATAAGACGGTCCGGGCCAGTCCGACCCGCACATTTCGGACAAGATTTTAAATTTGGCCCGATCCGAGTCCAGATCGAACCCGGATTTGTTCAGGTCTAGGTGAAATATATGCTTATTCGATGTATTTGATCATATTTCAAGTATAAAATTCATCATTCTCAAACACAATGGATGCAAAAGCATACTAATCATAATTTCAAGTATTGAGTATTTTCTAGGTGAAATATATGCTTATTCGATGTACTTGAAATATAATTTTCTTTAGGTCAAACATTTCGTTAATCCCAAATAAAAGATCTCTCAAATATTACTATAATGTTTGACCTAAAGAAAATTATAATAGACTATATTCCTAAATAAATAGTAGTATGTATACCTTGAAAATACTCAATACTCAAGAATGAACAATACATAAATAAAATTTTTAAAGGATAAATAAAAATGAGATTTTACATGAAATAAAAAATCATTGATGAGTATAAAATCTCAATTTATTTGAGAATAGTATTACTAGTTCAAGAATGTTATAAATTTTTTTAATTTCTTTTTACCCACTATATCCATGAAAAAAAAAAAGCATTACAGGGATAATCATACAACTTTGGACTTTAGTCATTCGAACTATTCACTTGGTCTTTACAATTTTTCCTTTTAAGAATGGATTTAGAAAGTAAAATAAAAGAGGGGTAAATCATCTTTAAATTTGGAATTTTTAAAATTATCATAAGTTATGAGTTATTTAAAGAATCACCGATATCTTTTTATATGCCTACAAATGATTGAAAAGAGCCACAATGTCGCTTTATTCTTAATTATTATTTTTATTTCAAAAATGAGGTTGGCTTTTAATAGATAAAGTTACAGTTTAACATTTTGTAAGCTTAAATGAAATATGAAATCTACATATGATGGTTCTATGAACGAATGCATAATTTTCAGATAAAGTTTATGTAATGTCAAAATTTACGAAATTACTTTATTACAGAATCTTGTCCTTAAAGATACGGGTTAATTATACGGCGATAAATTTACTAGTTATCAACTTGACATTTGTGAAATTGTTCGTCCTGTTTAAAAATAATTTTGTCTGAAATTTGTTTTATTTTGTTCGTCCCGTTTAACGTTGACATGCAATCTCAGTGCACATCAAATGTTGTTGTTTTTTCATAATTTTTTTTTGAAATTTTGATGCACAATTATAATTCAATTACACATTTAGTAATTTTAACGGAGTGTATCATCATCTTCATTGTTTAATAACCCAACAAGGAAGAAGCGAGAATTACAATTGATGTTTGATGTGAATTGCTTAGCTGTGGGATTGGTTGTGTATATAGACCGGTCATAGCATAGGTCATAATAGAAGTGAGAAATAGAGAGGTCCTACAACCCCAAACCAAAATTGACATGCCAACTAAAGTGTATGTCCCCATTGCAATCAAATGCCATCTACTGCTAAAATACTTTTATCCTCTCCATTTTAGAGTTTTCGCATTAGAATAAATTAGTTTTTTTTTTTTTTTTTATCTTATTGCTAATATAAATTTTTTTTTTTTTTTGTTTTTTAGAGATAAAGGTAAGATATTTGATTCACAATATTTTAGAGTTGTCTTTTTTTAATCTTTTGTTTTGACCTTCTTTGTTGTTAAGTTACCTTAGTAAACCTTTATCCCTTATCTTTTTATTAAGTTATTTTCGAAAATTGCATTTTAAAAATTAATCTTTTTTTTTAATTTACTTCTAAATGTCTCAATTTCTATTTTTTTTTTAAAAAAAAATTTCTAGTACCTCTAATCTTCGGCCTTGTTTGAAACTTATCTCAAAATCAATCTATATGAACCATTGAATGCTTGAACCATTATCTTGACCAAATCTATTATTTGACTCCAAACCAACTTGTAACCGAAAAACATCTATTAACACCCGACCTTTAATCTAAGTGGATGAACAACATGAATAAGAGTGAAAAGTTTGGGTACGGTTTTCTTATGTCGTATATACTATGTAAGCAACACGGAGTGATCATGTATACTCTTTGAACAATCTTACGAGCTTAGCTTCTTCCTTGAATAAAGTTGAGCGATTTATGCTCTTGGGAACAATATTGAAAGGATGTTTTCTCCGCTATCTATGAGAGCTACATTTAATTTATTGGTGTCAAATCTTTTGTTTAGAATTGCATTAACTATTTGGAAAAAAAAATTCAACCAAAATATTTTTACTCCAAAATATTGTTTATGTGACCAAATATCCAAAAACAAATGGAAAATGCCCTCGTTTGAGCTAACACCCACAAACTCTCAGTGGCTTATTTGTGTTACCATTGTAGCAACACCGACTTGTACACTACTACTCAGATTAACAAAAGCTTTCTCAATTTAACATAAGCTTTCACCATAACAACAAAAACTCCTCTCCCCAATAAGTGGAACAGACCCAAAAAAAATTGTTGATTTAAAAGCAAATCAAATAATTTCTCTATTTCAGAAAACAAAAAACAAAGAATTTAATTTTTCTATTGGGTCCTTAGATTAAAATCATAATAATCAAAACAAAATCAATTCATATAACAAAGTGTTATGTGATCTAATTAACAAAATCAAATTGATGATTTGTTAAGTATTTTTTGAAAACCTTCAGATATATGAATTTAAACAAACTCCTACAATTAGGAATACCTTGTGCCCCTCCTTGACCTCATTCTCAATGTTACTCACGTGTGCTTGTCAAGTTGTTTGTCTTGGAGGGGTCGTGGATTTGTGATCGATTCTTGAATGTTCTACTTCGAGTCCAAATTTGAGGTGTTCACAGTTGTTCCCCAAACTCTTGTTCAGTGTACTTCCTTCAACGACATACTTTATACTCATCTCTATCTAATGATCGAGTCGCTCTCCTTACCCTTGAAGATTTCATTGCTTTCGGTCCACTTGTTGTACCTTTGTGTTTTCTTTGATGTTCTATTATGATTTTTTATGACGATTTATCCGTCTGCCGATTTCTTTCAGTCCATTAGACAATGCATTGAACTGCTTTCCTTATATATATATATATATATATATATATATATATATATATATATATAATATTTTAAAAAAGTTTTGAAATTAAAGTTGAACTTTTTTTATCGTACACTTTTTTTTATACTTGTAAAAAACTATGCACTTTTATTTTAAACAAAATATTTTTTTTAAAAAAATTCTCTCTCCTCTTTTCCTACAGAGATTCCGATTACATTTCTCGTAAAATCTGATTTCAGTTAGGGGCGTGTTATATACATGTACTTCAAATTACTTGTTGTAAAAAACAGTCGCATGGCGCCGGCGCCTAGTTTGAGCGTTGTCTAATGGCGCCGGCGTCCATGTATATATTTTTTTTAACCTTTTTTTTTCAGATTCGGGCGCCGGCGTCCAGATTTTTTTTTTTCGGGAAAAAAAAAAAACTTAGTGTTGGTTGATGATGTCCGATGTTTATAAGCAAATGTTTTGGCAATTTACATAACTAACTTTTTCAATTTATAAATTTCTCTTTTTCCATACAGTACGACTTAAACCGTGATAAAGAGAATTTATGGGGTTGAAAACGATCATTGTGGATGAACATTGAGCTTTATACAAAAGATAAAATCGAATTGAAATAGATTATGGCGCCGGAGCAAAACATTTTTTCCATCCGGGTGCCGGCGCTCAATTATTTTATTTTTTTCTAGAATTTTTTTAAATAAAAAAAAAAGAGGGTGTCGGACTATACAAAATAATATAAGTAACTTTGGATTCATTCAATTCATATATTTCTCTTTTTTCTGTATATAATAATATAAGTCAATTTGGATTCATTCGGTAGAAGAAATTTATAGGGTTAGAAGAGTATTATTGGGATGAAATTTTTTAAGAAAAAGTTGAGCGCCGGCTCTTGGCGCCGGCGCCCGATAAGCGCTATCGCATTGCGCTCGAATTTTACTTTAGTAAAACGAGCTTCGTGTATATAGCTTTTTCGTTTCAATTAATCTGATTATATTTTTCGTCTCCCTTTCGATCGGAGAGATTTCGATTTGCTCGGATTCTGATTAATCTGATAATCACCGCATTGTCATATGGTAGAGATCCCGATTCGATCGGAGAAGACGGCAAAGATGGCACTGGCATCGCCAACGTCGGTGAAGAAGGCGGAGCTTACCGTTTTGCTCCGATTAATCTGATAAAGCCGTATCCCGTTCTTATTATTTCGAGTTCACTATTGTTGATTAAGATTTGTATTATGCTTGGATTGATTTCTCTATATCACAACTGTAAAGTTGACTAAGTTTTCCTAATTCGTGGATAACTGTCTATTATTTCAGCTATAGTGTGTTTGAATAGGGTTAAATTTTTTGAAAGTACTTAATCTTTTAATTTTGTTTAAATAAATTCCTAATCTTTTTTTTACTCCATTCAAGTTCTAAACTTTTCTCGTTTGTTCATATATATAATTCCTTTATTCTAAATCAATTAAAGTATATTAACTTTTATATTTTAAGTCACTAACCACTCTTTATTTTGTAATTTTTATTTAACCACCCTTATAATAAAATTTTTAAGTCAGTCACCATCCTTTGTTTTTTTAGTTTTTCTTAAAGATTTGATTTAGGGGTTGTTTTTATTTGAGGATTTAGTTTGTTTTTAATTTAAAAAAAACAATTTCAACTTAAAAGTATTATTGTGAATTTTAATTTATTACTTTGTTTTATATATAAATATAACTAGTTTAGGACCCGTGCCGTGCACGGGTATTTGAAAAATAAATACATACACACAATGTTACATTTTGCATAAATAAAACGAAGTGTTTTAGATTTCGTGTTTTATGATTGAATGAGTAGGGTTAGAGTTGTCGACGGGGCGGATTCGGTTCGATAAGTGCGTCCCCGTCCCCGTTTAATATAATGCCCCCATCTTTATCGGGAAAAACCAACCCCGCTTAATTTTTCGCATTTGTAGTTATCGTCGGATTTTTCGCGAGTTTTCTTGTTAAATATTTCATATGTGTGAAATACATTAACTTATTTGTAAAAATAATATTTAACATAAAATAAAAAAATATTTAAAACCAAAAATATCAAATGTAAAATTTAGATAAATTGAAAAACAAATAGGTATTTAAAAAATCCCATGCCTTAATACGTTAACGTTCCAACAACATAATATGTAGTTCAATAAATTTGGTAAATACAAGATTTTAATTTTTTAATTAATAAATTATATATTTCCATCCGTTGATTTTTTAAATTCTCCCGACCAATCTTAATATTTAACACGATTAAAATTTTGGTTTTAACTTTAACAACTTTTTGATATTAAAAAAGATTTCGTTTTGAATTAAATATGGATTTTTTTAAATTAAAAAAATAAGGTAATTAGGAATTTGAAAAACAAATCGTCACGCTTAAAAATAAATAATTTTAGTTGAGTGGCAGTTTAGTAATATATGGTTATTTAGCTTAAATACTTAATTCTTAGTGTGCAACATTATCAAAACGTAGGCTACTTTAGTGTAGATATATAGAGATATATTTCTTACTGAAAGGGCGCTACTAAACTAACGGGAATGTAACGGAATTTCAACATGTAATATAACGGGCGGTTATGTGAAAAACATGTAATATAAGTGGTAGTTTTGTGTAATTTACTGTAACACCCCAAATCCGTAGGACTCGATGTGCTACTGGTCTCGGATCTCACAATGGATCCTGACCCTAGTCTGACAACAAGTTCACTAGATCTTACAACAAGGCACAGATAGATTAAATCCAAACATAACACTGATATATATATATATCAAAAGGTAATACAGAAATATCGCTGAGTACAAAAGTAAACATAAACTGTACATATGAAATATCCCATATCCCACGATAACGACCCCAGTGTACGGAGCCCTCAGCGGATCATCCCTCTGGATCACTCTGCAACTCTCCTAACCTGCAAAGGATCTACAACACGGTATAAAACCGTTAGCTAACCATACACATATATATATAGAAGATGCTAGAGCACAAACACACTTCAAGAATGATAAAATATAAACATGCTGTCACACATTTACCCGGTTAATTATCTTTAATAAGTCCAACACTCAAATAGTATATATATCTGCATATGAATATATGTGACACGAGGAATATATATAAAATCCTCGCCTTTGAGTGCTATAGCTAGCTGGAGTGGTATAAGCGCACCTTCCCGTATACCATAAGGAGTGGTTAGTGCCCTTCCTGTATACCAGATCTAACCAGACTACAGAGAACTTCCTAGACTCCACTACAGGATGAAAGGCAAGTTGTCACAGCCACTACAATGGGCGGTCAATATATCATAGGTCGGTAATAAACCATATCGCATGCTATAAAGCATATAACAAACATCACTCATGCATACATCCAATATAAGGATGATAGCTAAGTAAGTCCTATAGACTTACCTCAACCTCATAAGTAGTCTCAACTACAATCAACTCTCAACCTGATCCACTCCAATCTGGAGGACAACACTGCCTAGTAACAAGCCATAACAATATATCAAACTCATATCCATCAAAGGGACCTAGACCAAAGAGATCCATAAGGATCATATCCTAACTCATAAACCTCAAAGCCATTACTAGCATAAACGATATCATGATCATCCTCATTTTATCCTCAAACACGTACCTAGCATGCTACTAACCCGCTCATACTAGGAAAGGGAAGGATCATACTACTCTAAGTAGATCCTGTACAAGAAGCACCTACGGAACGGAAAGACGCAGGGGCAGAACAAGGCAAACCGCGGGCGCGGAAATGCTCGGCCGCAGGCGCGGTGACAGTGGCCGCAGGCAAACACAAGCACGGGCGCAGGCGCTGTGACACAGCTTCCGCAGGGGCGGCGATTTCTAGGCGCGGGGCGGCGACAGTGCAGAATGTGATCCCGCGATTCCTCTTCGGCTCTTCACGTGATCAAATCATGTCTTCTCCATTCCAAAGTCACACACATACATATACATACACATTCCAACATCAATCTACATTCAATTCATCTAATCCTAAGCTAAGGAAGATGGAATCAAGGAAGAAAGAAGAGAAGAAGAAGATGACTTACCACAACTGTGGTCCTAGGCAGCAAGGAAGATCAAAACCACACCTCAATTGGCTCCAAAGCTCATCACAAAGCACAACATCAACCTCAACAAGCCACACAACCAACTCTCTTGCAAACTCTAAGGAAACCAAGCTCAAGATCAAGAAGGAGAAGAAGGAAGAAGCAAGGACGTAAGGAAGCTGGGAAAGGAAATGAGATGAAACCCTTGCTCGGCAAGGTAAGAAGAAGGTAGGGAAAAGAAGAGTAAAGCACGAGTCAAAGAGTCAACAAAGCCGGTTGCAGCCGCAAGAAACCGCAGGGGCGGAAATTCCTGGCCGCAAGGGCGGATCACTACACTAGCCGCAGGGGCGGCTCCACTAACCCGCAGGGGCGGCTAAGGCCAAAGTGGCTCCAAAACTAAGGCTTTTACATTTACTATTAAAAAGGGTATATTTGATGAAAGTCTCTAATTTTGTATGGTTTATTAAAGTCCCTAACTTTTATTCATATCATCAAATATACCCTTTTAAGAGTAAATTACACAAAACTACCACTTATATTACATGTTTTTCACATAACCACCCCTTATTTTTTAACTTTCATTTTCATTTAACCACCCTTATAATAAAATTGTTAACAAATCAACACCACGTTGAAATTTCGTTACATTTCCGTTAGTTTAAGGACAAAGGAGAAAAGTTTAAGGACATTAATGGAGCAAGAAAAAGGTTAGGGACTTATTTGAACAAAATTGAAAGGTTAAGGATTTTCAATGAATTTTACCCTAAAAATTAGGGGCTTTAATAAACTAAAAGGTTAGGGATCTATTTGGATTTTATTTGAAAGGTTAAGGACCACCGATGCAATTTACCCGTTTGAATACGGTTAATTAGGTTTATATTCAGCACACTTTAGGTAGAATTGAAAACTATGTTTGGCTTGAATAAATAGTATTGTTGGAATTTTTGATGGACATTCAGTTCCATTCTCCTTTCTTATTTGGGTTGTCGTATGATTTCGAGTAGAAGGTAGGATTGGATGTCGAAATTGCACTCTCTAATTTTCAGAATCGCATGTTGCAATTCTGGCCTTGGGAGGTTTTCGAACCTATTTTTCTGACGAGGAATTTATATTGCTAGTTGGTAAATGCCTAGTTAATTTAAGGTTGTGTTTGCTATACATAAATCACTAGTGATTTATAGTGTTTATGTGTGTTTTTAAAATATTGTTGTTTGGTTGTGTACATAAACACTCGTGGTTTGTGTTTTATGTGAGTGTTTTTAAAACCCTGAAAAAATAAGGGTTTGTGTTTTTTTAAGTGTGTTTTTGGGTAGAAATGTACCGTATTACCCTTACTCTTAATGTTATTTACCACGGACCAGGTATAAAAATAGTGGCTTCTCTCTTCTATCACCGTCCTCTTCTCTCTTCTATCACCGTCCTCTCCTCTGTTAGTGTTTTGCTTACAATGGTAGCAAGGCATATTAAGCTTCTAATTGCATATAAATTTTGCCACTTAATTGGAGGTTGAGGATGCAGTTGAAACTTAAGAGGAGAGGCTTGAATCATCAGGAGGGAACGAGAAGAGACTCGACGACGAGCTTGAATCCGAGTGACACGGATTCTTTTTCTTCTTCTCTTCATCATTGCAGCTCTTCACTAAAAATCACCTTCCGGATCCTCTTCATGTGAAGATCCCTCATAGATCTTGACATTCAGATCAAAAGTCACCTTTTTTCTTCCACTGATCTTCAATTTCTCACTTTCACAAACCCTAAATACGAGAACGATTATAAAAGGTCGAAATTTAATGCGTGAGAACAAAAGAAGTAAACTTACTCCTTGGATTGATGTATGTTAGTGTTGTCTTCTTTGATTTCAATGAGTTGCAACATAGGGTTTATGAGTTGCAACAGAGGGTGTGGAGCAGTTTTATACCGGGTTAGGTTGTCTTCTTTGATTTCAATGAGTTGCAACATAGGGTTTATGAGTTGCAACAGAGGGTGTGGAGCAGTTTTATACCGGGTTAGGTTGTCTTCTTTGATTTCAATGAGTTGCAGCGTAAGGGTTCATCCTTCTTTTTGTTATGTTCTTCAATTCCCCCTCTTTTATCTCTTACTTACACTGCAACATAGGGTTTCTATATTCTTATGATGTTCCTGCTGTTAGCTCATCTTAATTTTGCTTGCTTGCTGGTTTTTCTTCGCTGTTATTGGACACCGGTTATGAATTCTCGTTTTTTGAGTAATAATTCGATGAAGTAACTTCAATTTCTTATTGTTATTGTGTCCTATTCGAAAATTATTGATTAAGATGGAGTATTCATATCTGAAATATGGCAAGGATTCATTTTAAGAAAAAATGAGCACTGATAGTTGCAACTTGCTATTTGGTAGTTGTTGTTCTTGCAATGTGTTTTGTGTTTTTGGGCTAATCAATAAATTTGTTTCACTACCTTTCCTACTTCTGAGATGACCCGAGTAGTATATATATATATATATATATATATATATATATATATATATAAAATTGAACCCATTGATGTAGCAAAATATTACAAGAAGGAAAATCAAACACAAGAAATCGTATCACAAGGATCGAGTTCTGGACAAAATAATCAAGGGGAGGACCATGCTCATGGTGGAGAGGCTCGCAGTTCAAATTCACCAATTTATGAGGGCAGCAATGAGGGATTTAATCAGATTGATTCTGAAAATGGCAACCTTGTGCAGCCACGAGTCTCAAACTCCTCTAGAGAAGCTTCTATATCAAGTCAGCCTAATCATCAACCACTGCCTTCTTCTAATCAGCATTTCCGGGACAGGGATGAAGAGACAGATCAAAATGCAAATCTTCAAGATAGAAAAAATTCATCACTGAATGAGCCTAGCCCTCTCAGCCACCAATCGCCTTTAAATTCGGTTCCAGTTATAACTAGTGAAGTAGAAAGAGAATCTGTCAAGCAACGTGGAGATAATGAGCCTAGCCCTCTCAAAAAACACTACTCACAACAAACACATACGAGTGTTTACAAAAACACAATCACTCCTTAAAACCATAATCACTATCAAATTCACTAAAAACACAATCACTAGTTTAAATTTAACAACTAGCAAACACAGCCTAAGTTGTTAGTTCTTGTTATCGGTCTTTTTGTTGGATTGAGTATGTTAAATATGCCTTAAATAGAGCTTTTTTTTTGTTGGGCCTTTTTCTATTTCACTCAATCTTATATTGGGCGCCCAAGTATAAACTTGTCAAATATAAACTGTCAAGTGTAAATCTGCCAAGTTTGAACATTTCCAAGTATAAACGTAGGGTTGTTCTTATATATATTGTAGGGTTCCCTAGCCTCCTATCATCTGATCATATGTTCATTTGGATAACCTATTATCATCTCGTTATTCTCTCATTGTACTATAAAACTCCTAAATAGAATCTCTGTAAAGTGGAGGTAACCTTCATTGGGTGAACCACTATAAACATGTGTGTTGTCTTTCTTGTTTGTTGAATTATGTTCTTTCTCAGTGATTCCGCACATCAAACTGATATAAGAGCTTTGGGAGGAACAATTTTTGTCTGTGGCAAATCAAGATGAAAGCGTTGCTGAAACAACAGGGCTTATGGGAGTATTTCCATGGCCATCAGGTTGAACGAATTCAAGAGAGAACACATAAGTTGTTTATGAGGTTCGGAGTAAAATCTTACATTTTCGAGATCTTGAGAGATGTTGATAGCATGCTTATGTTATCTTTTTAGATATCTTTTTGTGTGTTATTTTTTAGTTTTTGCTTGAGAAAAGACATTTACATCTTTTTTTATGTTTAAAGTATCAAAGAATGTATACTCTCCTTGTGTTTGTACTTTTAGGTGATTTAGGTCTAAAATGGAGCACAAAGGATCAATTCAAGCAAATCCAAAGAACAATCATCATGTAATCATTATTATCATGGAGAAAAGGAGGAAAGGAATCAAGAGATCAGCAAATAACAAAGGAGCAAAAAAAACCCCAAAGAAGACGCCTCGGGTGTACCACCTTAGATGTATCCTTAAAACTTTCATGTTTGTGTGCATCATTAACATGTTGCATCTCAACACCATGGTTTACGAGAACATAATGGTCTATTATAATTTTCTCTCATAACGGTCTCTTCTAATTAACAAGATTCATCTCAATTACTTGTATTCTCATGTTTGTCATCTACATGTTCGCATAAAAGAAAAAAAAAATCTTATGTAATTGAAATCTTTGGTAATAATAAAGATATAGTGAAAAGGCATGATCACACAAACCATTTATAAGACACGACCTAACATGACATTATTAAATATATTGTGTTGAGTCTAAACCGCATTGCTTTACTAAAGGTTATGAATGAGTATATGTATTTCCTCTGCACACATAAGAAGAAGCAACAAGTTCATTAGCTCTAAAGTCTAAACGCATAGGATGTATAATAATCATATTTGATTTTTTTTTGTAGGAAGCATATTTGATCATTGTAAAGCAATGGATTAGTCATCCCTATATATTTGCATAATCAAACTAAAATTTCAGAAGAAAAGGAACCTACATCACACAACTCGATGCTTTTAATGTTCATTTTCACATTCTCTAGCGTCTTCAGCGAGATTCAACATTTCCCAAAGAAAAGTTGAATCCAGCTTTCAAAAAAGTAAGGAAATTACAGTTAAAATCAAAGAATCAAGGACTCGCAAATAAAAACAAAGTAGTATAGAAATTTAATATACTAGTTAATAAACAATATATCAATAGGTTTGTGGGTCGTTGACATACTCATTTATGAATCGTTGACCTACTGATATGTGTGTCGTTAACCGACTGATATGTGGATCGTTAGTCTACTGATGTGAAATATGCAATAGATTAATATGTAATGCATAAGTTGGTAAGAGAGGAAAGGTGTTAGAAATGTGGAACAAAGGGATAAAGGCTTCCAATGTCCAGCGTGTAAACCGAAGTCTCCAAAGATCCTAAATAGAGCACGTTTAGTGGTTGTCATCTAGGAAAGAGAAAAACAAACAGAAGCAAATAACGGAATAATAATAATGAAAAGGGAAAGAAATATCAAACCCATGGGTTACCTCCCATGTAGCACTTATTTTTGGTCATTACCTCGACCCGTGTTGAAGACTAAGGAGGTGGGAAACCACGTCCACGTCCACGTCCACGTCCACGTCCTTGAACGGAGGCTCGGAGTTGTGAAAGAGCCTTTGTGGGGCGTCCACGGCATTGAGGACGAGTGTATAATGGAGATGGTATGGAGATGTCATGCGGAGGGGAGAGGGTGAATGCTTAATTGGGTCGGGAAATGAGCTAGAAGATGAGATATGGAAGAAATTATGGGGTACGGGAAGTGAAGGTGAAGTGATGGAGGGAGAGGTGGGATGTGGGGATGGGCTATGTGGTGTATAGGAGTCGTGGATAGGACTATACGGAGTGTCATAATGGTGGATAGGTGAACGGGATGGGGAATGGGTGAGTGATATTGGAAGTGGATGAGGAATGAGAGAGGGATGGAGAAGGTGTGTAGGAGGGTGATGAAGGAGGTGATGTCGACTGGGAAACGGGATGAGTAGCGTGGCAATTGGGATTGTCGCAACAAGTCGTAGAACAATGTCGGGTATCAAGTGTCACTCCCCCCTATGGCTATAACTGGGCGTAATAGAATCTTCAGCGCAAAGCTTCCGAAAATCACCGCTTATGACGGCCATCTTACGCTCCCTTACGACCTAACAATGAACGTAATGGGACGTAAGGGTGGTGTAACAGTAGTGTAACCATTTTATTCTTGCTCTCGGCTTTTGTATCGTCAACAAGTTCAAAATAACAATATATGGTGTTTAATTATTATCACACCCCCCCCCCCCCCAAAAAAAAAAATGCTAATATGTTGTGTTAGATGTTGTCAACAACATAATAAACACTTAAACAATGGTGATTGTGTTGTCAACAACAATAAAAACTCAAAAATAAATGATGTTGATGTTGTCTACAAAAACATATATAAAAAAAAGATGGAACAATGTAATAGTCTTGTCAATTATTCTAGTTTTAGTATTGTCGATCAGCAACATAAAACACAAAATTGAGAATAATTATAATCTCATTCCTTCAACAATCGATGAAAGTAGTACAATATTAATGATTTTATTACTTTGTACAATATAATTCATATTGAAAATAAATTAAAATATTATTTCATATCCAATATGAACAAATACCATTACGTCTAGTTCGAAATACTAGATTGAAAGGTTTCAAATAGCATGTTTTCATGCTAAGTTTTTAGATATGTTATTTTTGTGATTTTACCTTTATTTCACATGGTTTGTGCATTCATATCTTAGCTAGGGCTTAAAATGTCAAAAGAATGTCTACTTTCCTTATTTTATGTCTTTGTAGGTACTTTGGCCTAAAAAGGAGCTCAAATGAAGATATTTAACCGCTCAACCATCCCAAACATCATACATCAACCCATCATCGACCTCATGGAGCAAACGAAGGAGGAAAGGTAAGCTAGGATGCATACATGAAGCCAATAGAGCAAAGGAAATTCCAAGGATGGAGCATTGAGTGAAGCAAAACTCGAGCAAAGAGAAAGGTTAAACTTGAGCAAAGAAGCAAAGGAGAGGAAAGTGACAACTAAGCTCGAGTGAACTTGTAACTCGAGCAAAGAAGCCAACCCAGGAAGACACTGGTTTGTAGAGGATTAAACATTGCTTGAGTGGAACCTCTAGTGACACATAACTCAAGCAAAGAGTACATCTTGACTCGAGAAAAGAAAACTAGGATCCACCGTTGCCAAAATCTCTTGAGGTAACTCATCACTCGAGAAAAGAGGACAACAAAACTCGAGAAAAGAAGACAAATCACTCAATCAAAGAAGTCGGTGAAGAAACTCGACGCTCAGGGGAAGAAAATTCAGCCAAAGAACAAAGTCCACTCAAGGTATTCTTATCCGAGTTTCTGCATAACCTCTTAGGATCTTCATCCTAATAAATTGTGCAACTTGCTCAACTTGCATCCAACGGGAGACCACAACTTAAGATGTCTATATAAGCATATTTCTTAATGTATTTGTATCAAGTTTTCATATACCTTTCATATTACTCTCTTGCTTAGTAGTTTGGATCTTGAAGCACAATTTGGAAGATATTTTCTTGGAATTTTGGATCAACCAAAGTGTTGGTGTTCTTCAATTGTTCTTGCTAGTTCTTCATTCCACTTGTTTTGCTTATAACTGTTGATTGGTAAGGCCAAATTCGTCCATTTTTTTCTACATTTATATTTACTTGTCTACTTTTCAACCATGACATTTTTCTATTATTACCATGTTCGCATTTATGACGTGTGAGTAGTTCCCTTGCTAGGTTTAGGGTAAAAATCCCCAAATCATGCTAGAATAGTAGTCTAGTATTGCTTTAGTGTTGTGTTTATGATTTGAAGAGAAACTAAACATGTTTAGTAGCATGTAACAAGGATCAAATCCGGATTTATCATTTATTCATGGTGGTTTTATCTAAATATTGGATGTTTAGACTTTCACTAGTTTAAATTGGTCTCTTATAAAACATTGTATTCTTCCATGCATCAATGAATGATTTCAAGATTAATCATCCAAGTTGGGACTTACAAGTAAAATGAGAATGATTGTGCAATGTTGAGATTCATATCATGCTAGAATAGAGTTTATTGGGGCTTAAAGAATAATCGAGCCTACTATTGATGGGTTGTTGTCAAAACTATGATCATACTAGATAACGTATGCAAATAGAAAACACCATGTGATGCATATTAGTTGATATAAAGCTATATGATGTGATAAAGTTCACCTAAATTACATTCCCTTCATTGGTTGAACACTATATTCTTAAGCATGCTACTAGCATTGGTTTGGCAGTAATAGCCCCAAACCTAGTGTTTTCATATATATTTGACACTTGTGTTACTTGTTACTTGCTACTCACTTCAAACCAAATATTTTATCCATTGATCACCCCTTTTCCTTTTTTTAAACACTTAGGCCTTGGTCTTGAACTTGATTACTTTCAAGCTATATAATCTCTTGATTTCGACCTTGATAAAAACACCATGTACTACGTTGCCAATGATCGTATAATTGTGGGAATATGTGTGTTTGAGTAGCCTATCTCACTCACATCAATTTCATATGTTCATACCTGACCGATTCCCCATTGATGATGGCGTTTTTATCTCGAAGAGATGAAATTACTACTTTTAACCTTGAATCGAGTAGATTAAATTTAAAAATGGAGAAATCTCTTGAATTTGGAAGAAATTATTGAGAGAAGTTGAACAAGTACGTAGGGTTTCATTTTCGAAAAAGAGAGCGTAATTTTTGCAAAACTGAAAAGTTTGGTGGTTAGCTTTGCAATTTCAAATTTTGTATGGATTACTATAAAAAAGAAATTCGATTCCTTCTCCCTCTCTTATGTATATGTTATTGCATGTGTTGTTAGTTCGTTATTTATTTTCCATAACATATAAGATCACAACATTTCAACATGAAAAGTTTGGTGTTATTGTACTTTTAACTTTTTTTAATTATGTCCAAGGATTTTTTTAGTTTACGGATGAAGCCCCAAAGTTTTAGATGTTTCCTACTATGCCCTTCTACCATTCATAAATTAACATTTATTAACATTTTAAGATAACAAAATAATAAGCTATTCATTCAAGAAATTATATATACCTTTAAAATTCTATTAAAAATAACTAGCAAATAATAATTATTTTTTTTTTCTCTCCTCAATGTGTTAACGTATGGATAATAGAAGGGCATAATCCGAAAGATTTAAAACTCAAGGACACCATCCAAAAATAAATAAAAAAGAAGAAAATATTATTCGAAAAAGTCAAAAGTACTGGAACACCGTCTATAATTATCAAAAATTAAACTTACAAAGTAATATAAAGATATTAAAAGAAAGACCATATATATATACATATAAAAAGGTGAGTTGCGTGAAAAATGAATATCCGAGTAGGAACTAGGAAGTGAATGAGGAAGTATCCAGCATGTACCGACACTAATAAGTATGTATTTTGAGTTGAAGATTAAGTCATAAGTGGTGTTCCTACTTCGATTAGTCATTTCCACTACCCACCCAAAATAAGTAAGCTATTTTTACATCCATACACCATACATATAACACATTACCAAATTCATATGTCCCCACTTTCTTGTTTTGTGTCATTTTGAAACCAAGTCATCATAATGGATAGTTGATTGCTACGATGGGGTGGGCAAATGGTTTAATTTTATCTGGATATCCGCGATCTTTTTTGTAAAACAACAAATTTTATCCGGGATGAACTATTACTTGTGGATATCTTGACCCCAAACCTTAATATTCTAATATAATTTTAGTCGAATCAGATCGAGTAACTATTTGTAAAATCTGGATTTATCTTTAACCCGATATCTAAAATCTTAATATCCAAGGATATCATACAACCAACATCACCTTATTTAAGACTAATTACCCACCGTAATGGTACTTTTATATCACACACTAACATACCCTAATGCCTTATCTCCTCACATCTGTATTCTTGACGTCAAAAATATTTCTCCAAATGAAGAACCTGAGATTCTAGTACAACCGGATCCAATTCAACTTGAAACTATAATACACCCAAATCCGAAGCAAAACCGCTCCAAAATTAACCAAACTCAAAATAAACCACAGCCTAAACAAATCTAATTTAAGTGTAGCTTTGATATTTTGCAGTAGTCATGACTTTGAGATTAAAAGTGAATATCAATTATATAATTTATATAAAGTGGTTATACAAGAAGATGATCATATTCTAATCAGATATAACACAATATTATAATATCTCAATTATATATATATATATATATTGTAGTTTACAGTTTTAACGAAATAATCATTGAATACTATCAAAGTGAAAATGGTAAGATATTACATTATAATACATGTATCAAAAAATATTAATTCACTAGATTGCTTCATAAACAAATTTAAATAAATCCAACAACATCTTCTGCAAAACATGAACAAACTCGCACCATGATGGTCAAAATCCAACTCACTTGACCTACTTAGCGAGATACCCGACAAAGATAGCCCAAATAAATCCAATCCGTTAAACCCAACCCATGTTAAACCCGACCAGTGCAACCTATTTTGACCCACAATGAAGATTCACTCATTAAAAATGAAATAAAGCTTTTTTTATGTTCATAATTTTATTTATTTGTAGACATTAATACTACGTCTCGAGAGCTTTTTATAAACTTGATATTGACGTTTATTAGAGAAAAGAAAAAATGGTCCAAAAATGAATGCCATAGTGATGATTTTGGCTTGATCCTAGGTTCCTTGTTCCTGAAAAAAGATGGACATATATGGTGCATTGCTAGCATATTTTCACATGGGGTTGGTAAAATAGCAAATAAATATTGGTGCAAAAATAATAAGGAAAAACAGTGGGGGAGAAATCATTTTCCATCAATCATAAACAGGTTATAACTCTTCTATTAACCAATTAAATCTGCCAGACAGACTTCACTAATTACCATTTGACTGCAGATTAGCAATATCCTTCAATCAGCAATGCTATCATTCAAACTTGGGTGAGATTATAATGACTAATATGAATCTAGGGGAGAAACTCAACTTAATTTCTACTCCACCCATCAAACTCTTGTTTTGCTTTGACTGAATGAATACATTTGCCACTCTAGATGCATCATCTGCTTGAGACTAAACCCAACACCTAACAATCACCAACATAAATCCTCTTACTTAAAGAAAAGGACTTCAAAGTTGAAACCGACCCTGTATTTAGCAACCACAGCTCAAATGCATGCGCACAAGATATGATGTAGGTAGTCACAAGTCAAAATAAAAACTATTTCTTTATGAGAATATAAATTACCAGTAAAAAGACCATTCAGAATTTCATCCAAGAACAAACAAAATCAGACTTCAATTGCTCATCTGTATTCATTACTCTAGTTCAGATCACATCTTCTTGCTGAAGCACAAATGACTAAGTGCTTTGAAGCTGCGATCGATTTGAGTGGAATTGCACTCAGCAGATTGATTGACGTCAATTGCTCATCTGCATTCATCAATCTAGTTCAGATAACATCTACCTGCCAATGCACATATTAATAAGTGCTTTGAAGCTGCAACAGACTTGAATGGATTTACAGATCCAAAAGCCTTGAATTCTAAGCATGATTGGCTTCAAATAAGCATTATTATCAAACTACTTAACCAGATACCAAAGCTTAAATATTTACCCCTCTATCTTTTTGCATGCTTGCCCTTCTCTTCTCACTCTCTCATTCTTATTTTCATGAGTGACAAAATTTTGAATATTGAGGTATATAAGCAAGCAATTACATTGGATCTGATCTCCATGTATGTGCTTTTTTAGTTTGTAAATAAGATTGGTGTATGTAAGCAGATAAATACTTCTCTAAAATATTAATCTAGGTAGTATCAGGTATGGTAAATGGGTAGACTGATATTTTAGTTTTAGGTACTATGAGGTTTCACTGTTGTCATTTAGAGGCAAAGACCATCAAATTTTACTTCACTTACATGACATTTAATTACACTCTTCAAGTGGTATTAAGTTAGTGATTGTTCTACAGATTTGTTATGACCTAACAAATTATTTTTGGATCTAATAAAATATCAATAAACTTGATCTTAAGCATGTTTAATGGGATTATCAGATATCAAGTGCCCGACATTAAATATAGATTTCAAACTCATTTCACCTGGATGATAATGATGCAGAATCACATGTATGATGTGTGGAACCTTGTACAACCTAATTAAATTTTACAAGGTACCTTGCGTGCAAAAACATAATGACAAATATCTATTTTGAACTACATGAAAATGCTCAAGTAGATCTATAACAAATTTTCAATTAATTGTAACCTTGAATTTCAATTCTGACAAAATGCATACCTCTAGTTGAACGATTTCCATCCTTAGCATATTTATAGATGCATTGATTGAACGTTTCCTCGTTTATCTTTTACACGGTCATCAAGAGATAGCTTACAAAATGGTCCTCTGAAAGTTATAATACTTTTCAGAGCTTCAACGGAAGAGTGGCCTTGGAAAACAACAGCACGGGAAACTTTGGAAATAGATTGAATAATATGTTTTACTACATCTGAGCAGCCACTCTCAATGAACATGTCCATTCCATCCAGAACCTAGAGAACACAAGTAAGCACCCACTTTTAACCAAAATGTTATAATTAAATATTCTACAAGTAGCACAAAAAAAAAGCACCCTCTATCATAATAAAGGGTTTCCAATGGCACATTTAACCTAAAGTTAGGAACATATGCTATTGTTGTTTCTGTTTCTTTTTGTTAAAGATTTGCAATTATCCTTATATATGATAAGCAATCCCTTGGTTTTTATAGCTTTTTGACCAACAAAAATAACTTCTTTTTATCTCAAGAAAAAAGCACAGAAGTCAAATTAACAATGCATCCATCATAACTGAGCCACATGAAAATTACCAGCAATGAGACCCCTGATACATCAATGGCCTTCAAGGAAATAAGCTCCTGTAGTCGTTCAGGCGTTGCCACAAGGAACTCAGGTTCACAACTCTTCAAACTATACATAAGAATCACACATGATAAATTCCAGACATCAGAAATCTGAAAATATTTTAAAATAAGAATAAAGTCTACAGCCGGCATCATCATTCACAGTTTACATAATAGCCATAGTATGACTTGCTTAGGACTAAGCACTGTTTCCCTTCATCTAAATCAGGTACATTAAAAGGCATTGCTTTTATATAAATTATTAATAATAATACCAACAACTACTGGAAGTTAGAGCAAACTGTATTCTGGAAACACATTTCCAGAGCCAAATGCACAAAAAGAACAAAGGTCTTTTTAGAAGAATGAGGTATTACTAGAATCTTAAAAAGCTGACCCAGTAGATAAGATCGAGAACAAATATATAATACAAGGATATCCTTTTTGTTTACAGTGGACAGCTTGGTGTGATTTTGATGATTGTTCACTTCCATGGATATTTGCAGGAAGAAACAAAATTAACTGCATATTTTCATTTTATGCATACTAAAAAAAGTGCATGTAGTACCTCTGGAAACTGAAGTCTTTGACCAAGAAGACTTAATCTCTAGAGTCTAGAAAGCAAGTGGTGTATATAGCAAAAATCAAATTGATAGGACACTTTACGAACTAGAACATTTCCCCTCTAGCGAATACTCTTCAAGTATTAACCCTACTATAAATCAGTTTTTTCAACAGCAGATATTTTTGACTCCGGATCAAGCAAAAACCCAATAAATTTTTACCTAGCACATACAAACAGTCTAGCAAATCGAGTGGTTATCTTTAGCATGACTACCCAACTTAAACAACGGATGATTCAGAATAAGTTGATTAATAAATTATTTGCAACTACCTACTGGATAATGATACATCAAGAAGAAAGAAATGATCAAGTCATACCCATTTATTTGATGATCTATCAAGGCACCAGGATGTAAACTGACAGTGTGTACTCCCAAGGCCTTTAAGGGTTTGCATACTGATCGCACCTGCACCAACATGATATAAGAGTGAGTGACAAATATTATCAGAGGCATGCTCTGCAATGATCAAGAACCCCAGAGACAACCATTGCAACATTTGGCTGTTAATAAATTTCCATAAAAACCTTCCTCAATCCTAAAATGTTGATGCTGATACAAGCAGCCTTAAATAATTCACACAAAATAATAATCTTTTATAAGAAATATCGTTTATTCCAAAATGTTGATGCTGAGCTTGACCAGCAGAAGAACAAGGGAAATGTTTACAAATTTAAAAAGAAGAGGAACAAAAAGCAGTTCTTTCATAAGCTTTTTTGAATATTCCAATTTGTTGCTCGAATTTTGCACGAGGAATCATTTTGGCTTACGTATGCTACTAGAAAATTCAGGATTTTCTTTTTAAGTACAACAAAATCGAAAATTTTATAAGCATCATAGCAGCTGCAGAACCACTAACCTTGGTTGCTACCTCTTGCGATGGAACTAAATATAACAGAAAGGGGTTTGCATAGGAATCCCCTCCTTTCTCCTTTCTAGCAATATTATCTGCAGCTGTAGAAACAATCCATGCAATCTGCTGCAGATTTGGACTATTTGTACTGGTTTCCAAAACATTCTTCCTCGCAGAATAGCATTTCCAGAACTCACCTCCCCAAGGGTTAGCAAACAATGATACAGTGTCTTTGACATTCAGCAAAGCATCCTGTATAGACTTTAAGCAGAGGACAAGGAACTTTGACGGAACACCTGGTACCTTCGAATGGTGCTCATGCTCACTGTCTACAAGTTTCCCCTCCTCGTGGTGTAATTGTTTTCCATTTGATCCTAGCTTTGCAAGCTTTGATAGCCTAACATTTCCATGGGATGCATCCATCTCAAGTTCCTCATCTGGCTCAACAACCTTCAACCGTTTAGATCCTTTCCCATCTTTTTGGCCTTCTTTTGCCAGATCGTTCTTGCGTTTTAAAGCATTCTTCTTTCCCTTCATTACTTCCAAAGGCTTTCCATCTCTATCATTAAAGGGATCCACTTCAGTGGGAAGGCTAAAACACATTCCCTGCATATGTAATTGGTGTGAACCAAAACTTATTCACATTGATTGTTGCGCAAAGAAGAAGATCACAAAATAAAACACAACAAGGCAGCACCGATAGTTGTTGCTTGTCAACAGTGAAACACATTTTAGTTATACTAACATCACACGGTTTAATTTCGCAGATCCAAAGGTCCGTCCAGCTGCTTGATAACATAAGTTATTTTACACTTCACAATTTCATGGCCTCAAATCATAAAATCATGCTTCTTCATTGTTGCAATATCTATCCCATTGCCATCCCATTCTATTATAACGATCAAATTCTTTTTCTTTTCTAGCAAAAGAAATGTAAACTGACCGTCAAAATAAAAAAGTACAGGCACGGTAATTAACCAGCTCAAAATCCTCGACATGAACAAACTCTATTAAAAAAAAATTAAGTATAGGAAAACCTGGATGATGAAAAGTACACGCATAGCAACAACAATTCAAGTAGTTGAGATGAAGTGCAGAAAATCGAACACGGTTAAGAGTGGTTACCTGACACTGGCGGCGCTTGCCAGTCTGGCGGCGCTTCTTGCCCGCGATAATGGCGGCAACACGCGTAGAGACGGAAGATTCCTTACTAGCTTTCTTTCTCAGCGCTTTGTTCTTCTTTTTTATCATATGGTCATCTCCTTTCCCCATTGGAGCAGCTCCAAGGATTTGAGATACAGCGGTAGAGGAGAAGGGCGCGGCGGCTGAGAGAGAAGCTAAGTAGGGCTGCTTCGCGTTTTTTTTTTGAGTTTTTTCTTATACCATCTACACCAATGAAAAAATTACCTCTTTCCTATTAGATTGAATAAAAAATTACCTCTTTCCTATTAGATTATCAACAGAAGTATTGGATACAAAGAGCTAAGGCTAACTCCTTTGAAAAAGGTGGTTTTATAGAAAAGTGACAGGTAGAAGAAACATAAAGATAATTAATAAAATTAAAAAAATTCGGCTTTTGATCTCAACTTTTTATTCATGATTTGGTGGAATATTTGGTCCAATAGGAACCAAAAAAATTTCAGCAACAAAGAACCCTAGAATATTGATCTAAATGTTCGTAATCAGATTAAAGACTGGCAACAAGTGAATAGTAGATCAAAAGAGATTAAAGGTAAGGTAAATAAGCCACGAAGGAAAACCAAAAATATATGTTGGACTAGACCTGAAAAAGATTATATTAAACTAAATTTTGACGGATCTAGAAAAGATTCCGGGAATTCAGCTTATGGATTTATCCTTCGCAATCATGATGCTTTGACAGTTTCTCTAGGCTTTGGGCAATGTGGTAACATATCGGCCCTGCATGCTGAAGCATGTGCGCTTAGAGAAGGCCTGGTTATGGCGTATGATTTAGGGATTAAAAATATCGAAATCGAAGGCGATAGCCTCTCGGTTATTAACTCGGTTAAGCAAACTTGGAAACCCCCCTGGGATCTCGATCTCTTCCTTTCTGACATTTCTAATATTTTAGCTGGTTTCTGTCAGGTTAAAATTAGGCATGTCTTCAGAGAGGTCAATGGTGTGGCTGATTTGCTTGCTGAGTTGGGTTATGACGGCCAGTTGGCGTCTAGTTCGTCAATGTCTAGGATTGAGGAGCTCATCTGTAAGGATGCACTAGGGCGGAGAGTCTCGAGGAGATGATGCTCCCTAATTGCTTACCGTGTATTATCAACAAAAAAAATTACCTCTTCCCACATAAAAATTCTTCTCACTTTTTTTTTTTTTTTTTTTTTGTATTTGGGCTCATATTTAAATCTATATATCTATATATAGGGAAACCGTAGGGTGGAGAGCAGGATACCACCACCGTTGGGAGATGACTCGTCAAGTCGAATGGTTATAACTGAAGAATGTAGTTTGGTCGGAACGGATATAACGTAGGAAGACAAGGAATGACTAGGGATGGTCACCTGGACCTTGTGCCACCTTGGTAAGATAAATACAGTTTCACACCGATCCAAGGAATTCTTGAAAGATGGGATACTTCCTTGGTAGCCAAACCAATAGTAGAACTAAGATTCACCGCCTAACCGAATAGAGGAGAGTCGACGAAAGCAACAAATTAGCCCATTTTTCGATAGCTTTTAGCAAAAGATAGAGTGAGGGGATTAATCATCATTTCTGGATATAAGGATCAATGAGGCTAGGAAACGAGATGATTACACCTACAAACCAATGGGCCGTGAGTCGGGGAATTGAACCTCAGGTGAAGCTCGCATACTTCTAAGGGGTCATAGTCAAGTGTTACGAAGACATGTTGAACGAAGGTTATATCAACAGACAAGGGGGTATGTTGTGATTGAGTGGGCAACCCCACGCGGACAAGTTACAAAAATCAAGAGAAAGCTCCAAATACCAAAGCCGATCAATTGGGGTTTTAAGGATGCAAGAAGGGTGGTGTTAAATTTTGGGAGTAAGTACCTCTAAGAAAAGGACTACTAGATATCCCAGTGACCGGAGTTAGAGCATACTTCCACTATAACAAGAGTGAGATTGTTAAGAAGACCTACGGATTCGGGAGGGTATAGGGAACTACTACCACTTAGAGAGGACCCGAAGGATCATGAACATACACCGACAATTGACGCTCAGGCAAAAGGCATTAATACACTTGAAAGTCCACCCGGCATTACTTAACAACCTAACTAGTCAAGCCAGAGGTTGTGGCAGAATACAGAATGGAGAAACCATGGCAGACTTAAGGTCATTGTTGGATTTGTTGGGCTAGATTATTTTAAACCAAGAAGGTCGTAAAACGCCAATCCTTGGAGTGGTACCGATAGATATTGAGGAGGGCAGGACAACTGTAAGGTTAGGATCATGACGTAGGGATATATGCTGGAGAACCAATCAGATAGGTAGGACCTCGAAAGGATCATTTGGTAGGCGAAGAAAGCCGACCGGTGGAAACGGGATAGATAACCCGATAAGGGAGTTGTCACCACTGGGAACTTACCATCGATTGGTTGACATAGTTGTATGAATTCACCATGTAAGGAAAGGGCGATCAATTTGGTTGTCTCCCAAAAGAAGGCAATGTGCAATTGCTAAGGTTCGCTAGATGCTTAAGATTAGGACCTTATACACCATCGGTTGTGACAATTCAGGAGGTTGGAAGGAAAGTCATAAACTCGTAGGACGCACGTTTCATATGGTTGTTGAATTATCCGAATACGAATTAATGAAGATATAGGATTCATATGTTGTTAGTGGATACGTAATCACAAGTGTTATGATGAACGGTTATATGATGGGATTCGGGATGACGACGGGGTAGCATTCCTCCGGAAGTGCAAGTTAACAAATACGACGGAAATAATATCTTAGAGTGATAGTTAAAGCGCATACGAGATTCATAGTTCCAAGCAAAACTACTAGACATTTGACATTTAAAGGAAGGGGAAACCCTAGTTGATACCCATTATTTCTATTGAGAAAGCTATCAATAGAGTAACGCGACCGAGAGTGTAAGTTAGCAGCGCAAAGCCGTAGGAAATCACACGCCGACTAGAGGTGTTAACAAGGGAAGTTGCAACCCCGATATGTCGGACTGTTTGAGATCTTAGGTGAACGGGAGGGGTAACGTACATACTAGCTCTTCCACCCGCACTTGGAATTGCGCATCCCATACCCCACATACCTCAACCGAGAGAACAGAAACCGGACCCGAGGCAGGTGGTCAGCTGTGAGGACCGGACCATTAAGCCAGACCATAGTTTGTAGAGCCCCCGATAACCACCTTTGAGAGGAACAATTGATGTATGCGGTGAAAAGAGACCCCGAAGTTAAAGGGTTCAGTGGTCTAGGCGGAGGATCGAGGGGTTACCTAGGAGATCGATGCTAATATTAGAAATTCACACCCGGAGCAATGTACAGAGCTAGTATCGACTGGTTAGTCTTCAGATCTATGCTTATGTGCTGAATGTTTTGATGTGTAATTACTGATGTACTTGATTGATACACAATTAATTGATGCCTCCTTGGTGTGTTTTATTATGCTCGTCGACTTGTTTATAATTAAAAGGAATAAACGACTTCAAAGATAACCATAGTTATACCTCGAGTCTATAAACTGTAGGACGACCTTAGTTATTTTAAATTTTGGGACGAAACTTATTGTTAAGGAGGGATTGATGTAAAACCCGAAAAATTTAGATTTCGGAAACCGAATCAAGACACCGAGTTTCGTTTGAATCGAAAACAAAACAAGACTTTAGGCCTTGTTCCCCCTTTCCACCTCTCCATTTGTTGCCCAGTCCCTTTGTCGGCATAGTGCTTTCCCTTATAGCCGGGAACGAGGTCTGGCCCAACTTCACTTTCGATCCCAAGGCCGCTTCTTCTTCTCCTCATCAACTCAGGACCATGAGTTGCAGACCGGCCCCAATCCTTACTGTGGACCCACTCTTCGTCCTCTTCCCTAGTCTCCATCTACCTCTAGCCCATGCTCAAAGCAGCCTTCTCTTCTTCCGCTCTACCATCTCTGAGGATGTTACTGACGTCGTCAACGAGTATTGAAAGTCATTCAAGTCGGACATTATACCGAAATTTAAGACCATGTACCTGAGAGTGGAAGGTGAATCTAGACGAACCGCTTACCTTTTTCCACCTCTGCCCGATGCTCATAACCGGAGCCAACACACTTGTTGCCTTCACCGAAACCGGAAACCAGAACATGCTACTTTGACACCCCTCTCTCCTTCGACTGGGGAGGGAGTATACTTGACTTTCAGATCCCGGATCCCCTTTGGCCTCGTGCTCTTGGTGGGAATCGAGCTTCTCACTAGTTGGGACTGGATTTTAATTCCCCGATTTGCACTTGGGGCAACTCGAACCAGCGACCAAAGAGGTGGACGTTACTCCCCAAGCCTTGCTTCTGCCAAGTGTCGAACTTGAGACCTTCAGACTCTTGAGGACTTGCTTCTCCCACCACCCGGAAGACTCGAACCCCTGACCAATGTTAATGCCAGTTTCAAGAAAGTGTTGATGCGAGTAGCCAATTTCGGAAGCATCATTAGGTATCGTAACCTCGTCATTTACCGTTAAACTTTTATTAAGTTTTAAAGGACATTATATAGTTGGGGATATGAGCACCTAAGGAAAATCTAACGGTCGGATGGTAAGTTATAACGTCGCAAAATAAGGAACAATGCAATTGTATAAGAATCTTAGAATTTTAGCTAAGGATTGGAATCGAGGTCTCCGAGGTTAATTTTAGGATTTCTTGGATCTTAGGACTATTTTATTAATGGACTATAATAGAATTTCAGTTCAAGACCAAGAGTAGCATAGAATGTTACTAGTTTAGTACCCGTGCCTTGCACGGGATGACACAAATAATAAATAGATAAATAAGAGTGTTACTTAATAAATATCAAATTATTTTCTCTATATTTAAAATATCCAATTATTTGAAATGTAAAATGACCAATTATATATCTTGGTTCAAAAATAACTTGAATTAAAAAAAAAATCTATATAATTTCATCTTCTAACACACAAATAGTATAATATCTGTTAAATATAGAAAGTTATTTTTGTTTATGTCATAATCTTTTTTTATATTTTTATATCTCATGTCATTTTCTTGACTAAGAAACTAAATAAAATAAAATTGGAAATAATTGACTAAAAATAAATAAGATATATGCAAAATCTGATGTGGCTTAATGTGGTGGTGACATGTGGCAAAATCCTATGTGGCTTAATGAGGTGATGACATGTGGCAAAATCCTAGGTGGCTTAATGTGGTGATAACATGTGGCAAAATCTACTTCTGTTTTAATATTATATTGTAGATTAGGCCATAAAGTTAAGACCGTCATAGAGTTTGATAATTTTGGAATGTGATTAGAATGAGAAATTTAGATGTGCGAATAGATGAGATTGTGTGGATTTGTGGAATGGACAACTATGTCGATAACCTAGGACTTAGAGGTTGATAAGGGTAGAGATGCAAGATATCTTACCCTAGAAGTGTCGAAAGAAGTAGAACGAGTATACTAAGATGTTGTCACATCTTAATCAGGTTGTGAGATCATCGACTGACGGATCGAGAGTAGCTTATTAAGATCGGATAAGGTGAGTTCATCGGACTCACTTAGCTACCTTTAATAATTAAGTGTGTATTGAGTGTTTAATAATTAAAAACGTAACTAAATCACTGCACCTTTATTTTCGGAACGGCCCAAGTGTATGATAACGGGTCGTGACATCACTATCTATAGCTGAATGCGACTGAGAGACTCCCCGCGACCAGTCCAACAAAGTATACAGGGAGATGCATTGAAACCAGTCCTATTGGTTTACGGGGACGGAGGCGAATGTTGGATGATCTTCTTGCCACTCGGATAAGTTTAACTAATTAGATTAGAATCACCTAATGAAAAGATAATAATCGGGACATTGATTGCGCATGGTGATGCGTTTACCGCTTTACTTATGCTTGTTTGTGCCTTTAGTTCATCTTATTATAATTACTTATGCTTGTTTGTGCCTTTAATTCATCTTATTATTAGAATTGCTAGCTAACGGTTTATACCGCGTTGATAGACTTTGCAGGTTAGGTAACTGCCGAGTGATCGCGTGTGGAGTGGTCAGTCGGGTTTTTGTACCTGTAGTTATGGTTGAGCGTACTTTTATTTTAGTAGACATACTAGTTATATGTCATAGTTTTTCTCAGCGTTATGCATGACTGTAAACGCATTTACTTAATTGAATATTTTACCAGTTAAAAGATTTTATTGATTTAATATTTGAGTCTTGGTGTAAGGTTCATGTATCATTGATGCAAAACTAAAGTCAGGACCTATTGTGAGGTCCTAACCAGTGACAATCCGAATTCACATAATTTGGAGTGTTACAGTGAACGAGCTCGAGCCGAACCCTCATAGCTCGGCTAAAATAATGCTCCTATGTGTTCCTATTTGACTTGTTTAGAAAATGAACGAGCTCGAGCCGAAATTTTAACAAGCCGAACGCAAGCCAAGTCTGAATAGTTTGTCTCATACTACAACCCTATATATTAATCCGGGCAGTTATGTAATAATGCCGGGAAAATGTCAAAAGTTATAGACACCAAAGTTTTCCAAGCTTTTTAGAAATAGATGTAACACCTGCAAACAAAATCAGACGAACTATTTCCTCAGAAACAAGACCTGGGGCACACATGGCAACTCAACTCGTCACAAACTGTCATAAACATAGAATACTTCAGCATTGGGCACTACATGCATTAATAATTTTATTAAATGTTATAAGTTATAACAGCTCATTTATGAATTCTACCAAATTAAACCAATCTAATCTGGGTTGACACATTTCTATCTGATAATGAAGGTTGAAGAGATATATCAAGTTCTGTAAGGCAAGGAAGCAAAATGGAGATCATGTCATATGGTACTACTTTACATGTATATTAACTTATCTTTGCTTTCATCTTCTCCTCACAAAGGCCCCCCAAAAAAAGGAGGTGCGGCTGCTATAAACTTATGTTCAATGCAGAAGCAGGCGTTTTTAGAGCCATTTATGCACATAAATAGCTGCCTTGTACACAATTCAAAAACAAAAGACTCAGTTGACACTGTAGATTTGAGCTACCAGTAATCACCACATGAGCATTTCCCACCAGAAAAATGGTGAAACCGGTAAGGATCCCTCAATATGATCTCCCTGTCCAAAACCAAGCTAGAAAACTTGTACACAGAATGACAATCACCACAAACCCGAAGATTCTTAAAGACTCGCACACTTGAGCCTTGAGGAGTATTAATAAGTGCATAAGCAAGAGCAATTCTCTCACTATGATCCCACAGATTATGCTCTTTCTGCTCTTCATCAGTGTCGTGCAATGCAAAACTCGTGTCAGATTTATACCCTGCTTCTATAATCAATCTCTTGAGCTCCTTAAGCTTATCACTAATCTGTCCAGCTTGTGAGTGACCGTAATCTCCCCTTCCGAAAGTGCTCACTTTGTTCTTCAGCTTCACCCAACTGCAAGCAGGTTGCTTCTTTATATTGCTAATCTCCATCATATTCCTTACATTCTCGACATCCCCCCATCTCCCGTTTTTTGCACATACGTTTGAGTAGAGAACGTAAGCTGAGTCATCAGACGGCCCCAGCTCGATAAGCTGCTGTGCAGCTACTTTACCCATCTCAATATTTCCATGGGTCCTACATGAAGCTAACAGGCTCCTCCAAACAAGGCCATTAGGTGGGACCGGCATTTCCTTTATGAACTTTTCAGCCGCGGTAAGTTTGCCTGACCTTCCGAGAAGATCAATCATGCATACACAATGCTCTATCCCAACTCGAACACCAAATTGACCAGTCATGGATTCATAGTATGCAAGACCTTCATCTACAAGACCACTATGACTACAAGCAGACAATAGGGAAACAAATGTAACATGGTCGGGTTTTAACCCCCATTGTATCATCTCATCAAATGTTTGCTTTACCTTCTCGAAATACCCGTGTCTAGAATAAGAAGAAATCAATATGTTCCATGATAGCCGTGATCTGTTGATATGATTCGGAAGCATTTTCAACACATCATTCATCTCCCCACATTTTCCATACATATCCATAGCTGCATTTGCAACATACACATTAGACTCGAATCCAATTTTAACAACTAAACCATGAAGCATTTTTCCTTCCTCTAATGAAGCCAAGTTGGCGGCTGCAGCAAAGGCACTAGAAAAGCTGAACTGATCTATCTCCCTATGTAAACTGTACATTTCAATAAAAAGTTTCAAGGCCTCTTCACCTCTTCCGTGGCGACCATTAGCAGCAATCATAGCATTGTATGTGATATAATTTACATTTGTTAACCCATTAAAGACGAAACTGCTTGAGTCAAGATCACCACACTTGGCGTACATAGTAATAAGAGAATTCTTCACATATTCATCCAACTCATAGCCAGTTAAAATAATATGTGCATGCATTGGCTTTCCGTGCGTTAATAGATCACTAGGAGATGCAAAGGACGCAAGAAGGTTCACCATAGTAATGTAGTTCTTTGGCATTCCTTCATACCTCATCATCTTAAAAGTTTGCAATGCTTCATCAGATTCTTCTTTTTCAGCATGAGCTCCAATTAAGGCATTCCACGTGACTACATCATGTTCAGGAACCATTGTAAATACCTGATTCGCCTCCTTCATCAAGCCGCACTTAGCATACAATGTAACCAATGAGTTAGCAACAATCACATTTTCTTGGAAGCCAGAAACTATAGCAAGTGCATGAGCAATTTTGCCTTTGGGAAGAAATTCTTGGCTAGAACATGAAGCCAATACACTAGCAAAGGCAACATGGTTCACAGATAAGTTCGTCCTTACAAGATTGCTTAATAACTGTACAGCCTCTAAGCACTTACCATGTTGCGCATAACATGTAATCATTGAATTCCATGATATGAAGTCTTTCTTGGGCAATTCTTTAAATAACAATGCAGCATCTTCAGATCTTCCTATCCTGATATACATGGCAAGTAGAGTATTGCATACATAATCATTCGAGTAAAGTCCAACCTTTTCTATTAGGCCATGGATTCCTCTTCCCCACTTCAGATCCTCCACAGATTCACAGGAAGAAAGCAAAGTGGAAAGGGTAGCAGAATTAGTTTCATAATGAGCATGTCGCATCCAATTAAAACATCCAAGGGCACTCCCACCTTGCTGATTATGAGCATATGCAGTAATCATAGAATTCCAAGAAATTGTATCACGCTCTTTCATGTTGTCAAAAACATAACATGCCTCTACCAAACTACTGAGATTCCCAAACATTGATATAAGAGAGTTAGCTACAGAGATATTAAACTCGAACCCAAACTTTATAATCTGCACAAGAACTTGGTAACCCAAGAAGTCATCTTGAAGCATCCCACAAGCACCAACAAGAGTCGTTAGTGTATTTTCATTACAAACAACGCCTTCCTTTCTCATCTCTCTATACATATGTATCACCTCCTCTGGCTCTATAGCATCCAAACACCCAACCATCAGTGCCGTCCATGAAACAACATTTTTATAGGGCATCTCCCTGAAGAAATATCGGGATTCTCTAGCAAAACCATAAGATGCATAGAAATTCAAAAGAGAAGTACCTACAAATACATCATACATAGACCCATATTTAACAAGCAATCCATGAACCTGAATGCCTTCAGAAACCATGTTTTCTGACCTACTAAAAGCAGTAATCAAACTCGCCATCATAAACTCATTTGGGTCAAATCCCTCACTCCTCATACTAAGAAACAAAGCCACTACCTCCGAATATAAACCCACCCGCACAAAACCAGAAGCCATAGTATTCCAAGAAGCATCAGTTCTCTCAGACATTTTATCAAACACATACCATGCACTAGATATATCTCCAAATTTCGAATACATGTTCAACAAAGTATTCTTATAGAAAGTGCCAAAGGGAAGGAAACCCTTCAAGCACAGACAATGAAGAGCCTTCCCTGTGATACGAGTGGTAATCTCCGAGAAACCTTTGTTGGAAAACACTGAAATTTCTGGGTATGGGTGGTGGGTTATCTGTGAAACTCCGTCGTTTCGATGATGATCTGATGATTGTGGTTCTAAATAAGCTATTTGAGTTTGAAAATAACGTTTTGGGAAGGATACGAGTGGGATGATTAAGGAGCGGTTGAATGACGATAACATTCTACAGCACCTAGCTGGTTTAGGCATGTCCTTCGGCGGGAAAAGGAAACAGAACAACAGAAATGTATTCATTTTATTTCAACCGCTCTGTATTGGGCTTGGGTAATTTAGAGACAAGTTACTCGGATTCGCTTTCGGTTCGTCAAAAATTTGGCTCGTACTTGTTTATTTTTTAAACTAATCAAATATAAACGTATATTAAAGCTCGTATAAAATTTAGAATCTGGATTGGTTTGAAGTGGTTATAATGTTGTGGTTATTATTATTTTTTTTTGAGAACAAGGTAAGTGACTTGATTACCGTTAAAAAACGGTGAAACGAGAGGCCGCGAAAAGACGGAAGACGGGATCACCCGTCAAGAGGACAAAACAAGCAACAACAAAAATAGCAAGAAACAAAAACAAGAGATGGAGAAGAGCCGAAGGAGAACAACAGCGGGGCTCCCATGGATGTGAAGGAAGAACTCTATGAAGACGAAGCAGGTGAGACAACGAGCCAAGCACTGCCGAAGTAGCACCGTCGGAGGCAGGTACAACAGGGAACGAATTCCTGGGGAAGTGAAGACGAGACTCCAAGGAATCATGTTCCATCAAAAGGAGTTGTCGGAAGCACACGACCACGACCCCGATCCAAACACGACTCAACAACACTCACTATGATCAACAGAAGAACAAAGAACATAACCACGGTATCCAAAAGAGCAAAATGAGATCAATAATAAGTTGTTGGACATATACAACATCAGAGTGTTGTATCTTAGGCATCCGAAAGTACCCATTTGTCTTATTATCTTGTTTTTGAATCAATTTTCTTAAACCATTTTCAGTTGGTATTCGAAATTCTGCCCTAAAGATAAAATTTCGATATGTTTCCCTAAATTGTCTTGTATTGTGTCTATTACAAACACATCCCATATAGGCCCATATTTGGGGTAAATCACAAGTCTGATTACAGTTCTTACATTCTAGATTACAAAGAGCATGGGGGATCACCCATTGGTGATATGAAAAATAGCATTCTTCAAATTATTCACAATGAGTTTTTCTTCAACTGAAAAAAGTGCAAGTTTATTTGGGTCCTTGAGTTTTTCATCAGTTGAGGAAAGTGCAAGTTTATTTGGGTCCTTGAAATCGAGAAAAAATTTGCAACAATCCATATAGAAGACATTTTTGAACATATAGACCCTGTAGTCAATGGAAGAATCATTCACATATAGAGTATTATAAAGAAGAGTGGGCTGGAAAATATCAGCTATCATGGTGTGATTAAAGACATATATTAGCCACCGCCAACTTTGAGCTGTTATTCCCGTGCCATATAGATCATGATTCATGCATATGTATGTAACATCCCAAATCCGTAGGACTCGGAGTGCTACTGGGCTAGGATCTCACAATGGATCCTGACCCTAGCCTGACAACAAATTCACTGAATCTTACAACAAAGCACCAATAGATTAAACAAAACATAAAACTGATATATATATATATATATATATATATATATATATACATATCAAAAAGGTGATACTATACAAGGTACTACTGAGTACAAAGTCAAAACATGAATCCGTACAATGTAAATAACCCATATCCCACGAATACGCCCAGTGTACGGAACCCTCAGCAGATCACCCCTCTAGATCACTCTGCAGCTGTCCTAACCTGCAAAGGATCTACAACACGGTATAAAACCGTTAGCTAACTATACACATATATAAGAAGATGCTAGAGCACAAACACACATCAATAATATTAACACATCATCATGATATCACACATTTACCCGGTTTATTATCTTTAATAAGTCCAACTCTCAATCGTATAATCAATGTATATGAATATACGTGACACGAGGAATGTATATATAACCCTCGTCTCTGCGTGCAATAGCTAGCTGGAGTGGTATCAGCGCACTTTCCCGTATACCATATGGAGTGGTAGGTGTCCTTCCCGTATACCAGAACTAACTATCTTACAGAGAACTTCCCAGACTCCACTACGGGATGAAAGGTAAGTTGTCACAACCACTACAATGGGCGGTCAATATAACATAGGTCGGTGACCATAATAACACATGCTATAAAGCATATAACACACACCACTCAAGCATACATCCAATATAAGGATAGTAGCTAAGTAAGCCCTATGGACTTACCTCGATATCAGAAGTAACTTGCTACGAACAACTCTCAGAAACGTCCACTCCAAACTGGAGGACAACACAACCTATACAAAGCACACACAGATATATCAATCTACTATCACACAAAGGGGTCACACCTAGACCCAAGGGATCCATAAGGGATCATATTTAACTCGTAAATCTCAAAGCCCTAACCGGCATTTCTGTATCATACTCGTCAACATCCGAATCCTAGCATGGTATTAAGTTCCTTATACTTGAAAGGAAAGGAACTACCTAACTATAGGTAGTCCCGGGTCAAGACGCACCTGCGTGAACTAAGGACGCAGGGGGTGGAAGAGATCACCCGCAAGCGCGGCAGGTAGAAGCCGCAGGGGCGGTGACAAGGATGCAGGCTAACGCAGGCACGGCGCAGGCGCTGGCGCTGGCGCGATGGCACGGTCTCCGCAGGGGCGGCGGTTTCCAGGCGCGGGGGCGGCGACAATGCAGAATGCAATCTCGCGGCTTCTCTTTAGCTCTTCACGTGATCAAATCACGTCTACTTTCTTCCATAGTCACACACATACATATATATATATATACATACATTCAAACGTTAAACTATGCTCAATTCATCTACTCCTAAGCTAAGAAGGAAGAACAAGAAAGAAAAGAAGGAAGGAGGAGCAAGAAGCTCACCTCCACAACTGTGATACCTCAAGGAAGAACAGAACAGGCTCTTAGCTGGTCTCAGAAGCTCAACAAACATTCACACAACCTTCAGCAACACAACACTACACCAAAACCTTATCAAACTCCAAGAATTCTCATGCAAGGTCAAAGGAAGAGATGAAGAAGCAAGGGGGACGTGAAAGATCGGTAAGGAAATGTGAAAACTTGCTCAGCAACCAAAGGACGGAAGGGTTAAGGGAGTGAAAGAGTAAAGCACGGGTCAACAAAAACGGTTGCAGCCGCAGGAAACCGCAACGGCGGTTCACTGGGCCGCGGGAGCGGGAACCCGCAGGGGCGGCCATCATGCCCGCGGGTGCGGCAAGGCCAATCTCGGCCAAAGAAAATCTCGGCTAAGGACGGAACTCGGTCCGAAAGACTAAGGCTCTTACACCTCACCCCCCTAAAAACAAGTTTCGTCCCGAAACTTGCAAAAACCTCGAACCACTCGGACTCACAAGCCGAGGTACACTCTCTCTATAGCCTCAAACACAAGCATGAAGGAAAACATCAACTCCAACAACACAACCATACTATCCAGGGCCTAGAGGAAAACCATCTCTAGCCAAACCATAAACATATCACAAGGCATAGAGGAATCACATCTCTAGCCGTATCATATCCATAACAGAAAGGCATGGAGGAAGAACATCTCCAGCACTACTATGTCCATCAAAATAGCATGGAGGAAAGAACCATCTCCAGCTAAACCTATCATATCATAATAGCATGGAGAAAAGAACCATCTCCAGCTATAAGCAAGAATCATACTAGCACAACAAGATCTAATAAGATCATAATCACATCAAAGCTAGTATGAAATAAACACGTCATAACATATAAGCATATAAGCAGATAAGACTCACCAAGCTAGTACTAAGATCTACTCGGTGATCCTACTGGTGCACCTATCTTAGCATAGAACTCTGGATAGTTCCTCTAGATACTATCCTCAGTCTCCCATGTAGCCTCCTCGGGTCCTCGTCTCGACCACTGTATCCTCAACATAGGAATGTCCTTCGAACGCAGGCGTCTCATACCTCGCTCTAGGACTGCAATAGGATGCTCAACAAACGTGTGGTCCGGCTCAACCACCAAATCATCATAACTCACGATGTGTCTCGGATCTGGTATGTACTCCCTCAGCTGAGACACATGAAATACAGGGTGAACACCCTCTAATCTCGGAGGCAAGACTAATCTGTAAGCTGCGCTCCCAACCCGATCCAGAATCTCGAACGGTCCGACATATCGGGGACTCAACTTCCCCTTAATGCCAAAACGCCTAACACCTCGTGTCGGGGACACTCTCAGCGACACATGGGCTCCAACTCTGAACTCTAGAGGTCTACGCCTCCTGTCAGCATAAGACTTCAGACGGCTCTGCGCAGTCAGCATACGCTCTCTGATCAATGCTACTCGAGCCATATCATCCTGAATCTGATAAGGTTCTAAACCACTGACACTGCTCTGCTCATTCCAACATAACGGGGTACGACATCTCTGTCCATACAACGATTCATATGGGGCCATCCCAATAGGTGCATGCCAGCTGTTGTTGTAGGAGAACTCAACAAGTGGGAGATGATCTGTCCACACTTGCCCCCAATCCAACATACAAGCTCGCAGCATATCCTCCAAGGTCTGAATGGTCCTCTCTGACTCACCAATTGTCTGAGGATGGAACGCAGTCGTGAAGTGCAAACTCGTCCCCAGGGCAGTCTGAATCTGCTGCCAGAATCTCGAGGTAAATCGTCCATCTCTATTTGAGACGATCGTCCTTGGTACCCCATGGAGTCTCACTATCTGCCTAGTGTACTCCTCAGCTAATCTGCTCACCGGCCACGTCTCCCTGATAGGAATGAAACGTGCCGTCTTCGTCAGTCTGTCTACTATGACCTAGATGGCATCAAAACTCCGGCTCGACCTCAACCCAGTAACAAAATCCATGGTGACGTCCTCCCACTTCCTCTGTGGAACAGGAAGTAGATGGAGCTCGCCTCCAGGTCTGAAATGCTCTATCTTGACCTGCTGGCAGGTCGCACACTGAGCTACAAATCTGGCCACATCGGGTTTCAGCCCTCCCCACCAATATATACGTCTCAAGTCCTGATACATCTTACTCGTACCTGGATGTACAGAGTAAGGTGTACAGTGAGCCTCCTGTAAAATCCTCTGCCTCAGCTCTGTATCAGCAGGTACACAGACGCGACCGCGGTGCCTCAAAACTCCATCTGCTCCAAGCAGAAACTGGGGTGCCTCATCTCGAGACATCCTATCTCTAATCCTCTGTAAAGTCGGGCAGGTCTCCTGTTTCTGTCGGATCTCATCCAACAGATCAGGAAGTACCTCTAGAGTACGCAGCTGGGTCCTCATCAGGAAACTGGATGTCCAACTCTAACTAGATCAAGTCTCTCTGTAGCTGAGACTGTATCGTCAATCTCGCAATCGCCTGCTCTCGAGGCGTCTTCCTGCTCAATCGTATAATAAATGTATATGAAACCGTTAGCTAACTATACACATATATAAGAAGATGCTAGAGCACAAACACACATCAATAATATTAACACATCATCATGATATCACACATTTACCCGGTTTATTATCTTTAATAAGTCCAACACTCAATCGTATAATAAATGTATATGAATATACGTGACACGAGGAATGTATATATAACCCTCGTCTCTGCGTGCAATAGCTAGCTGGAGTGGTATCAGCGCACTTTCCCGTATACCATATGGAGTGGTAGGTGTCCTTCCCGTATACCAGAACTAACTAGCTTATAGAGAACTTCCCAGACTCCACTACGGGATGAAAGGTAAGTTGTCACAACCACTACAATGGGCGGTCAATATAACATAGGTCGGTGACCATAATAACACATGCTATAAAGCATATAACACACACCACTCAAGCATACATCCAATATAAGGATAGTAGCTAAGTAAGTCCTATGGACTTACCTCGATCTCAAAAGTAACTCGCTACGAACAACTCTCTGAAACGTCCACTCCAAACTGGAGGACAACACAACCTATACAAGGCACACATAGATATATCAATCTACTATCACACAAAGGGGTCACACCTAGACCCAAGGGATCCATAAGGGATCATATCCAACTCGTAAATCTCAAAGCCCTAACCGGAATTTCTGTATCATACTCGTCAACATCCGAATCCTAGCATGGTACTAAGTTCCTTATACTAGAAAGGAAAGGAACTACCTAACTATAGGTAGTCCCGGGTCAAGACGCACCTGCGTGAACTAAGGACGCAGGGGGCGGAAGAGATCACCCGCAGGCGCGGCAGGTAGAAGCCGCAGGGGCGGTGACAAGGCTGCAGGCTAACGCAGGCACGACGCAGGCGCTGGCGCGGGTGCGATGGCATGGTCTCCGCAGGGGCGGCGGTTTCCAGGCGCGGGGGCGGCGACAGTGCAGAATGCAATCTTGCGGCTTCTCTTTAGCTCTTCACGTGATCAAATAACGTCTACTCTCTTCCATAGTCACACACACATATATATATACACATTCAAACGTTAAACAATACTCAATTCATCTACTCCTAAGCTAAGAAGGAAGAACAAGAAAGAAAAGAAGGAAGGAGGAGCAAGAAGCTCACCTCCACAACTGTGATACCTCAAGGAAGAACATAACAGGCTCTTAGCTGGCCTCAAAAGCTCAACAAACATTCACACAACCTTCAGCAACACAACACTACACCAAAACCTTATCAAACTCCAAGAATTCTCATGCAAGGTCAAAGGAAGAGATGAAGAAGCTGTAAGAGCCTTAGTTCTTGGACCGAGTTTGATCTTTAGCCGAGACTAGTTTTGACCGAGTTGTGGCTTATCCGCACCCGCGGATGGGGGTGCCGCCCCTGCGGCCCTGGCTGCCGCCCCTGCGGTTTCCGGCGGCTACAGCCGTCTTCGTTGACCTTTGACCCGTGCTTTACCCTCTACCTTACTTACTCTTTCTCTTGGCTGATCAAGGGTTCATTCTTCACTTTCCCCTCCAGCTTCCCTCACGTTCCTTGCTTCTCGTTCTTCCTCCTTGATCTTGTTTTTGCTTCTCCTTGATGAGAAGAGGTTTGTTGTGCCTTGTGGTTGTGGTGCTTGTGGATGTTGTATGCTGAGCTTGAAGCCAACATGTGAGACCTTGGTTATGTTCTTCCCTTGCTAGGACACAGTTGCGGTAAGCTCCTTCCCTTGTTCTCTTCTTCCATTCCTTGGATTCAATCTCTTAGCTTAGGTTTAGATGCATGTATAGGTGTGTATTGATGTTTGTATGGGTATGTATATGTATGTGTTTGAACCTGGATGAGAGAAGACGTGTGTGATCACGTGAAGAGCTGAGGAGAAATCGCAGAATCGTTTCCTGCGTTGTCGCCGCCCCCGCGGCCGAGAGTCACCGCCCCCGCGGCTACCGTGTCGCAGCGCATGCGTCATGCCAGCGGCGTGCCTGCGTTTGCCAACGTTCCTTGTCACCGCCCCCGCGGCTACGTCCCGCCGCGCCTGCGGTACCTGCCTTCCGCCCCTGCGTCCCTTGTGTCAGGCAGGTGCGTTTTGTTCCGGTTCTACCTAGAGTTAGGTAGATCCTTTCCTTTCCTAGTATGAGCGTTAGTAGCATGCTAGGAACGAGTATAAGGTTAGAATGAGGTTGAGTACGGTATCGTTCATGCCGGTCGGCTTTGAGGTTTACGAATTGGAATATGATCCTTATGGATCCCTTGGGTCTAGGTGTGACCCTGTTATGAATATGAGTGTGATATATGTGTTATACCTTGTTTAGTCTGTGTTGATCTCTAGAGCGGAGCCGTTTGAGTTTGAGTCTGAGACTCCCGAGGTTGAGGTAAGTCCATAGGACTTACTTAGCTGCCATCCTTATATTGGATGTGTGCATGAGTGGTGTGTGTATATGTTTGATAGCAGTGTTATGATATTGTTATTACCGACCTATGGTCTATTGATTGCCCATTGTAGGGCCGTGACAACTTGTCCTTTCATCCCGCCGGGAGTCTGGAGGTTCTCTACGGGCAGGCCAGTATGGTTCAGTGGGCCGGCCACCTGTCCACTCCCATAGGGTACACGGGAGGTGGGACCGGATCCCCACTCCAGCTGGTACTATTCCCGAGAGGCGAGGGTTATATTCCTCGTGTAACATACGTTCATATTGAGATATTTATATATATGAGTTGAGTGTTGGACTATGATTATAAAGATAATAAATCGGGTAAATGCGTGATATCATGATGAGGTGTTTAGTACTTTCTGATGAGTGTTTGTGCTCTTGCATCTTCTTATATATGTGTGTATGGTTAGCTAACGGTTTCATACCGTGTTGTAGATCTTTTGCAGGTTAGGAGAACTGCAGAGTGATCCAGAGTGGGCGATCTGCTGAGGGCTCCGTACACTGGGGTCGTACTCGTGGGCTACCGGTTATTTTGACCATATATATACGTTATGTTTTGTTTGTACTCAGCAGCGTTGTATAAACCTTTTGATACTTTTATAACAGTTTGATATTTTGTATTTAATCTATCGGTGCCTTGTTGTAAGTGTTCGCTATTTTCACGCCCATATAAACTTTTATCAAGAAATGATAAAAGCTCACAGGTTAGTAAAAACACGGTATGTTTTGAGTTTATAAACAAAGAAATAAACACCCAATCTGTAGCAAACCCACAGTGTATGGGTCAATTACAGTTAGGGTAAGTATTCCAAGGTCGAACTCAAGGACTAAATGTTTGGAATGCAGATGTGAACACAGATAGCGTAAATCAAAATAAAAGAACGAGGTTGGAAAAGAAGGGAAGAAAGATCAAAGGAGTTTTGAAGGGTTTTCTGTAAAGTTCGCAATCAAATAACAAATTTGATCGAAAACCAAGTAAAACAGACAAACGAAAGTATATCAATAAAGAAAATGCGGATTCCAAGGATTCAAGGTCATCGTTTATACGCACGGACTCAGGAAATCTCTCAAAAGATCTATGGTTACAAACTTCAGGGAAGAACGTTTCTAAACTGATAGTCTATTACCGGGTAAGTCTCAAGACTATCTAGTTCCAAACCAACTACCTATTACCGGGTAAGTCTCAAGGTAGAGAGATAGGAAATTCTAAACAAACCAAATTCCGAACTAAGGGAAAGGTAAACCATTACCGGGTAAGTCTTAGGTACTACCCTACTTAGGACAGAATCTAGGCACACTCAACCCAATAGAGGTTTTCACCTCTATTACCTATGGTCGAACACTCAAGTATCTAAGCGGAACATTACCGGGTAGGTCTCAATTCCGGTTTAGGTTACTAGCTAGATGAATTCTAACTAGGTTTAAGAACAAGCCAACCATAGGATTTCAAAGCTACTCAAACCAAGCAATAAGCACAATTCCATCATAGTCCGGGTAATAATGAATCCCAATTCACCTTGGATCCACAAGAGTTTTAGCCAACAATTGACATTTCAAACGCAATCATCAGTCCACTCAATTCAATAGAAGAAACAATCATCAATCCAAGCAATTCAATGGAAGAAGCAATTATCAATCCAATCAATTCAAGAGAAAATGCATAAACAAGAATCTAAAATAGAAGAAACTCAGCTTTATTGATAGAGGATTAGCAAAACGTCAAATTCCCCAATATTCGCGAAGTTCCTCAAAGCTCCAACAAGTTCAACAATGGCAACAGTGGTGTAGGGCAAAGGGAGAAGAAAAGGGGAAAAAGCTCTCTCCAAAGGAGCTCGAAATTTTTGAATGAAACGGGAACCCCCGGAAATCATTTAGGGCTTTCCTTCTATATCCCGCAATGGGCTGCCCTCAAACAAATCCGAAAATTAACGAAATAAATCGGCGAACAGGAATCTCGGTGGGATATCTCGGTCGGTGACCGAGATTTTTGAAAGTCGGGGCCGAGATTTGCTTCGTGATCCAACGTTGACGAAATCTCGGTCAAATGTGAAAAATCTCGGCCGAGATGGAACAAATCTCGGCCGATATCGGGACCGAGATGGGAACCGAGATTCTTCGACTGAAACTTCTGATATGGGATCTTGATCGAGCTGGCTCGGATCTCGGCCGAGATTTCTCGGATCTCGGCCGAAATCATGTGGATCTCGACCGAGATTGCTCCAATCTCGTGCGTTTCGTCTTGGCTCGTCTTTTCCTCCTTTCCCGTGCCTGCGTGATCGCTCCTAAGCGTCCATCCTGAGGCCTGATCCTCAAATGCATCGTTTTAGCTCCGAAACACGCCAAAATACCTACAAAGACACCAAAAGTGTTTGTAGACATCTATACTCGCAAAGTTGCATTAAACAAGTATAAAGAACACAACTTAAGGCTAAAACATGCACGCGGGCAAAGGGAAAACTAATTATATGCTCTACTAAACTAGGTCGATAATTCATGTTATCAAAATACCCCATACTTATCTTTGCTTGTCCCCAAGCAAATAATAAATTCAAGGCAAGATAGCATGAATCATCTATGCTAAACAAAAACAAAAACTCTTTTTGGTAGTGCTTCTATTCATGATCACTTTCAGAGTGTAGTCACAAGGCTAAAGACATATTTCGATAAAGATCAAGTAAGATAGGTAAGATATAGGATAATCACACCTTGCACGGAATCCAAAATCATCATTTAAACTACCAATGTCTAAAATTCATGAAAAATCCAAGTTTAGGCCATGAAGTCAATTACATGTATGCAAAGATCAATAGGACTTAACAAATAAAGGCCAAGAAACGTGATAAAGGTAGGATGTGTATAGGTAATGTGGTGGAAATCCGGGAAAGAGGACAACACAACATTTTTCTTTTCTTTCTTCTTTCTCGACATACATCCTTTCTTTTCTTGCATATTTTTTTTTTTCTTTTGAGTGAAGGGCATAGGTGCACAATAGCCGAAACCTTGGTGTTCAGTTTCCTTCACGTACCTTACACCAAAGTGCACATACCAAATCAACTCTAGGTAATGTTTTTAAAACTAATCCGACTTTGGCAAGACACAAACACCCGATTATGTGAATGGTGCCGAGTTACTCATCTTCATAGCCAACAAAACCCATAGAAAGCTTTTGGTTTCAATTCACATATCACAAATCAAACAACTTCTTCACATATTGCACATAATTCACTTTTCACAATTAAGCATACACCTTCAAACTTCACTTTCCTAATTCCCGGATGGGTCATAAGGGGCAAATAAATTCAATGTTTGAGGTGCTGAAAATGGTAAAGAAGAGAAGAAGAAGAATTCGAATTGCCTAAGTCATTTATGTGCAATGTAAAAGAACTCATCATATAGCTTCAACTTTTCAAAATCAATTCGATTAAACAAGGTAATCCAAATAAATCATATAGATTACAAACAAGGCATTCAAATCCCATAGTTGCCATTAATTCAATTAAAGCTCAAAATAAACATCGATAGCCAAATAAACATACACAATTTCCTCATTAAGGTCACATCAATCCTAGAAACACAAATTTTTTGAAATTTTCTGATTTTTTTGGATTTTCATATAAAATGCAGTACAAATAAAAGAAACATGCTAAAAGGTATTGCAAGCATCCTACCCCATACTTAAATCTCACATTGTCCCTAATGTGAATAATAAATATGAAGTAAAAACAATACTCACAATGTAAGAATGAAGAAGGCATCCGGCGTGTTTCCTCCTCGACTTACTTCGTTTCTCGTCTTTCATAGCAATTTCCTCGCCTTAAGCTCGTTCTGAGTGCTCTTCCCGTATCTTTTTTACCACGACACCTAGGTCCTGCAAAGACCCACAAGAACGCGCAAAACAAAAGCAAATTTTTTGGTTTAAGGTCTCTAGCCGGACCTCCCTTTAAAGCATCAAGTGAGATGGATAGGTGAAAGTTTTTCCACGGAAGTTCCGGTGTATACCTCTTCAACCTATGTCCATTCACTTTAAAAATACCGGAGTTTTCACCCCATACTTCGACAGCTCCGTGGGGAAAAAATCTTCTTCACAACATAAGGTCCCGTCCATCGTGACCTTAACTTTCCTGGAAAAAGTCGGAGCTAGAATTAAAGAGAAGAACAAGATCACCTTCTTTGAAGTTCTTTGGCAATATGTGCTTGTCATGCCACTTCTTTGTTCTTTCCTTGTAGATCCGTGCATTCTCATATGCATTCATCCGATCCTCCAGCTCGTTGATGTCCAACAACCTCTTTTCTCCGGCTTCTTTTATATCAAAGTTTAGCCATTTCACGGCCCAATATGCTCTATGCTCCAACTCTACAGGCAAATGACATGATTTCCCATAAACAAGTTGATAAGGAGTAGTACCTATGGGAGTCTTGTATGCTGTCCTATAAGCCCAGAGTGCATCATCAAGCTTCATTGCCCAATCTTTCCTTGAGCGAGACACTGTCTTCTCTAGGATCCCTTGATTTCTCTATTCGAGATTTCCACTTGGCCACTAGTTTGGGGATGATATGGGGTTGCAACCTTGTGAGTTACCCCATACTTGGACAAAAGTGACTCAAAGTTTCTGGCTGTGAAATGCTTCCCTCCATCACTAATAATGACACGTGGTGTGCCAAATCTAGGGAAGATAGTTCGGTTGAAAATTTTAATCACAACTTTAGCGTCATTTGTGGGTGAGGCTATAGCTTCAACCCATCTAGATACATAATCAACCGCTAAAAGAATGTAAAGGTTCCCGCATGAGGATGGGAAAGGTCCCATGAAGTCAACACCCCATACATCAAAAATCTCAACTTCTTGGATGTTGTTCAAAGGCATCTCATTCCTCCTAGATATGTTGCCCGTCCTTTGCATGAATCACAAGCAGTGACGAATATCTGCACATCTCTGAAAATTAGGCCAAAAGAATCCAGATTGCAATACCTTGGCACTAGTCTTGTGAGCACTAGCATGTCCTCCACAGGGCAATGAATGACAATGTCGGATGACACTCTCAATCTCGTCGTCTGGGACGCATCTCCTAAGGATTCCCTCGGGTCCTCTCTTGAATAGTAGTGGTTCATTCCAATAGTAATGTCTCACATCCTTGTAGAATTTCTTCCGTTGGGAATGAGATAAACCTGGAGGAATTTCACCACAAACTAAATAATTAACAATGTCAGCAAACCAAGGTTCCTTTTCACCTGAAATTTGGAGGATATATTTCTCCATCATGTGGAGATGCTCATCCGGAAATGCATCGTCAATAGGGATGTCATCCCCTTCCATAAGTTCTGGAGGTAATCTGCTAAGATGATCAGCTACAGAGTTTTCGGACCCCTTCTTATCTCTAATCTCTAGATCAAATTCTTGAAGGAGAAGAATCCACCGATAAGACGTGGCTTTGCATCCTTCTTGGTGAGAAGGTACCGAATCGCAGCATGATCCGTGTACACAATCACCTTAGCTCCTACAAGATAGGAACGGAACTTCTCAAATGCGTAGACGACGGCTAGGAGCTCCTTTTCAGTAGTTTGCATAATTCAGCTGAGCTCATCAAGCGTCTGGNCGTGCTCCGGAGGATACGGAAGTGGCTGAAAAAGTGCTCCTGACGCTAGTACAAGCGCAAGGCGGGCCTGCCTGCTGTGCGTCCATCCTCGCCGCGTAAGAGGTCTCAAAGTTGGCTTGCCAAGCCAACTGCTGAGCCTCCGTCCTCCGCAGTTGTGCCTCCTTCTGTTGTATTTTCGCAGGGGCGGTTTTGAAGACCCGCAAGGGCGGGTTTTTTTTTTTTTTTTTTTGGGTAAACCCGCTGGGGCGGGGGCTTGTCACCGCGGGGCGGTGACAAAGGAAGCGGAGACGCAGAGCTAGCGCCGGGTGGCGGCGCTGGAAACGTTCGTCAAGGGCTTAATCCGCTGGTGCGGGGTCTATCACCGCGGGGGCGGTGACAGCCTTGTGCTTGCGCTGGCTCAGCGCCGGGGGCGGGCTGGGAGCGTAGTGTCACCGCGGGAGCGGTGACTTATGGCCGCAGGTGCGGTTTCCTTGGCAGAACGTCAGAACCTCCTCTTCTTATTTTCTCGGTTGCCTCCGAGCAGCGCCTTTGTTTTACGTCGTTGGCTCGACGTAAGACCTACATCACTGAGTTAGTAGCATGGGTTTGAACCATGAAAATGGTCCAAACCAATAAACAATAAAAAAACAAATAAAAACTAAAATAAAACTCCCCGGCAACGGCGGCCAAATTTGACAAGGCTTATTTCCTAAGGTCGTTATTTTAAGCTTATCAAGTTAAATCCGAACTTAATACTAACCAATGTATAGTGATTAAGTAAGGGTCGAACCCAAGGGAGTTGAACAAGTTTCTATTCAATTTTAGTTATTGATTTGGTAACAAGGGGGGGGGGGGGGGGGGGGGAATTTGGATTGTTTAAAACAAAGACAAAGACAATTATAATGTTGGTGAAAACAAGATTGATTTAAGAACTACACTAGGTAGGATCTTAGCATACATAAAATTGGTTGGTTCTTTTTAGAAGTATTCAATATTTGTTCTCATCTTGATCGTATTTATGCATTAAGCCAACCGGCATTAACACAACTTAACTAGTTTATTATCCGTAAACCTACAAGATTAAACCACTAATTAGCATTCTACCAAAGATAAAGAGATACATAAAAGATAAACAACCCGTTAATCTTATTATGTAGTTAAATTCCTTTCCTTAAATAATCACAACCAGCTTTTACCTAAGGGTTTGCTACTAGATTAAGGACCCGAACCCGGAATCAATTAATCCTAGCATGCAATTATACAACTTAGGTGATCAAACTAAGTAGAGAAATAAACATGCAAACTAAGTTAAATACAAGGAATATAACACAAAATATATTGAATAAAACTTCTATTTAAAAAGAACTTACAACCACTTTATAATGCAGCTTCAATCCACCCAATGTAGCCAAGGGAGTTTAGAAACTCATTACAAAGAACACTGTGAATATAGAGGTTTTTGTGTGGAAAATGAGATATGAAAATAACCTAAGCCAAGGGCTATTTATACTACAAAATGCATTAAAAAGGAGTAAAGAGGCTGTGCTAACAGCCACCATTAAGGGTGAATTAAAGTGGTTGCAACAGCCACAATAATGTCCTTAAAGTCGTTGAAAACAGCCGAGTAAAAGCCTCTGACGCTAACCCGCACCCGCGGCCAAGGAGCCGCGGGGGCAGTTTAGGCAAAAACGTTCCAACTTCTTCTAGGCGCGGGGGGCGGCTCGTCATACCCGCGGGGGGCGGGTTCTTGAATGCTCTTGAAACGGCTGACTCCTCAGCTTCGTAACGCTTCTGGTGAAGATCCGTAGGCGGCCCAGAGTCACCGCGGGGGCGGTGACACGGGATCTTCGGCTTCACATGGCCGCTGGCATGGCCGCAGGCGAGGGCGCTGGGGCGCCGTCTTCGCTTCGTCAGGCTGGGTCACCGCAGGGCGGACAGGGTTGGCTGCGGGGGCGGTGACATGTCTCTTCATGGCCGCGGGCGAAGACGCTGGCTGCGGCTCTCGTGGTGGTCTTCATGGTTGTCACCGCAGGGGCGGACTGGAGAGTCCGCGGGGGCGGTGACAGGCTTGTCTTGGCCGCGGGCGTTGACGGGCAGGCAGCGGCACTCATCTGTGTTGTCACCGGCGGGGGCGGTGACTGGTTGTCTTCAGTCGCTGGTGAAGCCGCTGGCTGCGGCGCTGGAAATGAGTGTCACGCGCGGGGCGGTGACACTGATCCGTGGGGCGGTGTGCACCAGAATCTGATCTTCGACGATTTTCTTCAACTCCTAAGTGTTGCTAATACCTTATTTGCTTTCTTCAATTTGAATCTTTTATCTGGATCACAGTATTAGCAATATAAACTGACTCAAAAACATAAAAACGACTCTAAAAGCTACCTAAAATGATAGTGATTCCATCACCTATCATCCAGCTCGTATGGAAGGTAACAATCATAAGATGAGAGGTTTTTTCTTTCTCTCTTAAGGATAAAGCTTTAGCTTGGTATCAAACTATTCCATATGGGCAGATTAACACATGAGAGGAGATGGTGTCTGAATTCTTCACTAAGTTTTTCCCACCCTACAAGACTACTGAACTTAGAGGGAAGATAAATGCTTTTGTGATGAAAGATAAGGAGAGTTTGTATAAGTCTTGGAGAGGTTCATTGACCTTACGTTGGAATGTCCTCATCATGGGATCTCTAAGATTGAATTGCTAGAGATTTATTACAAGGGACTTGATGAAGATACTCAATTTTAATTGCAATCACTTTTTGGAGGTACTTTTATGGAAAAAACTGTGGATGAAGCTTGGGAATTCATTACGAAGCAAGCCAAGACTATTGAAAAGTATTCTCACAGGAAAGTTGAAGAGAGAAAGACTAGACCGGAGTCTATGAGGTAAACCAAAGCACTCTTAATGATTCAAGGTTAGATGCTTTGGCAAGTTGAACTTAAATCTTTGAAAGAATTAATTGCATCTAACTTGAAACTAAGCAAGTCGAAGTGCATGTAACATCCAAGGAAGAGGATGTGAATTACATGGGTAAAGGTAACTACCAAGGAGGTTATCAAAACCAAAGAGGTCATAACAACAATTATAATAGGAATAATCAGGGAAATAACTACAAGCCTAATCATAATCATCCTGGTTTTTCTTATTCTAATCCTGAGGGTGCTTTGAACCCTCAAGCTTCTTCTAGCAATGCAGACCAGCCGTCCAAGCCAGCTGAACCCGCTCAATCAAAGGATAGAGTTGAAGCAATGTTTGAGCAATTGATGGCTAGGATGGGAAATCTAGAGAGTACAGTCACTAGTGTAACCAAAGCCCAAAAGGTTTTGGAAATTCAAGTGTTCAAAAAGGCCGAAGACGCTCAAAGAGATCCAGGAAGACTTCCTGGAAAAAGTGAAAATAATCCCAAGGGACAAGTCATGGCAATCACTACAAGAAGTGGATTAGAAACAAATGATCTACAACCAAAGTTTTGGATAAAGGAAAGCAACCAATGGAAGAGGAGCCTAAGGAAAAAGAGAATGTCTACATCCCTCCTCCTCCATACAAGCCACCACTTCCTTTTCCTAAATCCCCGTGCTAGAGCTCAATTGGACAAGCACTTTGGTAAGTTCCTTGACCTTTTAAATAAATTGCATATTAACATCCCTTTTGTTGATGCTATTTTAGGGATGCCTGCCTATGGAAGTTCTTGAAGGAAATCCTCTCCAACAAGAGGAAGCTAGAGGAATATGGAGAAGTCAGAATGACCGGAGATCTACTGACCTCATCAGAGGAACAGTGGAAAGATGCCACCAAAATTGAGTGATCCCGGATCTTTCTGTGTCTCAATCAAAGTTGGAGATGGAACGTACAAAGCACTTTGCGATCTTGGAGCTAGTGTAAGTATTATCCCACTCGTTTTATGCAGGAAGTTGGACTTGGAGAACCAAAAGCCAGTAAAGATGACTCTATGCATGGCAGACAGAGAACCACCACACGTCCTGTGGGAATCATTGAGGATGTTCCAATCCAATTAGAGAAGTTCTTTATCCCTATTGACTTTGTTGTTTTGGATATTCCTGCTGATTGTCCTGTTCCTATCATTTTGGGAGACCTTTTCTTGCTACCTCTGAATGTTTAGTTGATTGTAGGGATGCTACCCTTACATTTAGAATTGATGAGGAAGTTGTGGAATTTAAACTCCCTCCTTTGATTAAGGGAGCCACTTGTTGAAGAGGATATGTACAACATCCTAGAGGATGATGAAGATGATTGGGAGTTTATAAATTCAATTCTATGTTCTGACCCTCTTGAGCAGGTTTTTGACCATGAAGCATCATGACAGTAGAGGCCAAAAGATGAATAGTTTGAAGAAGTCCGATCTTTGAGTCTTCTCCCCCATCAACGGAGGAATCAAGATTCGAAGAACTGACAGAAGCAGATGCATCTCGGCCGAGATCCAAGAAATCTCGGCCGAGATTTGGCAACAGAAAGTTTTCAGTTTCAGAAGATCAAGGGCATCTCGGCCGAGATTCAACTCAGCTCGGGCCGAGATCCTTCATCTCCACCAGGAAGAGTTGGCCGAGATTTCTGAAGAAGAACCAGAGCTTCCTAAGGTCGAGATGAAGCCTCTTCCGACACACCTAAGGTACGCCTTTCTTGGTTCTAACTCATCTTATCCCGTCATTGTTAGTGCTAGCTTGAATGAACTTGAACTCGAGAAGTTATTGAAAGAACTTAAGATGCATAGAAAAGCTTTGGGCTACACTATAGATGACCTCATAGGGATTAATCCTTCTATGTGCATGCATAGGATCTTGTTAGATGATGGACATAGGCCTTCTAGAGAACCTCAAAGGAGATTGAATCCTAACATGAAAGAGGTAGTTAAGAAGGAGATCCTTAAGTTGCTTGATGCGGGAATTATATTCCCCATCTCAGATAGTAAGTTGGTTAGTCCGGTACATGTTGTACCTAAGAAAGGTGGGATGACTGTCATAACTAATGAAAAGAATGAGTTGATCCCGACTAGGACTGTGACAGGATGGAGGATGTGCATTGATTATAGGAAGTTGAATCATGCTACTAGGAAAGATCACTTTCCTTTACCCTTCATTGACCAAATGTTAGAAAGGCTAGCCTAACACTCTTACTTTTGCTACCTAGATGGGTATAGTGGTTTTTTCCAGATCCCCATCCATCTGGAAGACCAAGAAAAAACCACTTTTACTTGTCCTTGGGGTACCTTTGCTTATAGGAGAATGCCTTTCGGTTTATGTAATGTTCCTGCTACTTTCCAAAGATGCATGATGTCTATTTTTTCTGAAAATATTGAAAACATCATGAAAGTCTTTATGGATGATTTTTCTGTTTATGGATCCTCTTTTGATGAATGTTTGACTAACCTGTCTTTGGTCTTACAAAGATGTGAGGATTGTAATCTTGTTCTCAATTGGGAGAAATGCCATTTCATGGTTAGGGAAGGTATTGTGTTAGGTCACTTGATATCTAACCGTGGAATTGAGGTTGATAAGGCCAAGATTGAGACTATTGAGAAGCTACCTCCACCATCATCAATCAAGGGGTAAGAAGTTTTCTAGGACATGCCGTTTTTTACCGGAGATTTATAAAAGATTTCTCTAAAATTGCTAAACCTTTGACTAACCTACTAATCAAGGATGTTCAGTTTGTTTTCTCGAAGGAATGCCTTGATGCTTTTTACAGGTTGAAGGAATCTCTCATCACACATCACCTCAAACGGAAGAGACCAATCGGGAGGTTGCATGATTGGAGCAGTGATGAGAGATTCCTTCAACCTGTAAAAAGCATCAAGGCATTCCTTCGAGAAAACAAACTGAACATCCTTGATTAGTAGGTTAGTCAAAGGTTTAGCAATTTTAGAGAAATCTTTTATAAATCTCCGGTAAAAAACGGCATGTCCTAGAAAACTTCTTACCCCTTGATTGATGATGGTGGAGGTAGCTTCTCAATAGTCTCAATCTTGGCCTTATCAACCTCAATTCCACGGTTAGATATCAAGTGACCTAACACAATACCTTCCCTAACCATGAAATGGCATTTCTCCCAATTGAGAACAAGATTACAATCCTCACATCTTTGTAAGACCAAAGACAGGTTAGTCAAACATTCATCAAAAGAGGATCCATAAACAGAAAAATCATCCATAAAGACTTTCATGATGTTTTCAATATTTTCAGAAAAAATAGACATCATGCATCTTTGGAAAGTAGCAGGAACATTACATAAACCGAAAGGCATTCTCCTATAAGCAAAGGTACCCCAAGGACAAGTAAAAGTGGTTTTTTCTTGGTCTTCCAGATGGATGGGGATCTGGAAAAAACCACTATACCCATCTAGGTAGCAAAAGTAAGAGTGTTAGGCTAGCCTTTCTAACATTTGGTCAATGAAGGGTAAAGGAAAGTGATCTTTCCTAGTAGCATGATTCAACTTCCTATAATCAATGCACATCCTCCATCCTGTCACAGTCCTAGTCGGGATCAACTCATTCTTTTCATTAGTTATGACAGTCATCCCACCTTTCTTAGGTACAACATGTACCGGACTAACCAACTTACTATCTGAGATGGGGAATATAATTCCCGCATCAAGCAACTTAAGGATCTCCTTCTTAACTACCTCTTTCATGTTAGGATTCAATCTCCTTTGAGGTTCTCTAGAAGGCCTATGTCCATCATCTAACAAGATCCTGTGCATGCACATAGAAGGATTAATCCCTATGGGGTCATCTATAGTGTAGCCCAAAGCTTTTCTATGCATCTAAAGCTCTTTCAATAACTTCTCGAGTTCAAGTTCATTCAAGCTAGCACTAACAATGACGGGATAAGATGAGTTAGAACCAAGAAAGGCGTACCTTAGGTGTGTCGGAAGAGGCTTCATCTCGACCTTAGGAGGCTCCGGTTCTTCTTCAGAAATCTCGGCCAACTCTTCCTGGTGGAGATGAAGGATCTCGGCCCGAGCTGAGTTGGATCTCGGCCGAGATAGGGTAAATCTCGGCCGAGATTTTTGGGTCTCGGCCGAGATGCCTTGATCTTCTGAAACTGAAACTTTCTGTTGCCAAATCTCGGCCGAGATTTCTTGGATCTCGGCCGAGATGCCATCTGCTTCTGTCAGTTCTTCGAATCTTGATTCCTCGTTGATGGGGAGAAGACTCAAAGATCGGACTTCTTCAAACAATTCATCTTTTGGCTCTACTGTCATGATGCTCATGGTTAAAAACTGCTCAAGAGGGTCAGAACATAGAATTGAATTTATAATCTCCCAATCATCTTCATCATCCTCTAGGATGTTGTACATATCCTCTTCAACAAGGGTCCCTTAATCAAAGGAGGGAGTTTAAATTCCACAACTTCCTCATCAATTCTAAATGTAAGGGTAGCATCCCTACAATCAACTAAACATCCAGAGGTAGCAAGAAAAGGTCTCCCTAAAATGATAGGAACAGGACAGTCAGCATGAATATCCAAAACAACAAAGTCAATAGGGATAAAGAACTTCTCTAATTGGATTGGAACATCCTCAATGATTCCCACAGGACGTGTGGTGGTTATGTCTGTCATGCAAAGAGTCATCTTTACTGGCTTTGGTTCTCCAAGTCCAACCTTCCTGCATAAAACGAGTGGGATAATACTTACACTAGCTCCAAGATCGCAAAGTGCTTTGTGCATTCCATCTCCAACTTTGATTGGGACACAGAAAGATCCGGGATCACTCAATTTTGGTGGCATCTTTCCACTGTTCCTCTGGATGAGGTCAGTAGATCTCCGGGTCATTCTGACTTCTCCATATTCCTCTAGCTTCCTCTTGTTGGAGAGGATTTCCTTCAAGAACTTTCCATAGGTAAGCATCCCTAAAATAGCATCAACAAAAGGGATGTTAATATGCAATTTATTTAAAAGGTCAAGGAACTTACCGAAATGCTTGTCCAATTGAGCTCTAGCACGGGATTTAGGAAAAGGAAGTGGTGGCTTGTATGGAGGAGGAGGAATGTAGACATTCTCTTTTTCCTTAGGCTCCTCTTCCATTGGTTGCTTTCCTTTATCCAAAACCTTTGGTTGTGGATCATTTGTTTATAATCCACTTCTTGTAGTGATTGTCACTTCTTGTAGTGATTGCCATGACTTGCCCCTTGGGATTATTTTCAGTTTTTCCAGGAAGTCTTCCTGGATCTCTTTGAGCGTCTTCGGCCTTCTTGAACACTTGAGTTTCCAAAACCTTTTGGGCTTTGGTTACACTAGTGATTGTACTCTCTAGATTTCCCATCCTAGCCATCAATTGCTCAAACATTGCTTCAACTCTATCCTTTGGTTGAGCGGGTTCAGCTGGCTTGGACGGCCTGACCTGCATTGCTAGAAGAAGCTTGAGGGTTCAAAAGCACCCTCAGGATTAGAATAAAAAAACCAAGATGATTATGATTAGACTTGTAGTTATTTCCCTGATTATTCCTATTATAATTGTTGTTATGACCTCTTTGGTTTTGATAACCTCCTTGGTAGTTACCTTTGTCCATGTAATTCGCATCCTCTTCCTTGGATGCTACCTGCACTTTGGCTTGCTGAGCTTTCAAGTTAGATGCAATTAATTATTTCAAAGATTTAAGTTCAACTTGCAAAGCATCTAACCTTGAATCATTAAGAGTGCTTTGGTTTACCTCATAGACTCCGGGTCTAGTCTTTCTCTCTTCCACTTTCCTGTGAGAATACTTTTCAATAGTCTTGGCTTGCTTCGTAATGAATTCCCAAGCTTCATCCACAGTTTTTTCCATATAAAGAACCTCCAGATAGTGATTGCAATTTAAATTGAGTATCTTCATCAAGTTCCTTGTAATAAATCTCTAGCAATTCAATCTTAGAGATCCCATGATGAGGACATTCCAACGTAAGGTCAATGAACCTCTCCCAAGACTTATACAAACTCTCCTTATCTTTCATCACAAAAGCATTTATCTTCCCTCTAAGTTCAGTAGTCTTGTAGGGTGGGAAAAACTTAGTGAGAATTCAGACACCATCTCCTCCATGTGTTAATCGCCCATATGGAATAGTTTGATACCAAGCTAAAGCTTTATCCTAGAGAAAGAAAAACCTCTTATCTTATGATTGTTACCTTCCATACGAGCTGGACTTACCGCATCCATAAGAGTCTCGTAGTTGTTCATGTGTTGGTGAGGAGATTCTGTCTCTGTCCCACCAAACTGATTCTGGCGAATCATCTGTATCACCTGCGGTCGCACTCATGCTCATGATTTCTCCAAAGTTAACTCCAGGACGGTTAACTCTTTGGGTAGGATCCATCCTCTGTCCAAGTGTTTGTGGAACTTCCACAAAAGGCTGGTGAATGACAGGTCTGAGAGGAGCTTCAACTCGGGGAGGAATTGGAGCTAATTGTGGTGCTGAAATTACTTGCTGCACTGGAGCTGGAGCTGCAGCTCCTTTGGTTATGGCTCTAGCTATCTTTCCATTTGAGCTCTCATTGCAGCCATTTCCCTTTCTGTAGTTTGCTCTCTTTCTCTAGCAATCCGTCTCTCAGCTTCTAGTTGCTCTAAAGCATCTCTGAGTTCAGCTTAATCTCTTATTTCAGCCATTTTAGAAGCTTTCCGGGCTCTTAGTCTCTCTCGCAGTGTCCTTTCAGGTTCGGATCGTACGGAACGAGTTCTTTGCATACACTGTGAAGGATACCTAAAGTCCTGAAAATTCTAAAAATAAAACCAGAAACGAGATAAAAAGTAAAAGAAAGACTTGCACTAAAAGAAATCACAAAACAAAACAAATGACTTAGTCCCGGCAACGGCCAAAAACTTTGTTCGCTATTTTCACGCCCCTATAAACTTTTATCAAGAAATGATAAAAGCTCACAGGTTAGTAAAAACACGGTATGTTTTGAATTTATAAACAAAGAAATAAACACCCAATCTGTAGCGAATCCACAGTGTATGGGTCAATTACAGTTAGGGTAAGTATTCCAAGGTCGAACTCAGGGACTAAATGTTTGGAAATCAGATGTGATCACAGATAGCGTGAATCAAAATAAAAGAACGAGGTTGGAAAAGAAGGGAAGAAAGATCAAAGGAGTTTTGAAGGGTTTTCTGTAAAGTTCGCAATCAAATAACAGATTTAAAGTAAAAATCAATAACAGCCAAAAACAAACGGAAGTATATCAATAACGAAAATGCGGATTCCAAGGATTCAAGGTCATCGTTTATACGCACGGACTTAGAAAATCTCTCAAAAGATCTATGGTTACAAAGTTCAGGGAAGAACGTTTCTAAACTGATAGTCTATTACCGGGTAAGTCTCAAGACTATCTAGTTCCAAACCAACTACCTATTACCGGGTAAGTCTCAAGGTAGAGAGATAGGAATTCTAAACAACCAAATTCCGAACTAAGGGAAAGGTAAACCATTACCGGGTAAGTCTCAGGTACTACCCTACTTAGGACAGAATCTAGGCACTCAACCCAATAGAGGTTTTCACCTCTATTATCTATGGTCGAACACTCAAGTATCTAAGCGGAACATTACCGGGTAGGTCTCAATTCTGGTTTAGGTTACTAGCTAGATGAATTCTAACTAGGTTTAAGAACAAGCCAACCATAGGATTTCAAAGCTACTCAAACCAAGCAATAAGCACAATTCCATCATAGTCCGGGTAATAACGAATCCCAATTCACCTTGGATCCACAAGAGTTTTAGCCAACAATCGACATTTCAAACGCAATCATCAATCCACTCAATTCAATAGAAGAAACAATCATCAATCCAAGCAATTCAATGGAAGAAGCAATTATCAATCCAATCAATTCAATCAATTCAAGAGAGAATGCATAAACAAGAATCTAAAATAGAGATTAAAGAAGAAACTCAGCTTTATTGATAGAGGATTAGCAAAACGTCAAAATTCCCCCAATATTCCGAAGTTCCTCAAAGCTCCAACAAGTTCAACAATGGCCAACAGTGGTGTAGGGGCAAAGGGAGAAGAAAAGGGAAAAAAGCTCTCTCCAAAGGAGCTCGAAATTTTTGAATGAAATGGGAACCCCCGGAAATCATTTAGGGTTTCCTTTTATATCCCGCAACGGGCTGCCCTCAAACAAATCCGAAAATTAACGAAATAAACCGGCGAACAGGAATCTCGGTCGGAAATCTCGGTCGGTGACCGAGATTTTTAAAAGTCGGGGCTGAGATTTGCTTCGTGATCCAACGTTGACGAAATCTCGGTCAGAAATCTCGGTCAAATGTGAAAAATCTCGGCCGAGATGGAACAAATCTCGGCCGAGATCGGGACCGAGATGGGAACCGAGATTCTTCGACAGAAACTTCTGATATGGGATCTCGGTCGAGCTGGCTCGGATCTCGGCCGAGATCATGTGGATCTCGACCGAGATTGCTCCAATCTCGTGCGTTTCGTCTTGGCTCATCTTTCCCTCCTTTCCCGTGCCTGCGTGATCGCTCCTAAGCGTCCATCCCGAGGCCTGATCCTCAAATGCATCGTTTTAGCTCCGAAACACGCCAAAATACCTACAAAGACACAAAAGTGTTTGTAGACATCTATACTCGCAAAGTTGCATTAAACAAGTATAAAGAACACAACTTAAGGCTAAAACATGCATGCGGGAAAAGGGAAAACTAACTATATGCTCTACTAAACTAGGTCGATAATTCATGTTATCAGTAAGATTCAGTGAACTTGTTGTCAGGCTAGGGTTAGGATCCATTGTGAGATCCTAGCCCAGCAGCACTCCAAGTCCTACGGATTTGGGGTGTTACAGAAGCAAGGGGGACGTGAAAGATGGGTAAGGAAATGTGAAAACTTGCTCAACAACCAAAGGACGGAAGGGTTAAGGGAGTGAAAGAGTAAAAGCACGGGTCAAAGGGTCAACAAAAACAGCTGCAGCCGTAGGAAACCGCAAGGGCGGTTCATTGGACGCGGGAGCGGGAACCCGCAGGGGCGGCCATCATGCCGCGGGTGCGGCAAGGCCAATCTCGGCCAAAGGAAATCTCGGCTAAGGACGGAACTCGGTCCGAAAGACTAAGGCTCTTACAATGTAGTTGGTCTTTGATGCCTTATTTGGTTCCATGTTTGTCTGGTTGTTCTAGTTTCATCTTGGGTCAAGGAGTTCAGCACCTCATTGCATCCAGTTAAGAAGCAAAATTTAGTGCTTGAAAGGCTTGAACTACAAGTGTTCAGGTCAATTTTTAATAGGTGCAATATTCAACAAAAAGTTACGGGTTTCGTTTGCACAATCATTAGCCTTGGACAAAGTCCTAATATTATTCATCAAATTATGTCCACCTAAGAGTAGGGGTAAGGATTGTTATGTTCCAGGTTAATTTGTGCCATTGTCGTCTGCACAAAGACTTTTTTACTTCTAGATTTTCTAGATCTTAGTTTGTAATTTTTCCAAACAGAGACATTATTGATGCAATTAGGGATTTCATTTCCACTGATGTTGTCAATAAGATAACTCCAGTCATAGATACATTCTCGATTGATCAGTTTATAGGGCATGGGGCAGGAAGATTCGGCAACATGTCAGCAGTGGATGACCACTGTCATAGCCTCTAAAGACATAGCAGAGTTCAAAGTTTCTTGTTCAAGCAAGTAACAGCAGTGGATGACCACTACATAATGTTGTGGTTATTGTTCAACTATAATAAATGACAAGTTTTTTTTTTATTAAAAAAATTTAGCACCTCGCCGTCAACTTAATCAGAATTGAGACGGAAAATAAATTGGTTTTGTAAGGGATAGTTTACGAGTTAGCAATTTTTTAAATTTGAATTAATTTTGTAAATGGGTAATAATTTATATTTTTTGATTTTTTAATTATAAATTAAAATATTTAACCAAACTATTGAAACTAATTATGATTTTAGTATAAATATCAAAATTATCTTGTTTATGCTTCAATCTTATATATATTTATAGGAGTAACACTCCTTGCCACGTGTCACGCAGAAAAATACTAATTGCCACGTGTCATTTTAGCATTTAACAACAGCCCCAAAATATTAATTAAGTTTATTCATTACAAATTATTTAACGAAATATTAAAATCAAATCTTAATTAAATTCATCCCTTCCAATCACTTTTTTTTACCTGAGATATGTATAACAAATTAGAATCACATCCATAAAAAATTTTAACAATACAAAAAAAAGAAAAATAATTAATTAAATCCACTTTAACAATTAAATGTTACAGTTTCCATCCTTTTCAATCACCTTTTTTTGTTACCTGGGATTGTGTTATTTCTTAATTAATTTATATATATAACAATTAATTTAACACCATATGCTACTAATGTACTATTTCTATTAATATATGAATCAGTATAATAAGGGGGAGAAAAATTAAAATATGAATTATTATATTGTTAGATATTTTATTAATGTATTATATAATATTATAGGTAAAGTGTACAAATATTTATTGCTTATTATCTACTCTATCTAATGACAAAAAAAAATAGTTTATATATAATCCCTTAAAGAAATATTAATAACAAATAATATTTTTATCAAAATCCTGTGCAAGGCACGGGTAATAAACTAGTTTTAAATTATTTGATGTAATTCTAACCAGTATAGGGTGGTTAGTTGCTAATGTTTGAAAAATAAGAGTGCTTTTATGTCAAAATTTTTTTAAATGGTGGTTTTTTGCTACAAAAATATAAAAGGTGGTTTTATCACAAAAGAGTGATCAATAAGGTTGTTATATTAAAAAAATGTTTAATAAAATGATGCTAGTAGAGCTCGATCCCAAGACCTTTTAAAAAAAAATAGAAACCATTTAGGTAGGTCTACCTCCTAAATGTTTTCAAACCTAAAACACCCTAACGGATGTGAACACGATGTTTGGGATCATCAAAAAATTGGTGTTGGTGTTGAGATTCTCAAATGAGTCAACTGGTCAGCAACACAATTAATTTCTCTAAAAACATGCGAACTTCGTCAAAGAAACGAACATTCAATATAGAGTCGATCTTTTTTATATGGGTGTTGGTGAACACGAAGTCCGGGAGCATCAAAATAATTGGTGTGGGTGACAATTTGTGTGCCTTGATGACACACAAATTGTAACCCCATATTTCGATCTTTTTTTATATGCAATGTGATCGCTTCTTGCAAGCCTGGATTAAGAGCATAGACTTTTGCTTTTAGAACCGAGTTAGAGTAATTTTTGTTGCACCGAGACTGATAACCTCCTCATTGTGATTTCGAAAATAAAATGTTTGGAGGTAGCTCCAAAAACAAGTTTAAAACCGTCGAATAAACGTTTGTGAAATCCAAGTTTTGATTTATCTCATTTAATGGTTTTTTTTTTGTATGTTTGATATTAATATTTTTGTGGTGGCGTAATATCATTGTCATCCTCATCTTTCACGTTTTTTGTCATTCAAAAATTTGATTCTTAACGAAAGCACTTTTGTTATGAAATGAGTCAAGAGGCTCATTATTGAAACTAATTTTGTTCCTAAAAAATCAAATACCTCACGATATGTGAATTATTTTTTTGTCCAAATTTATCTTTAATTTCGTGAAGAATGTCATTTGTTTTTTTATTCTCATGTTTGATGTTATTTATTTCGTTCAAAATTGTATTATCAATTTTATCAATTATTTGTTTGCTAAAAGGACAATCCAAGACCTTCTCGATTAGTAAGATCTCTATGTTCCTTTGGATACCGACTAGGTTGATGCAAAGTTGTGATTTGTTTCCGCCAACTGCAGTAATATCCAAAGCTCAATGGGAACAATGGCACCTTCTACTACTTATATGATAGAACATGCAATATGTAATACCCTGATAATTAAACTTGGTTGCTTATATGGTTAACGAGACCTCTAAAGACCTTGTTAAACTTAATTAACAAACAAAATACGATTAGGATAATACAACTCAAAACACAACTATGGTTCAAAACAAATCAATGATACTTTAGTTAAACTTTACAAAGTATTCAAAACACAACCTTGTGAAAATACAACTTGTTTATATAAAAAGGACTCAAATATAAAAAACCCTGTCATTTGAATTCATCATCGTGTAGTTGTACCTTAATCACATATATAAAACCGTAGAGTCTCTTAGGAACATGAATGTGGTTTTAATTACTTCCTTTTTTTTACTCCAGGTTTTGGTTCTACCTCCTTATCAAACCTGTACATTATCAAACCTTTACATGCATGCCTTCTCTATGCAAAGTGCTCCTAAGGAAGAGTTCAACGATCCTATCATAGTCTTGAATATGACCATTATGTTTACGTATAATTTTAAAAACAGAGAGAATTCACTGTCTCCCTGATGAATATGATATTCTCATTTGGTGTCAGTAGCTAAGTACTGAATAGTTGTATCAGTCTCGACTTAGTGATATGGATAGTTCAACAGGTATGACTCTTGCCCCTCAATGCGGTGAACGTTCGACATATTGGTATGAGTTATGCCGATATCATTCACATATCTTATATCCAAGTATTGATACCAATCAAGTTCTTATTGTAGTAATTTTTTGCATTTCATCTGATTATATATAACCTTGTAGTCTACAAATAGTCTTTATAATTAATTATAGGAGTAAAAAAAACAAAGTTATAATCAACTAATCCATTATTTTTGCAAATCAACGTAAAGTTAATCCAATAAACAATACATATAGTCGTAAATGTGTCGTTGCAATCGCATGCGGAACACGCGGTAGACAACTAGTGTGATTTCAAAAAAGACGAACTAGATAATTTAGTGGAACCATTTTATCCCAAAAAACAACGAACAATAATCCGCAAAATAATATGTCAAATATATATATTTAATCAAGCCAAAATAAGCTTAAGCGGAAGGAAAGCCTCCTCACCTCAGTCTTCAGCCTAGTTACAGGCAGCCCAACGAATGCTCCAAAGCCAATATCAGCCTCTTTCCTCAGGCTTGCCAGCAGGACTGGAGAAGATTTCTTCGCAGGCCGGCCCATTCTTCTCGCTCCAAGCAAGAGGGGCCCAAAAACTCCTGATCCTCCCGCCTGGCCCATCGTTCTCCTGCAGCCCATTCTTCTTCTTCGGCCCAATCAAGAGTCCTGTTAAAATATACAATTTAGGCTGTTAGTATTTATCTCCTCTTTTTTTTTTTTTTTGTTTAATTTATATTTTAGGCTTTAGTTAACGTTATAAATACAGGACTCGACCTTTTGTAATCTTTAGATTGGAAATTGTATAATATTGTGTATGAGCTGTCAAAATTATTGATTAGATCACAAACAATATAATCTAACAGTTTGTTCCTCTTGTGATTTCATCTTGCTTTAACATGTTGTTCTTACATTCAAGGTTTTTATATTTTTTTTCTTCTTTTCGGTGGACGTCTCTTTTCTGGACTTTGGAACTCTTCTTTCATAACTTGAAATCCTTCGAAATTCGCGGGCTGGGCTGAAAGTCTGATTTCAAATAAGATTTCGACGCTCAGGGAAATATATCGTCTGGATCTCGGTTGAGATTGGGCGACGTCGGAGCCGAGATTTCGACTTCGTACTTTAGCGTCATGTGATCTCGGTCTGGCCACCCGAGATGTGGACCGAGATGGTGACTGAGATTTTTACTACAGTGGCTTCCTAGCTCTTGTCTCGGACCAAGATTGGTGGATCTCGGCCGAGATGCTTCATGACCTCGGGCACTTTTGCCTCGGTTAAAGCGTTGTTCTCTCCTCTCCGGTGCTCGTATGACCACTCCTATGCATCCACGCCGAGCGCTTACTCCTCAAATGCATCGTTTTAGCTCCAAAACACGCCAAAATACCTACGAAGTAACCAGAAGCGTGTGTAGACATCTATACTTGCAAAGTAACACTAAACAAGCATAAAAGATACAAACTAAGGCTAAAACATGCATGCAGAAAGGGAAAAACTACCTATATGATCAACTAAACTAGGTCGATAAATCATGTTATCACTAGTTCCATACCAAGAGTTAACTATCTGTTCCTGTTATTCCCGTTGGCTCCTCTACCATGGGTCTATTTAGATCAACTGTATTCTTCAATCATTATATATCCTCCATCTAATAAGTCGTCTCTTAGCAATGGTGGCATCTTGACCGCTTCACATGTACTGATGTTCTTTCCTTGTGGCTTTTGTAGCATCACTCATTCCGGCTAGTTCTTGTACTTTATTTGGTTGTGATACTCTATTGTTCATCGGGGAAGCACGTCACTGTTCTTACTTCCTTTCCCTTAACTCGGTGTGTGTCGGTCCAGGTACCCCTTTCTTCGGTTTCTTGGATTTTGTTGCTTGTTTCCTTCTTCGTGCCCTAAACCGGTGTTGTTCACTTACTAGTGCTTGCTAGACTTCCTGGAAAAGTGATCCCGCTTCTCAACTTCTTCCTGCCGTCCAATCAACCTGATCGTACTTCATGACACCGTATGGTGACTTCTTCTCGCATTCCTCTAACCACTATGATGTTCTCTTCATCTATTTCATGTTCTCTTCATCTATTTCCCGTTTCTTCGGAATATCTCTTGCTATTGGCGTCTTGAGTCCTTGTCAAGATGACTCCTTTGTTGGTTCTTGTTCTTTTTCCACGTCGTTTTCAATCTTCTCTTCATTCTTATAGTGTAACTACAGTTCCGTCCGTTAGTCTTGTATACTTGGGAAGTCAGCAACACTCTTATTTCTAGAGTCCGGAATCATTCCTTGAACCATGGGGCTCCCTTTGAGGTGTGACTTGGTTCGGTTGGTCGTGTCCTTGAATTCCTGGTATTTTCGGGGTCATACTTTCGACAATCTCATATCCAAAGCATAATCATTATAAAAGGAGCATCTCGACCGAGATCCAAGCGAAAGGCATGAAGGGAACGACCAAGGAGCATCTCGACCGAGATCCACTTATCCCGTGCTGAGATGAAGCAACTACAGTAAAATCTCGGTCCATATCTCGGGTGACCCGACCGAGATCCATGACGCTGAAGATCGAAGATAAAATCTCGGTCCCGACGATGACCCATCTTGGCCGAGATCCAGCCTGAGATTTCTTCCCTGAGCGTTATATTTTATTTTCGGAGTTTTTCCTTTTTGGCCCAATGTCTTTTTAGCTAGATTTTTATTATAAAAGGAAGCCTTGGATTCATTCCAAGGTGTGTTGGGAGTCTCCCAAAGTTTACCCTAGAGGGGGAGCCATCTCCTTCCCTTCTTCTTCACCATTATTCTTCATAGTTTAGATTAAAGATTGATACTTTCCATTCAATTTTGTTGAGAGATATTGTTGAATTCAAGATTTAAGAAGATTGAAAGTTTTATTCATTGAAAGTTGAGTTATTCCTTTCCCTTTCATTATTTCTTTATTTTGTCTTTGATATGATTGTTATTGGCTAGAACCTTGTGGTTCCAAGGTCGATAGGGATTTGTTTATGCATTGAATTATGATGGAATAGTTTGAATTTATGTTTGGTTTGTTTAGCCTTGAAATCCTAGTGGTTAGTTTAAACTTGAACCTAGTTAGAATCCCTCTAGCTAGTAATCTAAGTTGGAATTGAGACTTACCCGGTTATATTACTTCTTAGATACCTTAGAAAACTGACCATAGGTAATAAAGGTTAATCCTTTATTGGTTGAATGTGCTTAGATTCCTTCCTAAGTAGGGTAATACTTGAGACTTACCCGGTAATGGTTTACCTTTCCCTTAGTTTGTAGTTTGGTTTGTTTAGAAATTTCTACCTCTTTACCTTGAGACTTACCCGGTGATAGATCTCGGCCGAGCTCGGACCATCTCGGCCGAGCTACATGAAATCTCGGCCGAGCTCCATGAAATCTCGGCCGAGATCATGGACCATCTCGGTCTAGTCTGACCGAGATCGGTCCATCTCGGTCCGAGACGCGGTCTTCTTCGTTCCTTCACGCCTTTAGCTCGATTCCTCGCCTTTCCCGTGCACGTACGCTTGCTCCAATGCGTCCACTTCGAGGCTTGATCCTCAAATACGTCGTTTTAGCTCCAAAATGTGCCAAATCACCTACAAAGCCACAAATAGTATGTGTAGACATGCTATTTATGGTAAATACCCCATACTTATCCTTGCTTGTCCTCAAGCAAGTAGTAAATCTAAGGTAAGATAACATGAATTATCTATGCAAAACAAAAACAAAAACGCGAAGTGCTTCAAAATATGATCACCCTCAATAGTGCAAGTTTCATAGCTAAAGATATATTTCAATTAAGATCAAATGAAATAGGCATAGAAAGGATAATCATACTTTACAAAGAATTTCACATTCATCATCAAAAATTTTATATCTAATATTCATGAGAAAGTCAAGTCTAAGCCTGCCAAGTCAAAATACATGTAAACATAGATCAAAAGGACTTAGCAAATAAAGGCCAAAAACGTGATAATGGTAGGATGTACTTTAGGTCATGTGGTGCTAATCCGGGAAGAAGAAACAACACACGTCATCTTTTCAACTCAACATTCACCACCCTTGCATAATCTGCAGATTTTCTTCTTTTTCTTTTCTTTTCTTTTTCCTGAGTGAAAGACATTGGTGCACAGTAGCCGAAACCTTGGTGTTCAGTTTCCTTCACGTACTGCACACCAAAATGCACATACCAAATCAACTCTAAGAGAATGTTTTTAAAACTAATCAGACTTTGGCAAGGCACAAACACCCGGCTTTGTGAATGGTACCGAGTTACTCATCTTTCATAGCCAAAAATCCCTTACAAGCTTTGCTTCTTTTTTTTTCACATCACATTTCACATCCTTCAAACTTCTTCAAACAATTCACAACACAACGATTTCAGCACACACCTTCAAACTAAACATTCCTAATTCCCGGATAGGAGACAAGAGATTCCATGTTTGAGGGGTTAAGCATGATAAAGATAGAAGAAGAATGAAGTCGAATTGCCTAAATCATCCCTATGCAATGTATTAGAACTTATCATGAAGCTTCAACTATCCAAACTCAATCCAACTAGACAAAGCAATTTTCATAATTCACACAAAATTCAAGCAAAGTATTCAAATCCCAAATATGCCATAATTCAAATTGAGCTCAAAAGTAATAATCAAAGGCTAATTCACAAGCACAATATCGTCATAGGGGTCATGTCATTCCTAGAAGCACCATTTTTTTTATGCATGCTAAAAGGAAACGTGTGACAAGAAAAGAAACATGCTAAAAGACTACGGGTATCCCACCCCATACTTAAAACTCACATTGTCCTCAATGTGAAGAATAAATAGAAGTGAAAAAGAATACTCACAATGTAAAAATCAGTGATATGACACATGTAAATGAAAGTGGTAGTGGAAACAAGCGGTTGTGCAACCTCCTTCAAGCAACTATTCTTCATTTACCTAAAACATGAAAAGACAAAGGACACCAAAAGCGCAGAAATGCAAAAGCAAAAAGCAAAAACAAAAACAAAAGCAAGAAAGGAAAAAAAAAAACTCATACTTCGGGTTGCCTCCCGAGAAGCGCTTGATTTAAGGTCTCTAGCCGGACCCAATTCCGTGGTTGTGTTAGCTCACATCAAAAACCTTGGACTGCTCATCCAGTCCTTTCAACCACTCTTCACAGGACTCATAGATTTTCTTCTTGAGAACTCTCTTCATGTCCTGTTGGAAGATTCTCGCTCTTCCCAGCATTGGAGGGTGGTATGGGGTAGTCTTGTGGGTTACCCCATACTTATCTGAAAGCTTCCCTTAATGAGAAAGAAGCTTCAATCTGACCTTGGGAGGTTCCTTTGGCACTGCCCTCCAGCTTTTAGGCGCAACTCTAGTAAGATGGAAGCCACATGGACGATTTTCATCAAATCTCGGGCAGCTCTCCCTGAAATCTCGGCCGAGATTGGTATGGATGAGGCCGAGATTTTCCTTCTGCAAAGGAATCTCGGCCGAGATGAGTATGATCTCGGTCGAGATTGTGATAGGGCTGTCCGATCCGTCTTCCTCCTTCGTCAGCTCTTCATCCTCGATGCGCTCTTCCTTTGGATGAACCTCTTCCCTTGGAGTTATAAGGCTTTCAGATTTCTCTCTTGATCTCCGCAATTCGTTTAGCGTTCGAGGTTCATCCCTGCGAGACAATCTCCTCTCTAACCTGTCACACATCCTCATAAAATTTTCATACATTAACTTGAACTGGTCTTTGGGAGATTGCTGCAGAGGTTGTATCTGAGGTTGTGGGGGTTTGAGTGTTTCTCCAAAAGGATTATAAACATAACCCTCACAATACCTCCAAGAGCCAGACCCGTTATTCCAAGCCATCTTGTACCTGAAGAATACAAAGACAGAAAGAAAACGAGATCAAAAGTAACCAGAAAGACCTAAACTATAAATAATCAAAAACAACAAATTAAACTTTCTCAGTCCCCGGCAACGGCGCCAAAAACTTGTTCGCTGTTTTTACACCCCTATAAACCTTTATCAACAATGATAAAAACCTATAAGTTAGTAAAACAAGGAAGGGATAGTTTTATATTTGTAACCTGTAATAATTCCCTAAATAGCAATGAGCCCACAATGTATGGGTCAATCACAGTAAAGGTAAGTATTCTAGGGTCGATCTTAGGGTCTGGGAGGATTAATTTGCAGCAATGATTAAATATAATGGATCTCAATTAAAGACAAGAGGTTGGAAAAGATAAGGGAAAGAAGTCAAAAAAGTTTTGAAAAGGTTTTAAAGGACTCGCAATCAATTGTCACTATTGATTGAAAGTCAAAACAAACAAAAAAAAGGAAAACAAAGATAATCAGGTTAAATGAAAGAAATGGATTCCAAGGGTTCAAGATCATTGTTTATACATATAGATTTAGGAAGACTCATAAAGATAAATGGTAGAAAAGCCACAAGGATGAACGTTTCTAGGCTGACAGTCTATTACCGGGTAAGTCTCAAGACTATCTAGTTCCAAACCAACTACCTATTACCGGGTAAGTCTCAAGGTAGAGAGGTAGGAAATTCTAAACAAACCAGACTACAAACTAAGGGAAAGGTAAACCATTACCGGGTAAGTCTCAGGTATTACCCTACTTAGCAAGGAATCTAAGCACATTCAACCAATAAAGGATAAACTTTTATTACCTATGTTCAGTCTCTCATGTATCTAAGAAGGAATATTACCGGGTAAGTCTCAATTCTAACTTAGGTTACTAGCTAGAAGGATTTTAACTAGATTCAAGTCCAAGCCAACCATTAGGATTTCTAGCAATTCAAAGCCAAAACAAAGCACAATCTAAACCATCATAATCCAATGCATACACAAATCCCTGTCAACCTTGGAACCTCAAGGTTCTAGCCAATAACAATCATATCAAAGAAAAACAAATAAATAAATAAACAAAGGGAATAAAAAGAACTTAACTTCAATAGATGAAAACCTTCAATCTTGACAAACTCAAATCCAACAAGGTCTTCCAAACAAACCTCAAGCAAAAGTATGAATCTTGAATCTAAACAATGAAGAACAATGGAGAAGAAGAAGAGAAAGGAAGAGAGGCGGCTCCCCCCTATGGGATAACCTAACCCTCAAAGAAATGGACTAATTCGGACTAAATCGGCCCCTTAGAAATAACCTAGAGCTTCCCTTTTATAGCCAACAACCTTACAAAGGACGGGCTGGGCCAAAACCGATCCAAAAATAAGATAAAATCGCCGAACAGGAAATCTCGGGCAGAAATCTCGGCCGAGATCAGGCCAGTAGGGACCGAGATTTGGCAACAGGAAGTTCAACACGTCAGCACTTCGGAAATCTCGGCCGAGATCAAGAAATCTCGGCCGAGCTCGGACCATCTCGGCCGAGCTACATGAAATCTCGGCCGAGCTAGGGCCATCTCGGCCGAGCTCCATGAAATCTCGGCCAAGATCATGGACCATCTCGGTCTTGTCTGACCGAGATCGGTCCATCTCGGTCCAAGACGCAGTCTTCTTCGTTCCTTCGCGCCTTTAGCTCGATTCCTCGCCTTTCCGTGCACGTACGCTTGCTCCAATGCGTCCACTTCGAGGCTTGATCCTCAAATACGTCGTTTTAGCTCCAAAATGTGTCAAATCACCTACAAAGCCTCAAATAGCATGTGTAGACATCTATTCTTGCAAAATAGAACTAAACAAGCATAAATGGCACAAACTAAGGCCAAAACATGAATGCGGAAAGGGGAAATCTAACTAAATGCATGAGTGTAACAGGTCGATAAATCATGTTATCATGTAGTTTGGTTTGGAACTAGATGGTCTTGAGACTTACCCGGTAATAGACCATCAGCTTAGAAATGTTCATCCATGTAGCTTTTCTACCATATATCTTTATGAGTCTTCCTGAATCTATATGTATAAACAATGATCTAGAACCATTGGAATCCATTCTTCCCTTTAACTTGATTATTTTTGTTTTTCCCTTTTTGTTTGTCTATTTTGACTTTCAATCAATAGTGACAATTGATTGCGAGTCCTTAAAACCCCTTTTAAAAACCTTTTTGATTTCTTTCCCTTATCTTTTCCAATCCCCTTCTTATTCTAGATCTATCTTATTTATAATCATTGCTGCATATTAATCCTCCCAGTCCCTGAGATCGACCTTAAAATACTTATTCATACTGTGATTGACCCATACAATGTGGGTTCGCTACAATTTGGGTATTTATTTCTTGTTTTATAAATTTAAAGCATATTGTGGTTTTTACTAACATGTGAGCTTTTATCATTATTGATAAAGGTTTATAGGGGTGTAAAAATAGCGAACAAGTTTTTGGTGCCGTTGCCGGGGATTGGTTCAATTTAATTTGCGTGCTTTGATTATTTATAGTGTAGATCTTTCTAGTTACTTTTGATCTCATTTTCTTTCTGTCTTTGTATTCTTAGGGTACAAGATGACTTGGAATAACGAGTTTTGCTTTTGGAGGTATCGTGGGGATTACATTTACAATCCTTTTGGAGAAAATCTCACGTCCCCACAACCTCAATTAAAACACCAGCAACAATCTCGTGAAGAACGAATTGAATTATTGTTCAAAAGAATGAATGAGTCATTCGACAGGGTTGATGAAATGTTAGCTACCTGGAAAGAGGCTCGACCGAAGGACGTGTGTAATAAGGAAATTAAAGAATTGAGTGTCGTTCCCGTCAAAGCCGAAGTCGAGGACGAAGACCAGACGAAAGTTGAAATCTTGACCTCGTCCGTACCCATCTCGGCCGAGATCACACCTATCTCGACCAAGATTTTACAACAGAGAGCTGGATCACGGCCCGAGATCCCATAGCAGAAAGTTGAATCTCGGCCTGAGATCACATCCATCTCGGCCGAGATTCCATTACAAAAGAAAAATCTCGGCCTCCCATGTACCAATCTCGGCCGGGATTTCATCCAGAGCTGCCCGAGATCCTTAGAAAGTTGTCACGAAGTCTCCAATCTTGCTCGGGATGCACCTGAAAGCTGGAGGGAAGTTCCAAAGGAACCTCCCAAGGTTAGATTGAAGCTTCTCCCTGATCAAAAGAAGCTTTCATTTAAGTATGGGGTAACCCACAAGGTTACTATCCCATACCATCCACAAGTGTTGGGAAGAGCTTCTATCTTTCATCAGGACATGAAGAGAGTCTTCAAGAAGAAATTTTACGGGTCCTGTGAAAAGTGGTTGCAAGGACCGGATGAGTAGTCCAAGGTTTTTGACGTAAGCTAAGGCAACCACGGATTTGGGTCTGGCTAGAGACCTTAAACCAAGCGCTTCTCGGGAGGCAGCCCGATGTAAGAGTCTTTTGTACTATTGTTTTGTATTTTTACTTTTTGCTTTTGCGTTTGCGCGTTTTGTGTCTTTTGTCTTTTCAGGTTTTAGGTAATAAATGAAGAAGAGATGCTTGAAGGAGGTTGCATAACCGCTTGTTTCCACCACTTCCATTTGGATGTGTCATATCACTGATTTTTATATTGTGAGTATTCTTTTCCACTTCTATTTATTCTTCATATTTGGAACAATGTGAGTATGGGGTGAGATACTTGCAATATGTTAGCATGTTTCTTTTCTTGTCACACGTTTCCTTTTAGCATGTATAAAAAAAATGTGCTTCTAGGAATGACATGATCCCTATAAAGATATTGTGCTTGTAAATTGGCTTTTGATTATTACTTTTGAGCTCAATTTGATTTATGGAATATTTGGGATTTGAATACTTTGCTTGAATTCTATGTGAATTATGAAAATTGCCTTGTCTAGTTGTATTGAGTTTGGATAGTTGAAGCTTCATGATAAGTTCTTATACATTGCATAGGGATGATTTAGGCAATTCGATTTCATTCTTCTTCCATTTTTATCATGCTTAGCCCCTCAAACATGAAATCCATTGTCTCCTATCCGGGAATTAGGAATGTTTAGTTTGAAGGTGTGTGCTTTATTGATGTTATGAATTGTTTGAAGAAGTGTGAATGTTGTGAAATGTGATGTGATGAAGAAAAGCAAAGTTTATAAGGGATTGTTGGCTATGAGAGATGAGTAACTCGGTACCATTCACATAGTCGGATGTTTGTGCCTTGCCAAAGTCTGATTAGTTTTAAAATCATTCCCTTAGAGTTGATTTGGTATGTGCATTTTGGTGTGAGGTACGTGAAGGAAACTGAGCACCAAGGTTTCGGCTACTGTGCACTAATGCCTTTCACTCAGGAAGAAAAAAAGTAAGAAAAGAAAGAAAGGAAAATAAAAGAAAAAGAAAAGAAAAGAAGAAAAGTTGCAGATTATGCAAGTGTGGTGAATGTTGAGTTGAAAAGATGAAGTGTGTTGTTTCTTCTTCCCGGATTAGCACCACATGACCTAAAGTACATCCTACCCTTATCACGTTTCTTGGCCTTTATTTTCTAAGTCCTTTTGATCCATGTACACATGTATTTGACTTAGTTGCTTAAACTTGAATTTCTCATGAATATTAGATATTGGTAGTTTTGATGATGAATGTGAAATTCTTGTAAAGTATGATTATCCTTTTTATGCCTATTTCATTTGCTCTTAATTGAAATATATCTTTAGCTATGAAACTTGTACTATTGAGGATGATCATAATTAGAAGCACTTCACGTTTTTGTCTTTGTTTTGCATAGATAATTCATGTTATCTTATCTTAGATTTACTTTTTGCTTGAGGACAAGCAAAGATAAGTATGGGGTTTTTTGATAACATGATTTATAGACCTGTTTTACTCATACATTTTAGTTAGATTTTCCCTTTCCGCATTCATGTTTTAGCCTTAGTTTGTGACATTTATGCTTGTTTAGTTCTACTTTGCAAGAATAGATGTCTACACATGCTATTTGTGGCTTTGTAGATGATTTGACACATTTTGGAGCTAAAACGACGCATTTAAGGATCAAGCCTCGAGGTGGATGCATTGGAGCGAGCATACGTGCACGGGAAAGGGCTAGGAATCAAGCTAAAGGCATTAAGGGATCGACCAAGGAGCATCTCGGCCGAGGTCCACTTATCTCGTGCCGAGATGAAGCCACTGCAGTAAAATCTCGGTCACCATCTTGGTCCATATCTCGGGTGACCCGACCGAGATCCATGACGCTAGAGATCGAAGACGAAATCTTGGTCCCGATGATGACCCATCTCGGCCGAGATCCAGCCCGAGATTTCTTCCCTGAGCGTTATATTTTATTTGCGGACTTTTTCCTTTTTGGCCCAATGTCTTTTTAGCTAGATTTTTATTATAAAAGGAAGCCTTGGATTCATTCCAAGGTGTGTTGGGAGTCGCCCAAAGTTTACCCTAGAGGGGGGAGCCGTCTCCTTCCCTTCTTCTTCATCATTATCCTTCATAGTTTAGATTAAAGATTGATACTTTTCCATTCAGTTTTGTTGAGAGATATTGTTGAATTCAAGATTTGAGAAGATTGAAAGTTTTATTCATTGAAAGTTGAGTTATTCCTTTCCCTTTCATTATTTACTTTGTCTTTAATATGATTGTTATTAGCTAGAACCTTGTGGTTCCAAGGTTGATAGGGATTTGTTTATGCATTGGATTATGATGGAATAGTTTGAATTTATGTTTGGTTTGTTTAGCCTTGAAATCCTAGTGGTTAGTTTGGACTTGAACCTAGTTAGAATCCCTCTAGCTAGTAACCTAAGTTGGAATTGAGACTTATCCGGTGATATTCCTTCTCAGATACCTTAGAAAACTGACCATAGGTAATAAAGGTTCATCTTTTATTGGTTGAATGTGCTTAGATTCCTTCCTAAGTAGGGTAATACCTGAGACTTACCCGGTAATGGTTTACCTTTCCCTTAGTTTGTAGTCTGGTTTGTTTAGAATTTTCTACCTCTTTACCTTGAGACTTACCCGGTGATAGGTAGTTTGGTTTGGAACTAGATGGTCTTGAGACTTACCCGGTAATAGATCATCAGCTTAGAAATGTTCATCCCTGTGGCTTTTCTATCATATATCTTTATGAGTCTTCCTGAATCTATATGTATAAACAATGATCTTGAACCCTTGGAATCCATTTTCTTCCCTTTAACTTGATTATCTTTGTTTTTCCCTTTTTGTTTGTTTGTTTTGACTTTCAATCAATAGTGACAATTGATTGCGAGTCCTTAAAACCCATTTTAAAAACCTTTTTGATTTCTTTCCCTTATCTTTTTCAATCCACTTCTTATTCTAGATCTATCTTATTTATAATCATTGCTGCATATTTATCCTCCTAGTCCCTGAGATCGACCTTGAAATACTTATTCATACTGTGATTGACCCATACACTGTGGGTTCGCTACAATTTGAGTATTTATTTCTTATTTTATAAATTTAAAGCATACTGTAGTTTTTACTAACCTATGAGCTTTTATCATTATTGATAAAGGTTTATAGGGTTGTAAAAATAGCGAACAACTCCAGTGCAGTAGAGAAGAGGGTTGGCGGTGTGGGGCCGTCGGAGAGTGAGGTAGCGGATTTCGTCCTCCTCTGACGTCGTGGTGATGGTCAGACTGACAAGAAAGGACGGTAGAGGCCGAAGTCGGCTCTTCCCGGTGGTGGCGGCAAATAATGTGGCCGAGGTAAGGTAGGCGGAGCTCGCCGGCGTTGGTGCAACCATAGAGGAGTGGAGTGGGGAGAAAGAGAAGGTGACAGAGGAGGGAGGATCACCGACTCCCTAATGGGTTGGCGCGACGGAAGTGGTAGGTGATGGTGTTTGCAGTTAAGGAAACAAAGAGCGAGAAGGGTGACGGAGAGATGGCGGATGAGAGAGGTCGGAGATGTGATGCGTGTGAGACAAGGAGACGGTGGGTATGTTGACTGGCCGGTTGTTCTTCGGGTGGGGTAACGCTCAATGCATTTAAGTCTTGTAACTGTTCGGTTGACCGGAGTAATGAGGTCGGGGTACAAGTCGTAACAAGCGTTAATGACGTTTGGAGGGGATGAGAGCGGGATTTGGGCCGTGATTTGCTGAGGAAGGGACAACAAATGGGCCGTAAAAGAGAGGAGCAAGATGGGTTGGTTGTTAAAGCCAGAAAAAAAATGGGCCAAGATAAGAGGAAGTGGGAAGGTGGGAGTTGGTCTGGAATAGAAAAGAATAAGGTTGGGCCCGACCGGTCGGTTTGGTTCAAGGTAAAGAAGGGATTTTGTTTAGTTTACACATTATTTGATCGGTTTGAATCCGTCTACTTATCTCTTCATGGTCGATTCGGTTTAAAAGTGTTTTAAGAAGCCTTGGTTTAATATTTTGGTTTCGTTTGATTTTTTTTTTTCGTATTTGATTCGGTTTAAATAATAAAAACAATTAAATAAAATTAAATGAAATTTGAAAATAACCAGAAAAAATTATTAAAATTTTCAGGTTATTACACAAATTTTGTTCGAACCCTACAATCATGTCAACGATTCAAACCCTACAATCGTGTAAATATACATAATTTGGGTCTCTTTTATCCTTAACTTCACATAAGCTTTTACTTATGACATAATGGTCCACATTTATTTGTCTTCTCTTCATTTGGAACGGAAGGATGTTTGTTTGCTTCTGATTAATACATGTCAAATAAACGATGTTTCAATTCCACGTGTTTACCCTACCTTCTTCCGCCGGAACAACAATAATGGCCGACTTAGCAACTCCTTCCTTCATCGCCTTTATTACTCTCTCTTCTTATTCATTCTCAGACAACCCCCAACTGATCAATCATCTTCTGCCTCGCCCTCCGCCTCCTCCTCTCCTACTCTTGTTGCCTCTGCTTTTCTCACACGAGCATCTTTTCAACTTCCAATCAGTAAGGAACTTCGACTTTAGGGCTTTCGCTTCTATTAAGGCTTACATCTTCTGAATTGTTGATGATTGCAAGTATTAGTGCAATCGACACGATGTTTATTTGTTTTGCAATTCAATGAGTTTGTGTTTGTGGAAACATAATAAGATGCAACTTCGTTTATGACTTAAATCTCTCCTATTTCAACCTTGAAAGTAAGTCTTAGGTTCTCCCTCTTGTTTCAGTTTTTTTTTTTTATCGTTCCTCTATGCCCATGACGATAATTTCATTTACTGATTCATTTATCTCTCTTTTTTACTTGCATATCTAATATGCAAAATTTATTGAGAGATCGAATGTGATTATGGAAACAATTTTTTAGAGATTGAATGAATAACAGATTAGATTAAATTTTTAAAACTAACTTAGTAGATAATTTTCTTAAATGTAAAGTACTCGATTAATAAGGTGATAATAAGAGAGTTTCATGATTTTGTAAACTTGAATTCTAATTTGTCATACCTAATAAGCATATTATTGAAATCACTAAATAGTGCCTTTAATTTGATAAATTACTATTACCAGTTGATTATCCACAAATCTTTGAAATAGTTTAGGCAAATTAAACATATTTGGATAACGAAAAATGCATTTAAAATGAATGGTGTATTCAAATTATCGACTTCTAAATTAGAATTTACAATGAAAAATAACAATAAAACCCATTACTTTTGTGTTGTAACAATGACCACTAGGCATGAAGACTTAGTAGCAAACAACGTTCTCGCAAAACTTCCTGATTTGGCTTTGTTGTGTGCAGGTATGACCTTGCATTGATTCTCAGAAGAAAACATATTACTTAGTTGAGAAGCAAGAAGCGTTACTTGTGATATCCTTTTATGTTCACTAAAAAATCGGTCCAAATTCATAGTACGAAGGAGGATTATATCAATAGAATCAAGTATAAGTGTTACTAATCATTTTAATTTTGTTAAAGTTAATACTTATTGGAACAACGGTTTTGTCAATATATGTAAACAAGGATGTCATTGACGCTTTTTATTGTGTGTGTTGCACAATCACAAATGATATCAACCGTTATAGTTTATTAATTACTTATTAATTTCTAATACCCATTCGTAAGTAGAATTTTCGATTATGTTATCGAGTTTTTTTTCCTTTCAAAACATTTTTTTAACTCTAATCCTATTCCAATTCCCAATTCCTTGAAAATCATACCAAACGACCCCTCATTCTATTTATGTTTCAGTAATATACTAATAAACCATCATCCAAAAATGTAAACAAGTTTGTAAAAAAGAATGGTTATTACACATGAATATGTTGCCTTCGAGTAGTTTGTGCTAAAGGAAGTTTTGATTGCAAACTACGTAATATTGTTGCCTTTCTTGAAAGTTAAAAGTAATTACGAGTATCAATGAGTTGCATGCCTTGACTTTCCTTTTACGAAAAAAAGATAGTTAGTTACATTGAAATATTTTTTGTTAATGTAAGGCCTACTTTTTCCGGGGTGTGAATATGATAGAGGTTGAACAAAAAGGCTGAAAACGATTCACACCCTACAATCTTGTAAATACAGTTATCGATAATGAGTCCGTAAAAGGAAATTTGTCTAACAACGAATTACGATATATCTTTATCACATTAAAATAGTCAGTCACGTGATTGAATAGCATACGGAATTTGGGTCCCTTTTACACTTACCTTAACAAAAACTTTTACTTATGACGGGATGGTCCACATTTATTTGTCTTATCTTCATTTGGACCGGAAGAGCCTGATTCTGATTAATACATGTAAAATAAATGATGTTGCAATTCCACTCGTTTACCCTACCTTCTTTCACCGCAACAACAATGGCCGACTCCGCAACTCCTTCCGTCATCGCCTCAATTACTCTTTCTTCTTAATTGTTCTCGGCCGACCCCCAACTTACCAATCCTCTTTTGCCTCGTCCTCTTACTCCTCGTCCTCCGCTCTCGTTTTCGTTGTTTCTCTAGATTGAGTGTCATTTCCACTCTCGTTGTCTACATTTGAGAGATTGAATGTGATTATGGAAACAATTTTGTAGAGATCGAATGCATAAAAATTTAGAGGAGTTTTTTTTTGAACTATGTAGATAATTTTCTCAAAATGTAAAGTGCTCGATCAATAAGATGAGAACAAGAGAGTTTCATGGTATTATAAACTTGGATTCCGATTTGTCATACCTATCAAACATGCCATTGAAATCACTGAATTGTGACTTTAATTGGATGAATTTGGTTGGTTTTTATTTATTTATTAATATGCACTTATATGCCATTAATTTTAGGCAAATCTCTGAAATAGTCCAGGAAAAGTAAATATATTGGGAATAAGAATGATTGCATCCAAAGTTATTGATGTGTTCAAATTATCGACTTTCAAATTAGAGTTTACAATGGAGAATAACAATGGAACCTTTACTTTTCTGTTGTAATTATGACCATAGGGCATGGAGACATAGTAGCAAACAATGTTCTCGCAATACTTGCTTGTGGCTTTGTGTTTGCAGACATGACCTTGTATTGATTCTCAACAAGACAACATATTACTTAGTTGAGAAGCAAGAAGCATTACTTCTATTATCCTTTCATGTTCACTAAAAAGTCAGACCAAAATCATAGTATGAAGGAGAATGTATCAATAGAATCAAGTATAAGTGTTTGCTAATTATTTTCATTCTCTTGGTGCTAATACTTATTGGAATAATGGTTTTGTCAATTGTTGTAAACAAGGATCTTATTGATGCTTTCTATTGTGTGTGTTGTACAATCAATGATGATATCAACTATTATAGTTTATTCATTACTTATTAATTTCAAATACCCATTCATAAGTAGATTTTCCAACTATGTTATCGAGTTTTTTTCCTTTCTAAATACTTTTTAACATTAATTAAGTATATTTATGAGATTTTCAATTTTGATTATTTACCTTTCTAAACTCCTTTTACTCTAATTGAGTATATTTATGCACTTTACAATTTTGATAGAGTTTTATCGATTGTTTTCCGTGGACCCACGAACTGAATCAAGCTTTCATCGAAATTTTAGACATGTCATAGTCTTGATTGTTGTATGAATATTGTTCACTTACAGACGATTTGATGAGGAAATATTTTACAATTGGTATTGTAAAAATCGTTTTTTGTAATATCATACCGGAGTAATGCCCAAATGATATTTCCGTATTTCATCTACAACGGAGGGTGTGGAACACACGTGTTACCTAGTGACACGCGCGTGCTACCTAGTAATGATAAATAGTAGGGTTACAGGTAATGCATTATGCATTTAACATAAAAATCCGTATATATGTAAATGAAAAAAATATATGTAAAAAGACAGTAAAATATTAAAATAACAATGTACTCCCTCAGGTTCTCATTGATGGTCATTAGAGTAAATAAAGCACATAAAATATTACTTAAAAAACTCAAAGTAGAAGATATAATATTTAATGATGTACAATAATTTAAATAATTATATAAAAACAATGGTAGAAATGTGGAGAGTTGAATGAGAAGAGAGGAAATAGTATTTTGAAAATACAAACAATATATGTAAATTAGGTGAAGTTGAATTTGTGGAATGTTTGAGTATTAATTATACCTATAATGAAATGTATTATGAACCAAAATTTTAAATCTCTAATAACAATAAATGAGAACCGGAGGGAGTAGTAATTGTAGTCTTATCGCTTCTCTTTTGAAAGGGTGCAATAATGATATTAATTATAACAATTTTTAAGAGAATATTAATTATAATTTATGTTGATGAGTCAATTAAAAATGAGGTAAATGGTATATTTTTCATTTATATGAAATTTTAACATATATAAAAAATGAAGTGAAAAGAAAAATAAAAAATGTAATAATTATAGACTTATCTCTATTATTGTAAAAGGGATGCATTGAATATAGTGATGATATTAATTATAATATTTATGTTTTAAAAAACATTAATTGTAATTTATGTTGATGAGTCAATTAAAAATGTCGAAAATGGTATGATTTATGTTAATGAATGAAAATATGAGCCAAATAAGAAACATTTTCACCATTTTGACAGCACAATGTTGATAAGGATCCAACTGTAACACAAATCACAATTTAACCATGGTTAAAAGAAGATTCTATCATGGTTCAAATCTAAAATTTCCATAAATGGGTTCAACTTCAAAATATTTAATCCCCTCCCTTCCACTTCTCCTAGTGCTCCAGATCAAATCCACACTACATACTCCATTCTTGCCTCCGCGGTGGTGAAGACCACTTCGAGACGTCAACTACAACCTACAAGTATTATACTTCCAACCCACTTTTTTCTTCATCGTCATGTATACGTTTTTCATGAAAGAAATAAGTTTAAAAAACGATGAAACCTTGAGATCATCCTGTTAGATATTGAGCTCAACGTCATTCCTTGGATCTCATTTCTCTGTCAATCATGAGTTTGTTGGTTGTGAAATGATTATTTCAATTGATCTTTTAAATCAAACCGCTTGTGGTTTTTTTTTTCCGCACATCTGAAACCGAATTTTGTGTAGCTTTCTATAAACTTTTCGTTTTCCACACTTCAATTGGTGTGTTTGTTTCGAACTTCTACACCTTGATGAATTCCTCTCTTTCTCGATGCTCAACGTCTCATCTCTTACCAACTATCATCGTATAGGATAACATATTTACTTCTTTCTTCTTCTTCTTGAGTTTGTTTACTTCATATATATATATATATATATTCATGTCCAACATTTGATTACTTTTTTACATTTTCGTGTTTTATGTTTACAAGGAAAAAATCTTCAACGGTTTGTACTATCGCAAAAACGTTTTATTTTCTTCGCTTGATGGACAAACCAATTACTTAAAATGTCTATAAGCATATTGAAACCAGATCTAAACACCCTCATGGGTCCCACCACTTTCCTTACTCTAATAGAAATTAAGATTTATATCATTACTATTTTGATTTATTTAATTTTTTCTATCTCCGTGTACGTTAAAATAAAATTACATTCACTTGTATTTCAACGATTCAATTCAACGTTTCGACCTTCCGTTCTTTATGGTTTCTTCAAAACCAATTAAATCCGGCATATGTATTGACACTTTGATTTGTTATTTGTTATGTGCTTATATCAACTATAATACTTCACAAGTGTACTATGTTTTTTGTTTGTTTTAGGTATGTCAAAGAAATATATACTTAATTCTAATGGATGTTACTAATATTGACGGTTGTTATGTTTTCACATTTATGGGTCTTGCAAGTTTGAGCATCTAAATTGAAAATTAGGAATTTATGACAACAGAAATGCATTATATGTTTCTTTAATGCTCCTCATTACATTGACATTGATGGAATGTTGCAGTGTGAAAATTACCATGTTTCCTTTTGGTCATAGGTACTGCAATATTGGAGAGGATGAATACTTTTGGAGGACATTTCAATCGGTTTCCATCACTTCAACCGGACGTAGAGATTGACGAGGAAGTTGATGCAAACTTAACTATGAACATGGCCTTTTTGGATGAAGATGTGGATATCGAAGAGCTTGAAGCGAGGATGTGGAGGGACCGGCTTCTTCTGAAAAAGATCAAGGAAGAGGGGTTGAATAACCAAGGTAGAGAAGTGGCGGATGGTGGAAAGTATCGCCAATCTGAACAACAATCCCGCCGAAAGAAGATGTCAAGGGCTCAAGACGGTATTCTGAAATACATGCTGAAGATGATGGAAGTGTGCAGGGCTCGAGGATTCGTGTATGGGATAATCCCCGAGAATGGAAAGCCTGTTAGCGGGACATCTGATAACCTCCGGGCATGGTGGAAGGAGAAGGTCAGATTCGATAGGAATGGTCCGGAAGCCGTAGCAGAGCACGATATAGAACATCCAAGTGCATGGAATATGGAGGTTTGTGATACCTTGAGATCAACTTCTTACACCCTGAAGGACCTCCAAGACACCACCCTTGGCTCACTTCTCTCAGCATTGATGCAACACTGTAACCCTCCACAAAGGAAGTTTCCTTTGGAGAAAGGTGTGTCTCCACCATGGTGGCCTACTGGAGAAGAAGACTGGTGGGGTCAGCAAGGTTATCCGGTGAATCAAATCCCGCCGTACCGAAAACCCCATGATCTTAAGAAGGCATGGAAGGTTACTGTTTTGACTGCTGTGCTCAAACACATGTCACCGGACATTGCCAAGATTCGGAAGCATGTTCGTCAGTCTAAGTGTCTACAAGATAAGATGACAGCCCGAGATAACAACATATGGTTGGCTGTTGTTAACCGGGAAGAGATCTTGGCGAGGAAGAAGTATCCTAATTTGTTTCCTTTTCCTTTTGGTGGAAGTAGTTCAGTAGTGATCACTGAATCTAGTGAGTATGATGTCAAAGAGGAAGAGAAAGAATACAAGCCTCAGATTGTTGCTCCCGTGATCAAAGGAGAAATTACGGATTTGACATCTCACTATGAAAAAAGGAATCATCCAATAGATACGCCGAACATCACAATGAGTAGGGAACTCTATGCTTGTGAAAACCCTCATTATCCTTACAATGACCAGCGCTTTGGGTTTATAGACAAGAACAAAAGAAACAATCATCAACTAAGCTGTTCATTTAGGGCTAAACCTACTCAAGGCCTCTCTGATATCAATCTTCAACCGTATATGAACCAATCTTCTTCATTCAGCCAGCTGAATCTGCAACCTTCATCATTTGGGATTGGGAACCAACAAAATCTGCAGGGTTCTGCTGTGATCCAAGGTACTACATTCAATCAATTCAATCATTCATCTATGAATCAGTTTTCTGCCTTCGATCAACCGATGATGGTCCCTCATGCAAATCAGCCTTATGCTTCTTACATTGATTTGACTGATGATGGGGAAGATATGATGTCGGAGATGCTGTCATTTTATGATACCAACCCTCAAGAGAAGAGCTTCAATTTTGGTACTATCAATGTGGAAGAAAACAACAATTTCTCACAACAACAGTTCCAGTTCCAGGCAAATAATGCATTCCATGGCAACCAAGGTTTTAGCATCGATATAACCAATCCTGGTTATCAGGCTATGCAGATGAATCAGTTCATGCCTTATGATCATTCCTATGGGAGTTCAAACACTATTGACAACGTTGGTGACATGAGATTTGAATCTCCATCCGAGGCGGCTTCGGTCTGGTTCCCATAAGTAGACTTCAAGTCTTGGTCTTCTGAAGATTTTCATATGCTTAAGTTTATTCAGTTTTCAGCATTTTCATTTAGGGTTAAGTTTTCTATGTTCTTAGCATTATGAAAGATGGGGGATTATACTAGCTGGTAAGATCCCTCACTTAACTCTAGTTTTCAGCATTGTCATTTTGTTGGTCAAGTATTTCAGTTTATCTTTGTTAAAGACATGCATAACATCTTTGTAATGCATATCAAGGTCGGGACACAGTTGTGGCCCTTTTGTCACCTAAATCACCATTGTCTTATTACTTGGACCCTCTCCTTTTCATCTTTGTTGGCCCTTAGAGCTTCAGTAATAATACAAAGAGGGGTGACTAGAAGTTAAGTTGTACCACAACTAGAAGAATTATAGCAGCTACAAAAATCAGAAATTATTACAGTTTGACGAGTAACTAAAGAAAAATTATAACACGGCATATATGGTGATACTATATCCTCTCACTCTTTCCATGAACTAGTTGTTTCCCTCTCTTTGTCCTAAACATATAAAGTTTTAATTAAGTGGACTTTCGTATTAAATCGTATAGGAAAAGTGAAAGTCCAGAAAAACATTATGGTACAAGGATACAAGTGCAGAAGTACATAGGCTTGTATCAAAAGAATGGATGGAGAGTAAGCGAGCAAAGGAAGACTGGAGTTAAATTCATAGTTCAAGATGAGAATGGAAGTGGGTCATATTTGCATGACCCACTTACATTTGAAATGGGTATTCATAGTTAAAGATGAATCAAGATGAGAAGAACTGATTGTCAGCTGTAGCTTATTTGCATGAGATATTACAAGGCCCAAGACCTCACTACTAGAAAACAAGCATATGTTGAGACTATGACATATAATTGAACGCGTGGATGGAGTACAATAGTTTTCAACGTTTTTACAGTAAACAAATGGAAAAGCATATTTGAGACATGAAAAGGCAATTTTTTGGAGTGATTATATACTTCCCGACCACCGATTCATCTCCATCATCGAAGATTCCTTGTGTGTTTTAGACAAGAGCGCCTCACTGAGTCCAAGGCCTCTTCTACCGCTGAAGAAATCGAATAGTCATAGCATAAGTGTAAGGCAGAAAGAATACATGAAGGGATCAAATGAAATTCACTTGGATATATTTAATACCACATAGACATTGTGTTCAGTCGAGATTTCAGAGCTTCTGAAAATAAGTGAAGATCTGATGGTCCTACTCTATCTTGATTACTGGGTTTGAGAAATTAATGTCACAACATTGTTCATATCCCACCCTCTTCCTTTTCATCTCTGTTGGCCCTTACAGCTTCAGTAATATAACAAAGAGGGGAGACTAGAAGAATTATAGCAGCTAAAAAAATCAGATTGTCAGGGACAAGCAAATTGAGGAAATTAAAGATTTACATACTTCAGTGCGCTCTCAGGAGTTCCAAGAGCATCAATGTTGGCATGCCTCACAACAGAACTATTGTGCTGCATGAATCTTTCCACGAGCTATTTGTTTCCCTCTCTTTGTCCTAAACATATAAAGTTTTAATCTATTGGACTTTCATATAAATCATATAGGAAAAGTGAAAATCCAGAAAAACTTTATGGTACAAGATGAATCATATATAGTTGAAGATGAGAAAAACTGATTGTCAGCTTTAGCTCACCTTGGAAATTATTAGGTCTATTCAGTCTAGTGAGGGGGTATGATGACATTGCTAGGGCTAATAGTTGTAACTTTGATGGAATCCTAGTTCTTGATCTCAAGATAAAGGCAAACCCTATTAAATACCATATACTCCCTGCTGCCTATGAGATGCCTCCCCTAAGAACGATCAACTGGAAAGCAAGAGGTTCTTATCAAGGCTTCTCAGGCTAGCCCAGTTGTCCCCAGAAGGCTATGATGTTCCTTTTTGGGATACATAGGGAGACTAAACGGAACACACTAGCTCCATTTGTTAGGGTCTCGCGTGTATTCTTCTGCTCATGCCCTTGTCTGTACTCCCACTAGCTCCATTTTGCCCACTCGGCGTAGCTATAAGCCGGGTGATGACTATGAGTTAGGTGCATGCTTGCTATGCTTATCATTATTCCCGTCTTTTAGGAAATAAAAAAGATGGGTATGTTCAAGCTAACAGGTCAATATATTGAAGAAATGAGGACAACCCGAACCTATGGAGCGAAATCAAACACCAATCCAACACAACACACAAACGACCCAAAAGCTAGCCTCGATGCCAATTGAGCATATTCAAGGAACGATAAAAACAAAACCTTAAGATAAACCCTATGAGCCATGAAACACTAACAAAAACACAGCTGCAAACCATATAACAAAAACACAACCAAAACACAAACCTTGAGGACCATGAAGCACAATAAAACACAGAACCTCACAAAACCACATGACAAACCCCGCGGGGACCTTGAAGCACAATTAAATACAAAACCACAGTTGTGCAGAATTATGAAAAATAATAGAATCAACAAACAAGAAGAAAACACAGAATTATAGTGCTCCACCCAACAAATAGTTACATCCACTTTTAATTATCTCTATATATTGTAGTCCAAGGACTCCATGGTCATCTTCACAAGAGTCCATAATAGGTTATCGGCTTGTCGCAAAGCTTAATCTCGTTGAGGAATAAAAATCTAGTACGAGACACGGATCTAGAGGTGGCTTAAGGTTTGCTTTAACCCACCCAAAAATTTACATGAATTTATCGCCGATCAACTGAAGTGAGATATTACTGAGAATATTCTAAGGGCTTTGACTTTGGCCGGCGGTGTGGTGATGAGTGATTCAAAGGTAATCGGTGGGATCACTATGTGTTTTCCGGCGACCAATTTTTCTCCGTTACCGAAGCTTCCTCGACGGCTTAGGCAATGGCTCCTCCTTGGGTCCAAGGCTTCTTAAACCGCCAAAGAAATCGAAGCTGAACTCAATGAGGCCGATTTTCATTGACGGGTTTTTGTTTCTTTACATTATTACTATTTCAAGGATTAGTTGCTTCTAGTCTTGCTTTAATTGTTAGGTTTTCATAAATTTTCCTATTCGATTGTAGGTGAGTTACTAAATTTTAAGATTTACGTACCACTTTTTCTTGATCTTTTTTTTTGGGTGCTTGCTTGCGTTGTCACAAATCCAAAAAATTGTTATTGTATATGATGTTGAAATTCTCACTATTACTACCCCAAATTTGACAGCGATTCTATGAAATACTATCAAGCTAATGTAGGTCTAGACCAAGGATTCCATGGTCATATTCACAAGAGTCGAGAGTAGGTTTTCGGCTTGAAACTAAGCTTAATGTTATTGAGAAATAAAAATTTAGTACTAGAAACACATGTAGAGTTGGGCTAAAGTTTGCTCTAACCCATCCCAAAATTTTGCATGAATTTTACATGTATATTTCCTTCTTCAACTGAAGTGAGATGTTATTGACAATCTTCTAAGGTCTTTAACTTTGGCCGGCGGTGAATGAATGATTCATAGGCAATCGTTGGCGTCAATATATGCTTTCCAAAAACCGATTCTTCTCCGTCATGAAAGTTTCCTCGCCGGCTTAGACAACGGCTCGTCACTGAGTCCAAGGCTTCTTCATCTGCCAAAGAAATCAAAGATAAACTAAATTAAGCCGATCTCCATTGACAAGTATTTGTTTCTTCATTTTATTACTATTTCAAGAGGTTAATTTCTTGTAGTGGTGTTTTAGTTGTTTAATTTTCATACCTTTTCCTATGTAATTGTAGTAATTGTAGGTGAGTAACTGAATTTTAATATTTACGTACCACTTTCTCATGATCTTTTTAGGTGCTAGCTTGCATTTTTAGAAATCCAAAAAATTGTTACTGTATATAATGTCGAAATTCTCATTACTACTACAGAGATTTGATAGCGATTATATGAACCATTATCAAGCAAATCTAGGTCTAAATCAAGGATGTCGAAATTCTCATTACTACTACCGAGATTTGATAGTGATTATATGAAGCATTATCAAGTAAATCTAGGTCTAAATAAAGGACTTCTTGGTCATCTTCCCAAGATTCCAAGTAGGTTATTGGCTTGAAGATAAGTTTAATGTTGTGAATAAATAAAATCTAGCACGAGACACAAATCTGGAGGTGGGCTAAGGTCTGCATTATCCCACCCTAAATTTTACATGAATTTTCAGTGGTCAACTGAAGTGAGATATTACTTACAATCTTCTAAGGGTTTTGACTTTGGTCGGCGGTGTGGTGACGAGCGAAACAAAGGCAATCGATGGGATCACTATGTGATCTCTGGCGATCGATTCTTCTCTATCACCGAAGCTTCCTCGGCGGCTTTGACAACGGTTCCTCCTTGAGTCCAAGGCTTATTCAATCGCCGCAGAAATCGAAGTTGAACTCAATGAGAGCGATCTCCAGTGACATATTTGTTTCTTCACATTATTACTATTTCAAGGGATTAGTTGCTTCCGGTCTTGTTTTAGTGTTAGGTTTTCATAGATTTTCCTATTTGATTGTAGGTGAGTTACTTAATTTTAAGATTTACATACCAGTTTCTCTTGATTTTTTTTGGGTCCTTGCTTGCGTTGTTACAAACCCAAAAAAGTGTTACCATATATAATGTCCAAATTCTCACTACTATAACCCCAAATTTGACAACGATTCAACGAAGCACTATCAAGATAATCTAGGTCTAAACCAAGGACTCCATGGTCATGTTCACAAGAGTTCAAAGTAAGTTATCTGCTTGCAGCTAAGCTTAATGTTCTGAAAAAATAAAAGTCTAGTACCAAACACGGAACTAAAATTGGGCTGAGGTTTGCTCTACCACCCTTAAAATTTGACATGAATTTGACATGAATCATTCCTTGTTCAACTGAAGTCAAGAAATAAAAACTAGTATCTGACAGATATCTAGAAGTGGGCTAAAGTTTGCTCTAAGACACTCTAAAATATTAGCTGAATGTTATAAGCTCAAGTTTGTTGTGCCTATACCAAGAGGCTTGCAACAAGCCCAACACAAAAATGCAAGCAAACTGACACTCTTGAGCTTGGCACATGCTATGTTTACTAGGAATTCAATATTGTTTTGTAACTTTTTAAATTGTCGACGTGGAAAACTTCTTTTACTTAGTTTAATTGATATATTTCTCAACATTTAATACTTTGCGATAAGTTGTTTTTAGTTTTTCTTTTAATTCTAGCTTCACAAAATAGTATATCACTAGCATAATACATGTTTCTTGTACGGAATCTTTAAAATATTTGAACTAAATATTACAATTCATTTATACATCACATACAACAATAAGATCTTTAAAATATTTGAACTAAAATATTTAAACTAAATATTTGAACTAAATATTACAATTCCTTAAAATATTTGAACTAAATATTACAAATTCCTTAAAATATTTGAACTAGCATAACTTATTGTTTAAGAAAAATCTGACATTATATTAGACAAGTCCACGGCACAATAACAACACATTCACTCAAATAAAAAAAAAAAAGGAAATTTCAGTTGGTACCCCTGTGGTATGGGGTATTCCGGATTTTGACCATGACTTTTGTAAAGTTCGGTTGGTGCCCCTCAATTTTTACACATTTTCGGAATTTGCCCATCCGTTAAAAAAACTGTTAAGTCTAACAATTTCAGATGGAAATTAAAAGGAAATTGAAAAGAAATTAAACCTCTCACGACAGTCTCTCGCTCCCTGCTCTTCTCCTCTCTCGAACGGCGCTCTTCTCCTCTCTCGAACGACAGTCCTGTCCCCATTCTTCTCCTCTCTCGAACGACAGTCCTGTCCCCATTCTTCTCCTCTCTCGAACGACAGTTTCCACTCTCCCTGCTCTTCTCCATCGGTTCGTCCCTCCTCTCTCTTCTCCTCTCTCGAACTAGTATTCTATCTGTTGAAAATTTTGATACTATGTACATTGGATTAGACTAATTTATGTTTAGTTGATGATTTTGTTCTAATTGATTGAGTTTAAGTTCTAATTTATGTTTAGGTTAGTGATGTGTGTAATTGATTGAGTTTATGTTCAAAGTTAGTTGATGATTAGATTTAAAATTGATTGAGTTTAGATTCATAGTTAAGTGTGGGAAGTGTTTAATTGGTTGAGTTTAGGTTATAATTTATGGTTAGTTGATGATTTTACCAATAATCAAATAATCAAGACATTATGAACTTTTTACAGAAAGCTAGATTTCAAGCTAATACTGTGATTTTAAATAAAGAAAAAAGACAGCTACACTGTACAAATATGTGCCAAACCATTCAAGATAAGTATATTATGACAAATAGAGGATTAACAATGACACTAAATGATATCAAAACCCTATCTGAGTCAAATTTGTTAAACCTTCTAATTATGTGACGTAATAGAGGATTAACAATGACATGTACAAGTATGTACAACACTTTTTAGTCAAGTTTTAGCTTATGATTAGTGATTTCATCCGAGTCATTTTTTTTTTCCCTGATTTTAGTCAAATATGTTTTCAGATTTTAGTCAAGTTCAGTTTCAATATTGGTTTGTTTTCTGATTTTAGTCAAATCTGTTTTTTGATTCTAATAGTCAAGTTTGTTTTCTGTTTTTAGTTTCTGATTTTTTTAAATTTGAGAATGTATATTAATAGTTTGATATTCATGTTTTCATTTTCAGGATGGGAGATTAAAAAAAAGAAAAAAAAATGTTGTGTTTGCGTTGTAATTTGGACGAAGCAATTTGAGAACAACAAGTTCATGGACCACAAGGAGTGTGAGTCGAACAATGAAAGAGAACTTACCGTAAAAGATGCAACAACCCGACGAAGCCACATCTAATGTTTTAGGATCTGCTCCATGAAACTTGAAAGTCAACAAGACCCCGTATAGAAAATTTGTTGTTAGTTATGTCCTAAGTTTAGATATTATGTATGAGTTGTTGGTGCCTTCAGTTTGGATGTTTTTGGGATCAACTACAGGGAACTTTTGCTGGCTGAGTTTTTGCTTAATTTTGTTACCATCAGCAAACTGCAGAAAATTTATTTTGTTGAATTGGTTGAGTTTAGAAATTATGTATAAGCCTTTGTTGGCTGATTTTTGCATAATTTAGTTACCACGGTTTGGATATTATGTATGAGCTTTTGTTGATTGATTTTAGCTTAATTTGATTACCTCAGTTTGTATATTATGTATGAACTTTGCTGGCTGAATTTTGCTGGCTGCATTTTGCTAAATCGACAACACATATGATGTTTTAGCTTGCTGAATTTTGCAGGCTGAATTTTATGTGTTGTTGAGTTTTAGCTTGCTGAATTTTACGTGTTGCTGAGTTTTAGCTTGCTGAATTTTGTCGGCTGAATTTTAGCTTGCTGAATTTTTAGAAACACAAAAGACAACAACAATTTATAGACAACAGTAATTTATAGAAACCTGCCGAAGGTGCTCAGGAAACCATTGTTGGTCTGTATTGGCCTGGAAAAAGATAACAACAATTTATAGAAACACAAAAGAGCTATCAACTTGAATCAAGAATGTCATTTCAAAATTCAACACATAAAAGTAGTACACAAAATTCATTGAGCATAATACATAATTTTATCAAAATAAATTAGTACATAGTGCAATCTCGAGTGTGCTCTTCAAAAGTTTAGCACAATAACTAACAATATCATGTACAAAATAAGAGCTACTTTCACGACGCATTAAAAATACTCTTTTATATTTATCATAATACATAAATTTAATCAAATTTTCATCCCTAAGCGCTTCATTGTCACTCCTTAGACGATGAGCAACACCTCTTCGATATGACTCACAATAGGAGAAGTTTTGGGTGTGTTGATGAGTTGATCTTCAAAATCCAGTCAATGCAACTACAAATAATTTGTATACAAACATCAATATACAAATGACTTTCACTAGTAAATTCAGAGCTGAGATCATTAAAATATGAAAATCCAAGAAAGAGAGTGATGATTCCTACCACAAGCCCTATATCAGTCGACGGTGGAGAGTCAAACACATCGAGGTCAAATTCATACGGAAAAGAGGAATCCGATGGCAATGAAAAATGACTTTCTGATCTAGATGACATGACTTCCTGAAAATTGAAGGTAAACGACAATGTGAGAATTAAAAAATGCACAATCCAACAGAAGAAGCATGAAAAACTAACAACCAGACAACTAGCAATTTGCTCTAATCGAATTGAAGAACAAGAACGTCTCTAATCGAAATAAAAAACAAGCATGAATAAACAACAACATAACTTTCAATTGGCTCATCGTTTCACTATTTCTCTAGTTTGCTTTTCAATTAGATTACACAAGCATCACTCTAATCTAAATAAAGAACGAGCATGAATAAACATGAAAAAACAAAAGAATCATATACAATTAGCAATGAAAAACGCAAATTGAAAATTGAAACCTAATCGAAGTTGAAAGTGAAACCAATCATGAAAACCCATTACCCAAAAGTAATCAAAGTTAAAAGGGAAGCCTAAATGAAGTTGAAAGACACCATTACAACTTGTTCGAACTTGTTCAAATCTGAACAAAAAAATCGCTTTGATAGGGTTGAAAACCTAGGAGAGGAAGAACCTCGAAGCATCTTGAGCGTGTGTTCATGCGTTCTTCGCTTCACGGGAAGAGAGGTTTTGTTCGAGCTTCTTCACTTCATGGGGAGAGAGGTTTCGAGAGAGGAGAAGACATGAGTGAGCGACTAAGCGAGAGGTTTTGTTTTAATTTCTTTTTCATTTCCTTTTAATTTTCATCTGAAAACGTTAGGCTTAACAATATTTTTAACGGATGGGCAAATTTCGGAAATGTGTAAGAACTGAGGGGCACCAACCGCACTTTGAAAAAATTATGAACAAAATTCAAAATACCCCGTACCGCGGGGTACCAACCGGAATTTCCCTCTAAAAAAAAAGGACTTATACTTCCATGTGTATAGGTTAACGGTATAGAGAATTAAGGAAAGTATAGTTTACTAACACGTTTTTACAGTACTAATATATTGTGTACCAACAAAAATAGGACTTATATCTCCATGTGTATAGGTTAGCGGTACAGCGAATTCAGACAGAAAACAGTAACTATTTTTTCCTATTAATAAAAAAGTGGAGCACAAACATTAAGTAATTATAATTATATTTTTATTTATAATTATATTTTTATTCTATTTGATTGTGCCTTTTTTTTTGATTTTTTATCCTCTTTTATATATATATATATATATCAATATCAGTTTTCTTCTCTTTTATTGATATAAAACATACTACATACATATATAGCTTCCTGTTAGCCTGTACAACCAATAACTCATAATTTCTGAACGTTACAATGTCATCTCCTTCCCTTTCTCTCCGGTCCCATCACCCCAAACTCAAGATAGACGTCTTGATCCTCCTGATAAGGTGGCTAATGATACTCGCTCCTATGCTGAAGCCGTTGGCGCTAAGAAATCTTCAGCAGCCCCCTTTGTTGTGATACACTGATTGAATCCAGACGGATGAGGATTTCTTTCCCGAAGGCATTAGGGGTTTGGCCATTGTTGAGATTGATAAGGAAGTGGTGGATGCCCTGTCCGAGAAATGGAAGAAGGCGGTAATCATTAAAGTTCTTGGGCATAATGTGGCTTTCAGGCTGCTTGAGCGCAGGGTTTATCAATTGTCGCGGCCAGCGGGAATTATGACCATCCTCGATCTCCCTAATGGGTTCTGTGCTGTTAGATTCGAAAATGAAGATGACTACTTACGGGTTTTGACTGACGGACCCTGGGAAATTTTTGGGCATTATATCACGGTCCGTCCGTGGTCAAGCAATTTCGATCCGTATACAGATTCCCTTCATTCTATTTTTGCCTGGGCTCGTTGTCCGAACTACCAATGCAACTATATGATAAAGCTGTTCTTTATGGTCTGGCATCAGCACTGGGTACTCCGCTTAAGGTAGATCTGAATACACTTTACGCTACTAGAGGGAAGTTCGCTAGAGTTTGTGTTGAAATTGAGTTAGATAAACCCCTAATTGGCACCATTATGATCGGAGATTCTAGAATTCATGTGGAGTATGAAGGCTTGAATCTTATCTGTCATCATTGTGGTTTGTATGGGCATGTTACTCAAAGATGTCCTATGGCGGATAAGGAAAAGGCGGGTACTGAGTTGGTACCTGAAGGCGAAGTTGTAACCGTTTCTGAACAAACCGCTAATGAGAAGAGTAGACGGATGAGATTATGGTCCCGGAGTCGTCTTCAGTGGAGTCTTGCCTTGGACCGTGGATGTTAGTTGTGAGGAAACCGAGAAGAAAGTCCGATCCCTCGTCGTCTAAAGTCACTGGTAGGAGCACGAACCATCCGAATAGATTTCAAGCGTTGAGTCCGCCGGACCAGATCCCTCCGGTGCCGACGCGGCAGAATTCCACCCCCGGGTGTTGATTCTACCTTGAATGTAACGGTTCCAGAGATTAATGCGCCATTATTACCATTCAATGAAAATGTAACGGCCATCCCGGGAGTTGATTCTATCTTGAATGTAACGGTTTCAGAGATTAATGCACCATTATTACCAATCAATGAAAATGCATCAAGGCCCGATTCTTTAGCGGCTAATCCCAAAAACTCTAAAAGAGCCAAATTGGTGGACAAACAAGTTGTCCACCAATCAAACCCACCGACCCAAGCCCAAAAGCCAGTTCCCATGCAGATTGAGACCACGCCCAAGGCCCGATTAGGGCTGCAGGATATTCGCCTAAGGAAGGGAAGCAACTTTCTACACATCGTGCCGTTCTACTCCAGTCGATCACTCTCCATCTACCAATGTCTCGGTTATGGAAGTCGACCCGTATGAGTAGGTGTCGGAACCACATTCTGTGCCACCCCATCACCAAGCTTATTGAACAGACTCACTCTTCCGCGGGTACATCTAATCATGAGCCACCTGGGTCCGTCTCTGGTGACCTTGCCCAATGATCGCGCTAATTTGGGAATTGCAGGGGTGCGGGTAATAGACGGTTCCGCAAATCCTTTCATACATTGATAAACCGTCATAAGAATCGATTTCCTTGTTTTGTTAGAGACCAAGATTTCGGGTTCCAGGGCCGATGAGGTCAGCGCGAGAATTAACTTCTCTGACTCAGTGCGTGTAGATGCCATTGGTTTTGAAGGTGGGATCTAGCTCTTTTGGAATGGTGCTTCGATCAACGTTACAATACTACAAAGGGAGATTAGCTTTATTCATGCTTCGATTGTTCTGGATAAAACTACACTTAACTTCTTCGCGCGTCTATAATCCTCCTACAGCGGCTAGACATCGTGAGTGTTGGAGATTGCTTGAGGATCTAACGTAACTGTCAGGGTCCGATGTTGTGCGGGGATTTTAATTGCGTGCTGGATACTAAGGATATTGGAGGTACTTCCAAGAAGCTTTCAAGTGACACTAACGTCTTCCAAAGTTGGGTGAACTCTTCTGGCCTTGTGGACATGGGTTTTAGTGGTCCCTCCTTCACGTGGAATAGAGGATATGATATTGCACAGAGACAATCGAGGAGGTTAGATAGGGCCTTCATGTGTAACAACGCAAGGGTTGTTTGGCCTGACGCCTCTGTACGACACCTCCCCGCCTTAAGCTCGGACCATAATCCGTTGCTACTCAGTTTTCATCCACCACGGAGATCATCTGCGTCTCGCAGACCTTTCCGGTTTGAGGCCGTTTGGCTTCGCCATCCTGCTTTCAAGACAGTGGTGACCGAGTCTTTGTCGAAGCATAACGTTGCAGATATTGATATTACAAGGGCCCTATCTTCCCTCAGAAATAGGTTGTTGGAATGGAATAAATCCGAATTTGGATTTATTGAAGCAAAGAAGTCTTCTCTCTTGGGGAGACTGAACAACGTGCAACTGGAGATTGAGAGTCACCCCACTCAGGGCCTGCTTGACACTCTTATTCAACTTCAATGTGATTTTGACGAGGTCCTTCTGCAGGAGGAAATTATGTGGCGCCAGAAATCGAGAGATAAATTCTTATGGGAAGGTGATAAGAATACTGCGTTTTTTCATGCTTGCACGGTTATAAGAAAGAAGGTATAATAGAGTTGATTGTATCAAGAATGAGGATGGTGTTTGGATTTCTGAACCGGACCTGTTGAGGGCAAATGCCCTAGAGTACTATCGGAAGCTCTTTACTTCCGAGGAGGGCCTCCCTTCCCCACGGGTATTTTCTTTTCCAACTTCCCGGTTATCCCGCAATCTGATATTGGCCTTTGTTCTCCCTTTACAGATCAAGACATTAGTAAATGTGTCTCTATTATGGCTCCTCTTAAAGCTCCAGGTTTAGATGGTTTTTGTGTGGCATTTTTCCAGCATTGTTGGGATTCGGTGGGGCCGAGTGTAATCTCTACTGTAAGGAGATTCTTGACAACTGCTTCTCTCCCTGAGGGTCTCAATGAGACACTCCTTTCACTTATTCCGAAGGTTGCTAGTCCGGATCACATGTCCAAGTTTCGGCCTATCGGCCTTTGCAACGTTATTTACAAAGTTATTTCGAAGTTGCTTGTGGTGAGGCTACAACCAATTATGAAATTGGGTCGTCGGCCGTTTCAGAGTAGCTTCATCCCTGGAACTGATAGAAGACAATGTGGTCCTGGTTCAGGAACTGATTCATTCGATGGGTCGTAAGAAATCAGGAAAGCGATGGATGGCAATGAAGATTGATTTAGAAAAAGCATATGATAGGCTTTCGTGGGATTTTTGGACGAGACTTGCGGGCTTTTGGGTCTCCCACCTACTTGGAGGAACTGGATTAGTTGCTGCATTCGCTCGCCGAGAATGAGAGTCTGTGGAATGGTGAGATGTCTGACCCCTTCTCACCCAACCGCGGTGTTAGGCAAGGTGATCCTTTGTCCCATACTTATTTGTCCTTTGTTTGGAAAGATTAAGTCATGCGATTCATAAACTTGTGGAGAGTGGTGATTGGATCCCTTTGCGTATCAAACGCGGCTGTCCCGCGATCTCCCATGTCTTCTTTGCTGATGATATCGTTCTGTTTGCTGAAGCTTCAATTAAGAATGTTCGGATAATCAAGAATTGCCTTCAGGAGTTTTGTCAACATTCTGGGTTGAAAGTAAATCTAAGCAAGTCCCATATGGTTGTCTCCCCAAATGTCTTGGGTTCTTTTAAAGAATCTATCCAAATGGCTGCAGAGTTTCCTATTGTTCGTGATTCGGGAAATATTTGGGGTTCCCAATCACCCATGCTAGGATTTCTAAGAGGGACTTTGAGTTTCTGATCGAGAAAACTAAGACTAGATTGGCATCCTGGAAAGGGAGGTTACTCAGTTTCGCAGGAAGGCTCACGCTGGTTAAATCGGTTCTCACTACTATCCCGTCGTATGTAATGCGTACTTGTAAGTTGCCGGCATCGATTTGTAAAGAGATTGATAGGATTTGCCGTTCTTTCTTATGGAAAGGAGCTGAGTTGAAGCATGGCTCGCATTGGTGGCTTGGTCCGAGGTTTGTAAACCTGTGGACTTAGGCGGGTTGGGGGTCAAATCCACTAGAGATAATAATCTCGTTTCTTTGTGCAAGTTGGCGTGGAGGTTGTTGCATAATCAATCTTCCCCATGGGCTCTGATCATGGCCGGAAAATACAACTTTCCGTCTGAGTCGGCGTTTTTTGTCTTGCTCTCCTTTGAAGAAAGGCTCTTATATTTTACGTGGTATGTTGTGGGCAAAAAAGGTCCTTTTGTCTGTTGGAGTTAAATGGGTGGTTTACGGCATGAAGGCTCGCTTCTGGCTGGATCGCTGTGCCTGGACATGCCGCTGTCAGAGGTGGCTCTTAATTCGTTGGAGGATATTAATCTTTCTGAATTGGTCTCGGTTTACTGGAATGAGTCGTCGGTTGGCGCTGGGAGTTACTCGGGTCCCTTCTCCCTGCACATGCGCTCTGAAGATTTCTGCCGTCTCCCTTAATGAAGTCCCTGGAAACTCAGATTGTGTGGCTTGGTTGTTGGAAAATAATGGTGGTTTTTCTTCCTCTTCGGCCTACCGTAGCTTGTTTCCGGTTTGTAACATCGATTCACCATATACCCACCTCTATCGCACCATTTGGACTCTGAAAGTTACGAGAGAATTAAAGGAAGTTACCGAGAGAATTAAGACGTTCTTATGGCATTAAAGGGAGATTAATGACTAATGTAGAAAGAAAAGGCGCCATCTGGTTGATTCCGATCTCTGCCCGTGTTGTGGCTTGGCTTCGGAATCCATTATGCATCTGTTTAGAGATTGTACTTTGCTCTCTAGTCTTTGGGGTAATCTTATCACCGAAGAGATGGCCGGTCATTTTTACGCTCTTTCCGATGTGGATTGGCTTTTGTGTAATCTTTCCTTAACTGAAGATCATGGAGAGAATCTTGCTTGGAGCTGCTGGTTTACGATGACGGTTTGGTGGATTTGGAAGTGGAGAAATGGGTTCATCTTCCGTCACCTCGTCTTCCCGGGTTCAAAAACTCTTTTCATAAGTTCTCAGATGAAGCAATTGTCCATGTCCATCAAGAATGCCATTAAAAGCTCGACTGAGCGTGTGAAAGTCTGTTCTAACGTTAGTTGGAAAGTTCCCTCATCGGGGTGGAGTAAATTAAACTCAGATGGCTCATTCATCCGCAGTTCGGGTTGTGCTGCGGCGGACGGTTTGGTTAGGGACGATTCAGGTCAATTCTTGTTGGGTTTATGTTTAATATTGGCGCGGGCTCGGTTTTGGCTGCCGAATTATGGGGTCTATGCATGGGCTTACATCTTGCATGGAATAAAGGTATTCGACACATTGGAGTGGAGGTTGACTCGCTCACGGCTTTCAACCTGGTGAATCAAGAGGTCTCCAACACTCATCCTCTTTTTAGTCTGGTTTCTCGTTGCAAAGGCTTCCTTCTTAGGGATTGGATCATCCGATTCCGTCATGTTTTTAGAGAAGCAAATGCCGTTGCGGATCATCTTGCTGCTCTTTCTTTTAATGTCCCGATTGGTTATCATTTGATTCATGTACCCCCCGTTAGTTTAATTTCAATCCTTAAGAATGATGTCCGGGGCGTTGCGACTCCTAGATGTATCCCTGTTTAGCTGTTCTTTTGTTTTTCTAATAAATTACGAGTGAGAATTCGTTTTCCTCGCCTCTTCTAAATAAAAAATACATATATTACAATAAAATTCTTTTTTTCATTCTAAAGTTGTGATATGTTTATTTTTTTGCAATTTCTTAACGCACCCAGAGAAAGGTAGACATCACAACGCAAAGAGCCGTGGACAAGGACTCCCTCAGGCTATTACAAACAATAAAAGGATAACGATAAATGACAACAAACCAAGACATAACATGTCAATAAGGAAAGAGTAATAGAATCCAAAAGACGTCCCTTGGCGCCAACCATAAAGGGCTTCAAAACCACAATAATAAACAACCAATAATTGTTAAACTCGAGGTCAATAATAATCAGAGAAACCAACCCAAAAATAATAAAACGGAAATTAGGAACAAGTCCTTAAGAAACCCATCACCAAAGTTCAACCAACACCACTCTCACTAGAGTTCTTGATCTCCATGCTCTTGAATTGTTCTTATACTTGATTATGTCAAAAACATAACCAGCCAAACTGTGGTGGGGTTAGTCTTCCACATGGACTAAACGGATACATAAGGGTGTACATATATGATCAAGACATGATTATAAGCATATACAAAATCATAAGACCACTTTGGAAAATACTCAAAAGAGTTAAATAACGTCATGCTTGAAACTATCATCAATACTCAAAAGAGTTAAATAACGTCATGCTTGAAACTATCATCAATACTCAAAAGATTTCAAAATCAACCATGCCTCAAATCCTCAAGATCATCTCAAATCAAGACATCACAAATAAACTCATAATCATCTCCAAGGAATTTCAATCAATATTACTTTCAAAAGAACACAATCATACTCAAAAGAGTTTCAAGCTCAAACACCTCTGAAATAACTCAAAACATCCCAAATGGGGTTTCAAACCAACATCATCTCAAATATAGCCATAATACTCAAAAGAGTTTTAAAATCATCAAAGTCTCAGACATACTCATAATATGTAACACCCCGAATCCGCGGGACTCGAGGTGCTACCGGGCTAGGATCTCACAAAGGATCCTGACCCTAGCCTGACAACAATTTCACCGATATTACAACAAAGCACAAACAGATTAAAACCAAAACATAAAACTGATATATAAACATGTCAAGAGGTTTATACAACTGCTGAGTACAACAAAACATATCATATATATATACATATCCAAAATACCCATCCACGAGTATAATCCCAGTGTACGGAGCCCTCAGCAGATCGCCCCGTCTGGATCACTCTGCAGTATCCTAACCTGCAAAGTCTACAACACGGCATTACACCGTTAGCTAACCAAACACATACAAAGGAAGATGCTAGAACACATGCACACGTCAGAACTTAAACATATAAACATGTTGTCACACATTTACCCATTTTATTATCTTATAATAATAGTCCGGCGCATACAGCGTATAAATAATAACTCAATATGAACGTATGTGACACGAGGAATATAACCCTCGCCTCTCGGGAATGGTGCCAGCTGGAATGGGATCCGGTCCCACCTCCCGTGTACCCTATGGGAGTGGTGCAGGTGGCCGGCCCACTGAGCCATACGGGCTTGCCCGAAGAGAACCTCTAGACTCCCAGCGGGATGAATGGACAAGTTGTCACGGCCCTACAATGGGCAGTCAATAGACCATAGGTCGGCAATACAATATATCATACGGGCTATAATGCATACCATCCACCACTCAGGCACACATCCAATATATGGAGGGCAGCTAAGTAAGTCCTATGGACTTACCTCAACCTCGGGAGTCACAAACTCAGAATACTTGGCTCCGCTCTGGAGATCAACTCAACCTAAACAAGGTATAACGCATACATCATATACATATCCATACAAGGGGTCACACCTAGACCCAAGGGATCCATACGGATCATATTCAAACTCGTAATCCTCAAGGCCGTAACCGGCATAACAGTTCCGTACTTAACTCATTCTAACCTCAACTCGCACCTAGCATGCTACTAACACTCATACTAGGAAGGAAAAGGATCTACCTAGCCTTAGGTAGATCCGGGACAAAACGCACCTATGGGTCACAAGGGACGCAGGGGCGAAAGCAGGTGGCCGCGGGCGTGGCGGGATGTGGCCGTGGGTGCGGTGACACGGAACATGAGCGGCCGCTGGCGCAACGCTGGCGCTTGGACAATGTCGCCGCGGGGGCGGTGACTCACGGCCGCGGGGGCGGCGACTGCGCAGAGCGTGATTCTGCGTTTCTCCTCGGTCCTTCACGTGATCAATTCCCGTCTTCTCTCATCCAAATCCAATCCCAAACACATACATATACATACCAACATCAAAACGTGCCTAGGCAATCATCTAATCCTGAGCTATGAAGGAAGGCAAGAAAGAAAGAAGAGAGGAGAAGAAACCTTACCACACTTGTGGTCTAAGGCTGCAAGAGAGCTCAACTGCTACCAAGGCAGGCTTCCAAGCCCAGCATATCCAAAGCCACAGCTTACACAAGCACTACACACTTCCAACTCTCACAAACTCTTCCAAGCTAGAACAAGATCAAAGGGGAGCAAAGGGAAGCAAGGATGCGTGGAGAGAATCTGGAGCAAGAGGATGAAGAAACCCTTGATCAGCCAAAGGTAAGAATGGGTGAAGTAAAGGGTAAAGCAAGGTCAACAAAGGTCAACAAAAACGGCTGCAGCCGCCGGAAACCGCGGGGGCGGTCCAAGCAGCCGCAGGGGCAGCTAGCTGCAGGGGCGGCGCCACTCACCGCGGGGCGGCAAGACCAACCTCGGCCAAAGCTAATCTCGGCCCGAAAGACTACGGCTCTTACATAATAGAAGGTCAAGAAATATAAATACACAACTTGCATCGAAATCGTCATAAATCTCAAAAGATCATTTCAAACATGTCATGAAATTAATCTCAAATCAACTCGAAAGGTTTCAAACAGATAATATCTCAAAAGAATACTCATAATCCATTTCAAAAGAATTCAACTCAATATAATCTCAATAACTCGTAATCCAAAACAATAACTCATAAGTCCATACTAAATACTCATAAGCCAAATCGAATACTCATAATTCAAATCTGAAACTCATAATCAAATCAATATCATCTCAATAACCAGTATAACATATCCAATGGTCAATTGACTGAAATGGGGTAACAAGTTATATCCTTGCGCCTTTCTCAAATCATCACAAGAATCATCCAAATCATAATATCAAAACATGCTCGAGCAATCTTTATTTCAGTACTGTTTTCAAATACAATTTGTGAAGTGTTAAATTTTGCGAATATTCAAGCTTATTTCTTTAACACGAAGGTACTTCCTAAACCGCTACCATGGGATGGACATAGTAAACACGGACCAGGTAAATTCTCGCCATCTACTAAAGTCGGGCACAATCATCGGCCGCTCAACCAATTGAATCATTCATCTATGAACCAATTTTCCGCCTTTGATCAACCGAACCTGGTCCCTCATGCAAATTAATCAGCCTTATGCTTCTTATATTGATTTGTCTGATGATGGGAAAGATATGATTTCGGAAATGTTGTCATTTTATGACAACAACCCTCAATAAAAGATCTTGAATGTGGAAGAAATAAACAATTTTTCCTAACAACAGCTCCAGTTCCAGGCAAACGATGCATTCGATGGAAACCAAGGTTCTAATGTCGGTGTAACCAATCCTGGTTATGAGGCTATGCAGATGAATTCGTTCATGCCTTATGATCAATGGTATGGGAGTTCAAACGGTATTGACAACGTTGGTGACATAAGGTTTGAATCCCCATCCGAGGTAGCTTCGGTCTAGTTCCCACAAGTAGACTTCCGATCTTGGTCTTTTGAACATCTTCGTATACTTAGTTTATTCAGTTTTCCGCATTGTCATTTAGGGTTAAGTTTTCTATGTGCTTAGCACTATGAAAGATGGGGGATTGTACAAACCGGTAAGATCCCTCACTTAAGTCTAGTTTTCAGCATTGTCATTTTGTTGGACAAGTATTTCAGTTTATCTTTGTTAAAGACATGCATAACATCTCTTTAATACACATCATGGTTTGGACATAGTTGTTGATAGATTGCTTTATATCGTCACAGCTGTGTTTTTGTACAGGTGTCTTGAAGATGCTGTTTGAGGTCATATCTAGGAGAAACTGCATGTTTTGCATGTGTTCCTCCGTTGGTAGGTGTTTCACTGCATGTTTTATTAATCACGGATCATGAATATGGTATGGGTACTGATGTGTTTCACTTTTCGCCTTCCTGCTATAGTGATGTGTACATGATTTATCATTTTTAATGTGCTTTCATTTTAATTGTATTGGTTCTAATGCTTACTGCTGTGTACTTGAAATTTTCTTATACTTTGACCATTTTCCAAGTTCCTGCTTTGCTATGCAATACTAGCTACTAGGAAGATTATTGGTTTTTCTTTTGTTCTCACCATATTATTTGATCCTGACAAGATGGAGGGTGCACTTGTAAGTGAATACCGAATTCAAATGAAAGTCTACATACAAAAGAAAGATAGTAAAAATGACCGACAAGATGAAGGTTGAGATTTATGCTGGCACATTTGCATTATAAGCACTCAATCAACTGCTGTGTTTTATTCCATAGAGATCAGGTATATAAATACATAGAAAGGCAAATATCGTTTACAGTAACAGCAGCCTAGAATCTCTCCAAAGAAAGATATGAGAATCAACTGAAGATATTATTGTTAACATTGCCCCTCAAGTTAAGTGGTCTTCAAGAGCATTAACTTATAACGTAACAAGGGCTTTGTTAGAATATCAGCTAACTGGTCTTCAGTTGTGACAAAACTAACTCGAAGATGTCAATTTTTCACCTGCTCACAAACAAAATGATAAGCTAATGCAATATGTTTCATTCTGGAGCGAAAAGCTGGATTTGCAGACAGATATGTAGCTCCCTGATTGTCACAGTACACAACAGGAGGTAGTGAGGGAGATTGTTTCAATTCTTTCAGCAACTGAGTGATCTAGATTATCTCTAATGTTGTGTCTGCAACCGCTTTATATTCAGCTTCTGTCGATGATTTAGCCACATACCTTTGCTTCCTTGAACTCCAGCTCACAAGAGTTGATCCCATGTAGACAATATAACCTGTTGTTGAAACATAATTGTAAGAGCCTTAGTCTTTAGAGTTGAGATAGGACTGAGCCGCCCCTGCGGGTCCAGAGGCCGCCCCTGCGGCTTCTGCAGTGTTCCGCCCCTGCGGCTCAGGGAACCCGCCCCTGCGGTTTCCTGCGGTTGCAGCCGGCTTTGTTGACCCTTTGACCATGCTTTACTCTCCTCCCTTCCTCCTTAAGCCTCTTCTTGGGCTCGTGATCAAGGGTTTCTTCTTCACTTCTCCAGCTTCCTCACGTCTTTCTTGCCTCCTTTCTTCTTTTGATCTTATTCTTGTTTCTCCTTGGTTTGGAAGAGATTTGTGTGGCTTTGGTGGTTTGATGTTGATTCTATGGGTTATGCTGAGCTTGAGAGCTAGTTGAGTGGTGTTTGTGATGTTTTCCAGCCTGGTTAGGCTACAACAATAGGTGAGCTTACTCTTCTCTTCTTCTTTGATTTCTTTCCTTTCCCTTAGCTTAGAATTGGATGCCTAGGATACATATTGATGTTGGAATGTGTATATATATATGTATATGTGTGGCTATAGAAAGATGAAGACGTGAGTTCCTCACGTGAAGAGTTGAAGAGAAGTCGGGGAAGGCTGTTCTGCACTCTCGCCGCCCCCGCGCCTGGAAGCCGCCGCCCCTGCAGGACCTTGTCACCGCACCTGCGCCAGCGAGTCGCCGCCCCACGGCCACGGTCACAGCGCCGCGCCAGCGTGCCTTCGCGCCTGCGCCTGCGCCTGCCTTCACTCCGCCCCTGCGTCTTTCTTGTCACGCAGGTGCGTCTTGTTCAGGATCTACTTAGAGTAGTATTGATCCTTTCCATTCCTAGTATGAGCGGGTTAGTAGCATGCTAGGTATGTGTATGAGGATAGGATGAGGATGAGTATGATATATCTATATGCCGGTTATGACTTTTGAGGTTTAGTAGACTATTGAGGTTTATAAGTTGGATATGATCCTTATGGATCCCTTGGGTCTAGGTGTGACCCCTTTGATTGATAGGATATTTAATATCTCTTTATGCCTTGTTATTAGACAGTGTTGTCTTCTAGATTGGAGTGGATCGTGGTTGAGGTTATTCTGAGATTGAGGTAAGTCCGCTAGACTTACTTAGCTACCATCCTTATATTGGATGTATGCATGAGTGGTGTGTGTTATATGCTTGATAGCATGCGATGTTATTATTACCGACCTATGGTATAGTGATCGCCCATTGTAGGGTCATGATAACTTGCCCTTTCATCCCACTAGGAGTCTGGGAGGTTCTCTATAGGCAGGCCAGATCTGGTAAACGGTTCGGGCACTCTCCATTCCCATAGGGTGCACGGGGAGGTGTTCCAGGCACCACTCCAGCTGGTTATTGGACCTAGAGGCGAGGATTATATATTCCTCGTGTCACATATGTTTATATATATATATATATATATATATATATATATATATATATATGATTTGAGTGTTGGACTTTATAAAGATAATTAATCGGGTAAATGTGTGATCGCATGCTGACGTGTTTATTATTCCCTGACGTGTGTTTGTGCTGATGTACTATCGTATATATGAATGGTTAGCTAACGGTTTTATACCGTGTTGTAGATCCTTTGCAGGTGAGGAGAACTGCAGAGTGATTCAGATGGAGCGATCCGCTGAGGGCTCCGTACACTTGGTTTATGCGAGGGTTATGGGGATTTTGTATGTACAGATACACGTTTTGATTGTACTCAGCGGTTCCTCTGTAAACCTTTTGATTTATATATATACAGTTTGATGTTTTGGTTTTAATCTATCTGTGCCTTGTTGTAAGATCCAATGAACTTGTTGTCAGGCTAGGGTCAAGATCCATTGTGTCCATTGTGAGATCCTAGCCTAGTAGCGCCCCGAGTCCTACGGATTTGGGGTGTTACAAAGTTGGTATCAGAGCTTTAGGTTGACAACCATGGCACTTGCTATCTGCGATAAAGGTTGGATAGATAAATAAACAAAACCCGGAAGGGGTTTGACTTTTCAAAAGATTTTGGTTTTGAAATGAGTACAAATGTTTTGGGATAGCGTGTATGAGAAGTCATCACCCCTCTGAAGATCTCAACAATATATATATATATATATATATAGATATTACCTTATGTGATGTTGTGATTTACTTTATATATATCTATACATATATTACTATAAAATTCTTTTTTTCTTTCTAAAGTTGTGATATGTTTATTTTTTTGTAATTTCTTAACGAACCCAAAAGAAATCGACATCACAACGCCAAGAGCCTTGGACAAGGGCTCCCTCAGGCTATTACAAACAATAAAAGGATAACGATAAATGACAACACACCAAGGCATAACATGCCAACAAGGAAAGAGTAAAATCCAGAACCAAAGCCCTAGTGCATTTCGAACCCAAATTGACGGCTGCTCTCAATCGTTCGTTGAGTTGAGTTCCAAAAATTCCCCTAAACTAAGCCTATGGCTTGATGGCCTACCGAATCTGTGGTGGATCTTTGCTCTGTGGTGGAATAGTAGCACTAGGACTCGGTTTCGGCCCGAGGTGGTTAGTTATGGATGTGTCTCCCATAGCCGGCGTTTCTTTTTCTTTTGTGGGTTTGATATTGTATCTATATACCCCCCCTATGACCGTTGCTCTCTTGAGAAGGAGTGGGGTAGAGGAATCTACTCTTGCTACGTTCGTGTCTTGTCGAGATTCTTGCAATCGGCGGTGAAGAACGACGGGTTGCAGGTGGCTTCTCTGTGGGTCGGTGTACTTTGCCTACTCTTCCTTTTGCCTAGTCTGGTTTGTCCAGGTCATGAAATCTATTTTAACCCTAATTTCAATTGTTTTATTGTTTTGCACTAGCCCGATAATGATGCTAAAAATCTACTTCTCTGTATACCCTTTGTTTATCCTTGGTATGAACTATTTATACGTTTCTCATGGTATGAATCCTCCCCCGTGACTCCTCTCAGTTGAGAACAAAAGTTACATCTTTCTATTTGTGTCTATTTGGAAATTGTGGCTTGATATCTCTTTGTGTGCTCTTATGGCTTCTTCCTCCCGCTCTTTTAAGGAGGTTGTGTGCTCCATTCCTCTGTCTAAGGAGGTGTTGAACAACACAAAAGTGAACCTGAAGTAGTGGTGGGCAATGCGAGGAGAACTTCCTACCCGGCGGTGCCAAGCTCTTTCAACAAGAATTGCTTGGATGTGCCAAGTTACCTGAATAAGCCTGCTAAGGTCAGAACTGATTTTAATAAACTTAAAGAATCTTGCCTTATGGGTCGTGTGTTTGGAGATCCTATTGACTTTCCTAAGATTAGGAATAAACCGATTTCTGATTGGAAAAATATTAAAGGAGAGGTGACTATGATACCTAAGGGTAATTATTGGTTTGAAATTAGTTTTACCAATCCTGTTGATAAGAGAATGGTATGGGATAATAGACCATATCATGTGATGGGGCAGCTTGTAATCTTGAAGCCATGGAAACCAAATTTTAACACTGTGACAGAATATGTCACCGAACTTGACCTTTGGGTTCGAATCTCTCTGCTCCCTGCAGAGTTTGCGAACAAAGAGGCTATTAGAACAATTATTGAAGAAAATAGCATTGGAAAATTTATCAAGCTTGATCCTTTTTCTATGAATGGGAAAATTGGAAGCTATATCAGAATTTGTATCAACGTTGATGTTGATGAAAAGAAAATTATTATTGATTCAGTTCCAATACCTGATGAGCATGATATCTTGCATGATTATCCCATTTAGGTTGAGGATTTCTCGAAAGGATGTGTTCATTGTGGTGACTAAAATCACTCTTTTGACCAATGTCCCTTAAGAGTAGCCCATGCCAGGAAAGTAAAGATAAACTTCAAGAGGAACAACAAGGAAGGAAAAGGAAAAGAGATATTGAAAGAGCAAGATAGAGATGGAGGCTGGAAGACCAAAGGTAGATCTTTGAAATCTGGTGTTGACTCTCCTTCTGCTATGATTACCATCAATTTTAAATCTACTCAATCTCCCAACAGCTCTGTTAACAACTTTAGAAATTCAAAGGAGCCCTCGGATGAAAAACTGAGTGAAGGTCAGATTCTTGAGGAAACAAGGGTACCCCCGGGTGAGGTTCATCCTCCTGCGGCTGTTGGTACCCTTGTTAATGATCAGGGTCTGAACTCTTGCCCTAATGATGATACCAATGAGGAAAATACTGATAAATCTGAAACTATCCCACTGGTTAGCTTGCTTGAGAATGATGAGTTGAAAGTGGTTGATATCCCTCTATTTGGTGCTGTTGAACTCTTGATTCCAAATGACAATGATAATCCTAAATTTATCAATGAAGAAGTCCTTGCTGAATTTATGGTCAATGATGACCTGGGAGTGGAGGATGATGAGGTGGATTACTTCTCTGAGCATTCATTTAAGTCTTTTAACACTGTTAACATGCTGCTTAACAACATGGAAGTCAAGAACCATGAAATTACAAACTCTGACTCGAGCAAGAAAAAATCAATGGACGTTGATGATGATACAGCTTTCTCGGTGCTGAAGGGTACCAAGAAAATGAAGAAATAATCAGGTTTTATGAATTATTCAGGTATCTTTGGATGTGGTTATGTTGGTGAACTGTATTTCCTTGATTTTCAAGGCCATGGCAATTGAAAACTTGAATAGATTTTCAAACTCTCCTCCTAATAGCTTTTGGTTTTACCCTTCTTTCTTGCAGGTCACTCATGTCTCTCTGAATTATTTTGGCTCGATGACCGATTTTTGGTTAAATGGTTACTTCAATCTATTGTGTACTTTTGTCTCCAAGCTGAAGTACAAACTGATTACAGTATGGTGGTCCCTCGCGGTTGCTTTTCATGAATCTCGAGGCATCTTTTGTGCTTTATTAATCTTTCTCAGGAACTTGATCCTTGTGATGGCTTTACTTGTCGTCTTTTTTATTTTGGTGTTTGTATGAACTTGTTAACTGCTACCTTTCTCTTTGGAATTTTGGATGGATGCATGATATTAGCAGGCCCTGTACTTTTCTATGCAATGTTATCGAAATATGGTGCTTAATATTGTGTGAATGTGTCTACTTCTAGTCTCATGGTCTCTCATTGTTCAAAATAAGAATCTGTAGACTTAAGTTTTTGGTTTGGCAGCCCGTTGAATTCGAAAGACGGTTTTCTCAAAGCATTAAAATTTTGATTAGTAAGAATTTTATCTTAGAACAATTCCCGATTAGCATCTTGTTCTTTGTGAACCTGGGAGTTTGGTGCCGGCCGGGTGGGGCTGGTGTTAATTTCTGGCTTATTAACACGGTATGGACTTGTGGAAATTTGGTTAGAAAGGAACTCATATTTGAACAACTTGTTTTCAATCAAATTTTTAATGAAGATAGCTTATTGGGATTGTAGAGGAATCGGAAAAAAGAATTTTTGGATGGACCTAAAAATCACAGTGCTGAATAATCATATTGATATGATCATTCTAGCTGAGGTAAAACCGAGTAATGCACCGAATGAAAACAACTGGCGAATGACTGGCTTTGATAATTGCCTCTTTGTTCCCTCTATCGGGTATGCTTATCTCTCCATCTGATAAAGCAGGGGGAATCTTTCCCAATAACCGCAGATTTCAGAGAATTAACAATTTGATGCAAGAGTGTAACCTTATGGATCTTATGTCAAGAGGAAATTATGTTACTTGGAGAAGAAAGAAAGATGGGGATAACAATACCCTCAAAAAACTAGATAGAGTGTTGACTCAATTTGAAGTCATAAACAAATATAAATCAATTCATACCTGGAACCATGCATTCACTACTTCGGATCATTGTATGATCTCTATTAATCTAAGTACTCCAAACCAAAAATACAGAAATAAACCTTTTAGATATGAAATTATGTGGAATGAAAGAACGGACTGCAAAAATTTTGTTAAGCAAGCGTGGGGTGCCTTTTTTTCCTGGCACTAACGTGTTCAAAGTTTGTAAAAAACTCAATCTGACCAAGATAAAACTTAAAGCTTGGAGTAAACGCAACTTTAGAAATGTTAACAGACAAGTTAAAAAGGTAGACGAAGAAATTGAGAAATTACAAAAAGCTACTTATAATAACTTTAATCAAGCCCTAAATGACAAATTATTAAGAATGAGTAAAAAGAGAGAGTGCCTAATTGACTACCAACAAAAATATTGGAGACAAAGAACTAAGTCTACTGCTTTTGAAAAAGGAGATAAAAATACGAAATATTTTCACCGGAAAGCGATTGGAAGAAGAAATAGGAAGATGATCAATAATATCAGGAAGAACGATGGTCAATGGGTTAATAAGGAAGAGGATATCAACAGGGAATTCGTTAAAGAATATAAGAATCGTTTTGAGGCATCTATGGGTAATCAAAATTTATGTGAACATTATCTCCGTATCATTAATCTTGAGACTACGGATGAGGAGAATACTTTTTTAACGAAACAATTCTCGAATATCGATATCAAAAATGCAGTCTTTAGTATTGGTAGTAAGAAATCCCCTGGCCCGGACGGTATGCCGGCTGATTTCTTTCAAAAACACTGGAATATTGTGGGGCAAGATATCTGTAAAGCCGTCAAAAGTTTTTATCACTCCGGAAAAATGTTAAAACAACTTAACCACACCTTTATTACTCTTATCCCAAAAAATGAAAACCCAATCACTACAAATGATTTTAGACCCATCAGTTTGTGTTCCACAATTTACAAAGTCGTTGCCAAAATTCTAGCAGTAAGATTAAAGCTAGTACTTCCAAAATAAATTCCCCCTCTTCAGAGTGCGTTTGTCCAGGATAGGGAGATACAGGATAATATACTGATCGCCCATGAAATCTTTCATGGCTTCATATTGAAGAAAGGTAAGGACGGTTTTATGGCCATAAAACTGGACATGGAGAAAGCCTATGATAGAGTGGAGTGGTATTTTATCCAAGCAATTCTTGAAATTTTTGGCTTTTGCAATAAATTTGTGAACTGGATTATGGAATGTATCTCTACAGTGTCCTATTCTATTCTAATTAACGATAATCCGTCCGATTTAATTTTCCCTCTAGAGGGATTAGGCAAGGTGACCCGATCTCCCCTATGCTTTTCAACCTAGGGGTGTAAGTCCTTGCTAGAAATATGCAAGCAGAAAGTAATGCAAACAAGAAAGTGTTGGCTTCCCCATTCCTAAAGAAGGCAGTATGATTCCGTTCCTTGCTTTCGCTGATGATATTATGATCTTCACTAAAGCCTCTATGGATGTGGGATACAAAATCCGAAATATCCTGGACGGATATTATAGTATTTATGGGCAAAAAACTAACATTCAAAAAATCAGAATTCCAGACTTCAAATAATGTAGACGAGGCGACTAAGAATCAAATTGGTCTCGCTTTGGGCATTGGTCACTCTGGCTGTTTGGAAAAGTATCTTGGTTTCCCAATTATTAATGGTAAGTTAATAAGAATGTATTTGCAAATGTGAGCTCTAAATCTAGACAACAACTTACCAAATGGAAAGCCTCTTCCTTATCTCAAGAAGGAAGAACTACTCTCATCAAAGCTAACCTTAATGCAAAACCTAACTTTATTATGCAATGTTTCATGCTCCCAGCTAGTGTTCATAAGGAATTAGATCAGATTAACAGAAGTTTCTTTTGGAACAAAGACCCTGGGTTCCATCCCCTGATTAGTTGGGATAGAATCTGTAGACCAAAGAAATATGGTGGAACGGGCATCAGAAAAGCGGAAGACCTAAATAAAGTTCTCCAAATGAAACTTATATGGAAAATATTTAAGGAACCAGAGAATATATGGGTAAAAATCATTAATGAGGAATATCTTAAAGGATCCCTGCTGTGGGATCATAATCTAAAACAAAATTCGTCCTGACAATGGAAGAAACTAAAGAAATTAAGAAGAGATTTTGAACTAGGGTTCAGATGGAATGTTGGAGTCGCTAATTCTGTCAAATTCTGGATTGATAGGTGGATTCTGAGCGAACCGTTGATGAAGTACTGTAATAACAAATTTCTCTTTTGATAAAGAAATTGTTGTTAAACATTTTATTAAAGAAAACAAATGGGACGATAACAAAATTAAAGAGGTAATTGGGAACTGCTTACCTCCAGAAATCATTAAAGCAATAAAGTCCTATCAACTCCCAAAAACCTTCATTCAGGACCGCCTTTATTGGAAACCGGCTGATTGTGGTGATTATTCCACAAAATCGGCCTTAAGTGTGATTTATTCGAGAAGTGGACTTCCAATTAATGAGAACGAATGGATATGGGGCTTAAACGTAATGCCAAAAGTTTAAAACTTCTTGTGAAAATTATCTATTAACGGACTTCCAACTTAAGAAAACCTTGAGAAACAAAGGGTTGCAGTTCCTATGAATTGTTGCCTGTGTAGTAATAACTATGAATCGGTGGATCATCTTTTCTTTAAGTGTCATTTATTAAATGATTCTTTGTCTTGTAATAAAATAAAGTCCAAATTAAATACTAGAAATGAACTACATGATAGTATTAACTCTCAAGTTGGTTTTGTTGTGGGCGAATATAGAGGAGGATGAACTTATTTTACTTGTCATGACATGATGGAATATATGTTTGACTAGGAACCAAAAAATTTTGAACAATAAAAAACCCAAAAATATTGAAAACAAAGTTAAAACTCAAATTACGGATGGAACAATGCTTACAATAAAACCAGAATAGGAAATCAAAATAAAAAGAATATGAATAGAGAAACTAGAAAGATCAAATGGGACAGACCGGAAATGGATTTTGTTAAACTTAATTTTGATGGATCGAGGAAAGCATCTGGTGAGTCTGCGTATGGTTTTATTCTCCGTGATCATAATGTTGTCAAGGTTTCCTCTGGCTTCGGGCGATGTGGTAACATATCTGCCCTGCATGCTGAAGCATGTGCGCTAAGAGAAGGACTTGTTACAACATATGATCTTGGAATTCGTAACATTGAAGTGGAAGGTGATTGCCTTACACTCGTTAATTCAGTTAAACAGGTCTAGAAACCGCCCTGGGATCTCGACCTTACTTTGACTGATATCTCGTCTATTCTAGCTGGTTTCTGTCAGGTCAAGGTCAGGCATGTTTTAAGGGAGGTCAACCGAGCGTTTTATAGATCTTTCCGCAGGCACGAGGTGCCGAGTGCCGGGATTTTATTTCCAAAATCCCGAGCCAACTTGTTGTTTTTCCCTTTTTTCCGCTTTCAGACCTTTCGTTCCGAATCGAATTGACAAGGGGTCATTTCCGACCCCTCGTTCCGGGCAAATGGGACAAGATGGCTGCTGTCCCATCTTGGCAACCTTGTCCCCTCCCTCTCTCTCCTCCACTCTCTTTCACGTTAGATTCATTCCTCCCTTTCATTCCTCTCTTTTGCTCTCTTCTCTTCTTCCACTTGGATTGCAACTCTTGCATGTGTAGACTGTAGTGGAAGGATTCCAGATCAAGTGTGGTAAGCTTCTTCCTCTTCCTTCCTTCTTCTTCATAGCTGATCATCCTTTCTTTTTTCCTCCTCTTCATCCATGGCCATGGATGAAGATTTGAGAGGTTTTCACTCAAGTCCTTTGCATGCTTGTGATCTCAGCTCGATTAGGTCGAGGAGAGGTGCCTAAGACCAGTGGTGGGTGTTTGGAGAAGATCCAGCAAGAAAAGAAGGACTTTGGAGCCAAGGATCCACGATCGAAAACGAAGAAGACGACGTTCTACAGCACGACCGCGGGGGCGGATCATCACGCCCGCGGGCGCGGACGGCCGCAGGGGCGGCTTAGCACGGCCGCGGGAGCGGCTCAGCACTGCCGCGGGTGCGGCTCGGCATGGCCGCAGGGGCGGCGGCAGGCGCAGGCCCCAGCACAGCCGCGGGCGCGGCTCAGCACCGCCGCGGGGGCGGCTCCGGGGCTCTAGGACACGACGGCCGCGGGGGCGGCTCCCTTCCGAAGCGGGTGCGGCCGGCAGCTCCGTTGGGGCGGCCTCTCGTTCCGCAAGGGCCGCCTCTACTCCGCCGGGGCGCCAGCTTGACTCCGCGACTGCGTTTCGGGAACAGTAGGCTTCTCCTCTCCTCTCCTCTTCATTCCTTCCTTAGTATTGATGTTGGATCATGTTAGTAGCATGCTTAGGATCGCCTAGAGTAGCTTGAGAATGACATGTAGTGTTTATGGACCTAGGAGCCCTTAAGGCTCAATATATGTGATCGTATGAGCATGTGAGCATGATGGACCTTCTAGGCTAGCTTGTGCCTCTTTTGTTGAGGATTACTCTTGTGGAATTATGAACTGTGGTTGGCTGTTTCATGTGTGTGATGAGTACTTGGGACCTAAGATGCATTCCTAGCTTGAGGGTTGGGTGATCTTCCTTAGATCACTAGAGTGATGTCTAAGACTTCTTGAGAGTGAGTATGTATTGATATGCATATCTCTTGTGAGCGGATGCATTCCTAGCTTGAGGGTTAGGTGATCTTGCTTAGATCACTAGAGTGAAGTCTAAGACTTCTTGAGAGTGAGTATGTATTGATATGCATATCTCTTGTGAGCAGGTGTGGGCTTCCGCCTTAAGGAAGCAAGAGTGTGGTGACTTGTGTGGTGACGAGGTAAGTCTCCGGACTTACTTAGCTCGTATTTATGTATTAGCATTGATGTGTGTTTGGTGGTGTGTTTATGTTATGTTATAACAATTAAACCGGTAATTAGGACCACCGACCTTATATGTATATGTTGGCCCAAGTGTATGATAACGGGCGGTGACATCACTGCCTACGACCGAGTGAGTCTAGGAGGTTCTCGGCGACTAGCCCGGCGGGTTAGATGGTCGGGTGCATCCGTACCATTCTTTGCCGGTAAGTAGGGACCGAGGCGAGACCACGGTGGTCTCGTGTCACAAACCGAAGTTGAATTAGAACGGGATACGACTTAATAATAAAAGATAATAAACCGGACTTGTGTGTTTATGTTGTTTGTGTATGTATGTTTTTGTGCCTTCACCGCTTTTCTAATGCTTCGAATATGAGCTAACGGTTTTAAACCGTGGTTGTAGATGACTTGCAGGTTAGGGACGCCGCCGAGTGAGGTGGAGGAGTGGACAGCCGGGGTCTCCGTACATTATAGGACGGGGACCGTTTTTGATATTATGGATGTTGTTACGTTTTAGACTTTCGTATCAGGTTTTGTTGTTTTGAGGACTCGGCTGAGTTTCCACTTTGTATTCTTACTTTTCGGTTCCGCATACATTAAAACGTTTTGAGTTTTGCCTTTATTTGTGCCTTGTTGGAAAGGTCCGGTGAAATTGTTGTCAGGCTAAGGGTCGGGACCCATTGTGAGGTCTCGCCCGTAGCACCCCGAGTCCCGCGGATTTGGGGTGTTACAAAAGTGGTATCAGAGCCCTAGGTTGACAACAATGGCACTCGCAATCTTTTAAAGGCCGAATGAGGAATAAAAGAACCCCCACGGGTTCTGACTTTTCGTTTTCAAAATCATATGCATGAGTCGGGTTTGGTTAGAATGTACGGGACCACCACTCCTTCCGCAAACCTCGGCGACATAGATCTCTGGAATAGAAGTATGTATAGATTATTACATAGTTATATATATATATATGACCTTAGGATGTTTGTGGATTTGTATGTACTTAGCTATCTATGTGGCCTTAGGGCGTTTGGGCTTGTATGCCTTGGATGTATTGTGTGATTATGCTTACCTTACGTTTTCTTTAGTTTTATCATACCGAGATCGTAAATAGCACCTATGTATTTATACATAAGTAAACGCCATACGCTATTAGATGGCACGTACGAGAGCTACCGCTTACGTAGGACCCGCCAGGGTAGACCCCCTCTTTCTCCTACCGTCCCGAGACGGGGACGAGTAGGAAGACCTCCAGCGCGAGAGGTCGGGGACGTATCCCCATTGCGGACCCGCCAGTTGTGGATCCACCAGCAGTTGAGGTTCCCGTAGAGGATATCGCCGAGAGCATCGTTCCCGAGGCTGGGATAGGACCGTTGTGAGGTCCGGGGCAGAGTTCTCCATCTGCCAGGACGAGGAGCGTCCGTTGGAGCTACCGTGTTTGAGGACTACGTACGACAAGAGCAATGGAGAAAAAAAAATTAAGTTCTTCGAGAAGACGCGTGGACAACTAAAGATGCGAATCGAGGAAAAGATGGGTGCATTCTAACAAGGTTAAAGCCGGTGTTCCATCACGAGAAGTGAAGCTTTCCTTAGACGCTCCTAAGCTTTGGAGTCAAGATGAGAAACGTGATCGAACCAAGTGTGAAAGATGTAAGATACCGTAAGTTAAGCTTACGAGGTACCATTAAGTGAAGAGTAAACATTACGAGAGTTATGGGAAGAATGGCAAGGTGGGGATTCACGCGGAGTTGACCGGTTTCCGCTATGACGATAAGGGAAGAAACGCCAAAAAGGAGGAAGTGGTATAAATGATGATCCTAAGAAGATGGGAGTAACGCGTGGATGCTAACTAACGTTAGAAATTTTGAGAAGACGCACGTACAAGATATCAGAAGCGCGGTTAAGCCTATGAAGGCGAGTCATGTGACTCAACAACGCCGAGAAGGGTATAATTATCTCGCAAAAGGAAAAGGAAGCGTGGAATGAAGAATGAGCTAACGGAGTTTAAGGTAGAGTACCCCGAGAGGGTAGCCTTCATGAGAATGGTAACATGGAAGCATAGAAGAATGGTAAGTCATTGACATGGGAGAAGGTCAGTTATCAGCTAATTGGTGACAACCGAGAACGCGCATGTGCGGGTGGTCTATGGATGAGTGTGGGGAGAGTAACCAGGTTGTGGGATCATAAAGGAACGGTAACAGAGCTTAAAAATATATTTGAAGTTGTTATGGAGAACACCAGTTTGCGAAAAGAGAGACGGTTATCTCCATTTGTACATCGATTACAATGAGCGAACAAGATTACAATGAAGAACAAGTACCCTTTACCACGTATAGGTGATCTACTCGACCGGTTGCAAGGGTCGGTGGTCTCTTCTAAGATCGAGTTAAGGTTTGATTGTCACCAATTGAGAAGTCGAGACTGGGATAGTGCAAACACGCATTCCGGACAAACCATGGTCACTACGAGTTGTAGTGATTCCATATGGGCTTACTAATGCCCGAATAGGACATTCTGGTCTACTCTCGAAGAAGAGAGAAGTTGTATGACCAGTTGTCTCGGGATGACAACCCCCGAAGGATGTGAAAGAAGTTACAAGTTTCTTTGATGTGTGATCATTACCGGATTTGTGGAGAGATTCTCCAAGTAACACCACTATGGCTAACCTACTCCGGATGACGATGAAGTATCGAGTGGGACGAAAATGGACAATGGAGTTGTGAGAGTTAAGAGGAGATTCATTGGTGCAACTGTTTCGGAAATTGCCTCGAAGTATGATCGGGTTTGAAGTGTACAAGTGATTTCAAGAATGGTCTATTGAGAGACGATGCAAAAGTTATAGCATACATGTCTCGTTAGTAGAAGCAGTGTAAAGCAAAGCATTTCCATCGTTACTTAGAACTTGCAACAAGAATTGAGGAAACGTAACATCAAAGTTTGGTTTGACAAGAACCAAAGCCAACGGTGTAAATTGAAAGTTCGACCTTCTTTGTTAGAGACAAGCAAAGAAAAACTAATGGAAATGTCGTAGTAGAAAGACCCGAGAATGAAGTTGAGTTCCGATACATCGGACTTTTTTGAGATCTTAGCGCAAGTTGGGAAAGTGTTTTACCGGCTGGCATGGCCGCCGAGAGTAGAGGGTGTTCACCTGGCGTTTCAAGTGTATCAATCGAGAAGGAGGACGTGCCGAAGACGGCATTCAGGACGAGATACGGCCATTATGAGTTGTCATGATGCCATTTGGGCTCACGAATGCAACCGCCGTCTTCATGGAGTTGATGAACGGCATCTTCATCGACTTCTTGGACCAGTTCGTGGTAGTGTTATAGACATCTTAGTCTACTCCCGGAGTAGGGAGGAGCATGAGGGACACCTGAGGACGGTGCTTCGAGTCCTCCAGGATAGAGAGCTTTACGCTAAGCTCTCTAAGTGCGAGTTTTGGATGTCCGATGTGGCATTTTTGGGTCATATAGTTTCCGCCGAGGGTGTCATGGTTGACCCGGCGAAGATAGAGTCCGTTTCATCATGGCCGCCTCCTAGGACGGTCAAGGAGGTGCGCAGTTTCTTGGGCTTAGCGGATACTACCGCCGTTTTGTGGAGGGTTTCTCAGTGATTGCACGACCGCTCACTTCCTTGCTGAGGAAGTCCACCAGGTTCGTATGGTCCGAGCCTTGTCAGCGCAGTTTCGAGGAGCTGGAGAGGAGGTTGACTTCCGCTCTCCTGTTTTAGCCCAGCCTGAGGGCATAGAGGATTTCGTGGTGTATAGTGACGCCTCCAAGCTAGGATTGGGTGCGTTTTGATGCAGAGAGGTAGGGTTATTGCGTATGCTTCTCAGCAGCTGAAGCCGTACGAGGAGAATTAGCCTACCCATGATCTTGAGCTAGCGGCAGTGATTCATGCCCTGAAGATCTGGCGACACTACTTGTACGGGGCTACATGCCAGATCTTCACAGACCATAAGAGTCTGAAGTATATATTCACTCAGCGAGAGTTGAATAACCGCCAGAGGAGATGGTTGGAGCTGATTAAGGACTTTGACTTAGAGATTTTGTACCATCCGGGGAAGGCGAACGTAGTCGCCGATGCTTTGAGTAGGAGGACACCTCGAGAGGAGGCTATAGCTCGGCTTACGGTTCAGCCACGGTTGCAGAGGGATTTGATAGGCTTGGAGTTGGATATCCGGTTCCCGGATACGGACTGTTGCTTGTCCGAGTCAGACATATTACCTGACCTGTCCGGAGAGATCCGGCAGAAGCAGGAGGGATGTTCCAGTTTGAGGAGGATCCGGGACAGGATGTCCCGAGGAGAGGCACCGCATTTTATCACAGGAGCAGACGGACTATTGAGACGTCATGGACGTGTTTGTGTACCGTCGGATCAGGAGTTGAGAGAGCGGATTTTGCATGGGGCACATTCCACACCTTACTCGGTGCACCCAGGCACGAGTAAGATGTACCAGGACATGAGGAGACTTTATTGGTGGGGCGGGATCAAGCCCGATGTAGCTAGATATGTGGCCGATGCGCGACCTGCCAGCAGGTCAAGATCGACCACCAGAGACCGGAGGAGAGCTTCACCCATTGCCCGTGCCGCAGTGGAAGTGGTATGTTGCGAGCATGTGTACTAGATTGGGGTCAGGTATGGCCAGATCATCTCCCGTTAGTCGAGTTTTCATATAATAACAGCTGGCACGCGTCGATTGGGATGGCACCGTATGAGGCATTGTATGGACGGAGATGCCGTACTCCCTTATGTTGGGATGAGCCGGGGAGTCCTAGCGTTGTAGCTCCAGATCAGGTACAGGGCGACGTGGCTAGAGTTGCCTTGATCCGAGAGAGGATGTTGGCCGCGCAGAGCCGGCAGAGGTCGTATGCGGATAGGAGGCGTAGACCTCTCGAGTTCAGGGTAGGAGCTCAGGTGTGGTTGAGGGTATCACCAACGCGAGGCGTCAGGCGATTCGGCATTAATGGGAAGTTAAGCCCCGATATGTCGGTCCATTCGAGATCTTGGAGAGAGTCGGTGAGGTGGCATACCGGTTAGCACTGCCACCGCGGTTGGAGGGTATACATCCGTGTTTCATGTCTCTCAGCTGAGAGAGTACATACACGACCCGAGGCACATCATCAGCCACGAGGACCTAGTGGTCGAGCCGGACCATACTTTTGCAGAGCACCCGATAGCGGTCTTAGAGCGGAGTACGAGACGCCTTCGATCGAAGGAGATACCGATGTGAGGATTCAGTGGTCGAGGCGAGGAGCCGATGAGGCTACATGGGAGACGGAGGATAGTATCCGGAGGAACTATCCTGAGTTTTACGCAGATTTAGCGACATCGATAGGACCGTCGGGCTAGTCCCGGGATCTTTCCTTGTTTGTTTTGTGTGGTTATGTTATGTGTGTTATGTGAGTGCGTGTGAGTATATTTGTACCTTGCGAGGTCTTGATGTGATTCTTTACGTAGACTTGGATTAGAGCCGATGGTTGACGTTTTATGAGTTCCACGTGGTTACGTGACGTGTTTGTCCGAGAGTGTTGGGTTTAGCAAGTTTCGGGACGAAACTTGTTTTAGGGGGGTTAGTTGTAACGGCCGGAATTTTTATTCGGACTTAGAGCGTTTTATAGATCTTTCCGCAGGCACGAGGTGCCGAGTGCCGGATTTTATTTCCAAAATCCCGAGCCGACTCGTCGTTTTTCCCTTTTTCCTTTCCGAGCCGACTCGTCGTTTTTTTTTTTTGCTTTCCGACCTTTCGTTCCGAGCAAATGGGACAAGATGGCTGTTGTCCCCTTGGCAGCCTTGTCCCCTCCCTCTCTCTCTCCACTCTCTTTCACGTTAGATTCATTCCTCCCTTCCATTCTCTCTTTTGCTCTCTTCTCTTCTTCCACTCTCTTGCATGTGTGGACTGCAGTGGAAGGATTCCAGATCTGTTGGTAAGCTTCTTCCCTCTTCCTTCCTTCTCCTTCATAGCTGTTCCTTTCTTCTTTCCTCCTCTTCATCCATGGCCATGGATGAAGCTTTTGAGAGGTTTTCACTCAAGTCTTTGCATGCTATTCTTAGCTCGATTAGGTCAAGGAGAGGTGCCTAAGACCAGTGGTGGGTGTTTGGAGAAGATCCAAAAAGAAAAGAAGGACTTTGGAGCCAAGGATCCACGATCGAAAACGAAGAAAACGACGTTCTGCAGCACGACCGCGGGGGCGGATCATCAGGGCCCGCGGCGCGGCCGGCCGCAGGGGCGGCTCACACGGCGCGGGAGCGGCCAGCACCACCGCGGGTGCGGCTCGGCATGGCCGCGGGGGCGGCGGCAGGCTCACGGCCCAGCACAGCCGCGGGCGCGGCTCAGCACCCCGCGGGGCGGCTCCGGGCTCCAGGACACGATGGCGCGGGGGCGGCTCCCTCCGCCGTGGGTGCGGCCGGCTCCGCTGGGGCGGCCCTGCTCCGCCGGGGCGCCAGCTTGACTCCGCGACTGCGTTTCGGGACAGTAGGCTTCTCCTCTCCTTCTCTCGTTCCTCCTTAGTATTGATGTTGGATCATGTTAGTAGCATGCTTAGGATGGATCTAGAGTAGCTTGAGAATGCACTTAGTGTTTGTGAACCTAGGAGCCCTTAAGGCTCGATATATGTGATGTATGAGCATGTGAGCATGATGGACCTTCTAGGCTAGCTTGTGCCTCTTTGGTTGAGGATTACTCTTGTGGAATTATGAACTGTTGTGGGCTGTTTCATGTGTGTGATGAGTACTTGGGACCTAGGATGCATTCCTAGCTTGAGGGTTGGGTGATCTTGCTTAGATCACTAGAGTGAAGTCTAAGACTTCTTGAGAGTGAGTATGTATTGATATGCATATCTCTTGTGAGCAGGTTGTGGGCTTCCGCCTTAAGGAAGCAAGAGTGTGGTGACTTGATGTGGTGACGAGGTAAGTCTCCGGACTTACTTAGCTCGTATTTTGTATTAGCATTGATGTGTGTTTGGTGTGTGTGTTTTATGTTATGTTATAACAATTAAACCGGTAATTAGGACCACCGACCTTATATGTATATGTTGGCCCAAGTGTATGATAACGGGCGGTGACATCACTGCCTACGACCGAGTGAGTCTAGGAGGTTCTCGGCGACTAGCCCGGCGGGTTAGATGGTCGGTGCATCCGTACCATTCTTTGCCGGTAAGTAGGGACCGAGGCGAGACCACGGTGGTCTCGTGTCACAAACCGAAGTTGAATTAGAACGGGATACGACTTAATATAAAGATAATAAACGGACTTGTGTGTTTTGTTGTTTGTATGTGTGTTTTGCCTTCCCTTCTTTTCTAATGCTTCGAATATGAGCTAACGGTTTTAAAACCGTGTTTGTAGATGATTTGCAGGTTAGGGACGCCGCCGAGTGAGGTGGAGGAGTGGACAGCCGGGGCCTCCGTACATTATAGGACGGGGACGTTTTTGGGGTGTTACGTTTTGGGTCATGTATCGTACCTTTGGTGATGGATGTTGTTACATGCTTTAGACTTTCGTATCGAGGTTTTGTTGTTTTGAGGACTCGGCTGAGTTTCCACTTTGTATTCATTACTTTTCGGTTCCGCATACATTAAAAACGTTTTGAGTTTTCGCCTTTATTTGTTCCTTGTTGGAAAGGTCCGGTGAAATTGTTGTCAGGCTAAGGGTCGGGACCCATTGTGAGGTCTCGTCCGTAGCACCCCGAGTCCCGCGGATTTGGGGTGTTATCCTTGTTGGAAAGGTCCGGTGAAATTGTTGTCAGGCTAAGGGTCGGGACCCATTGTGAGGTCTCGTCCGTAGCACCCCGAGTCCCGCGGATTTGGGGTGTTACAGGCGGCGTTAGGACATGAAGATCAGTCAATGTCTTGTTCGTCAACCGACGTTGTTGAGGAACTCATCCGAAAGGATGCTATAGGATGGAGAGTCTCTAGAGGATGATCCTTCCTAATTGCTTATATGTGTTTTTTAAAAAAAAAAACAAGGAAAGAGTAATAGAATCCAAAAGACGTCAGTTGACGCCAACCATAAAGGGCTCTAAAACCACAATAATAAACAACCAATAATTGTTAAACTCGAGGTCGATAATAATCAGAGTAAACCAACCCAAATATAATAAAGCGGAAATTAGGAACAAGTCGTTAAGAAACCCATCACCCAAAGTTCAATCAACACGATTCTCACTAGAGTTCATGATCTTCATGCTCTTAATTGTTCTTATACATGATTATGTCAAAAACATAACCAGCCCCATCGTGGTGGAGTTAGTCTTCCACATGGACTAAGAAGACACATAAGCAGTGTACGTATATGATCAAGACATGATTATAAGCATGTATAAAATCACAAGACCACTTTGGAATATACTCAAAAGAGTTGAATGATGTCGTACTTGAAACTATCATCAACACTCAAAAAAGTTCAAAATCAACCATGCCTCAAATACTTTGATCATCTTTAAATGTTTCAAATCAAGGCATCACAAATGTAAGAGCCCTAGTTCTTGGACCGAGATTTGTCGTTAGCCGAGATTGGTTTTGGCCGAGATGTGGCCTAGCCGCACCCGCGGGTGGGTGTGCCGCCCCTGCGGGTTCCCGCTCCTGCGGCTCAGGGAACCGCCCCTGCGGTTTCCTCCGGCTGCAGTCATTTTTGTTGACCCTTTGACTCGTGCTTTACCCTTTCCTCCTCTTATTCTTTCCTTGGCTCGTGATCAAGGGTTTTACCTCAGTTCTTCAGCCTTCTCTCGTTCTCCTTGCTTCTCCTTCTCTCCTCCTTGATCTTGCTTGAGTTTCCTTAGAGTTTGGAAGAGTTGTGTGGCTTGATGTTGATGTTGATGATGGATGTGTGTATGCTGAGCTTGGAGGCCAGCTACTGAGGTGTGTGATCTCTCCCTGTAGCCTAGGACCACAAGGGTGGTAAGTGATCTTGTTTCTTCTTCTTTCTTTCCTTGATTCCATCTTCTTAGCTTAGGATTAGATGCATGTTTAAGGGTATTGATGTTGGTATGTGTATGTATATGTATATGCTTGGTTTTGGTGAAGAGAAGACGTGGTTTGATCACGTGAAGAGCCGAAGAGGAATCGCGGGGTTTCGTTCTGCACCGTCGCCACCCCCGCGCCTGGAAGCCGCCGCCCCTGCGGAAGCCGTGCCGCAGCGCCCGCGCCTTACATGCGTTGCCTGCGTCCCTTGTCACCGCGCCTGCGGCTGCTCCCTGCCGCGCCTGCGGGTTGTCTATTCCGCCCCTGCGTCCCTTGATCACGCAGGTGCGTCTTGTCCCGGGACTACCTATAGTTGGGTAGCTCATTTCCTTTCTTAGTATGAGGGACTTAGTACCATGCTAGGTATCGGATGATGATGAGTATGATATAGATATGCCGGTTAGGGCTTTGAGGTTTACGAGTTGGATATGATCCCTATGGACCCCTTGGGTTAAGGTGTGACCCCTTTGTGTGATAGGAGTTTGATATATATATGTATGCCTTGAATAGGCCGTGTTGTCCTCCAGTTTGGAGTGGACCAGTATGAGAGTTGATCGTGGTTGAGTTTACTCCTTAGATTGAGGTAAGTCCATAGGACTTACTTAGCTACTATCCTTATATTGGATGTATGCTTGAGTGGTGTTTGTTATATGCTTTATAGCATGCGATATGGTTCATTACCGACTTATATTATATTGACCGCCCATTGTAGTTGCCGTGATAACCTTTCCCTTTCATCCCGTAGTGGAGTCTCGGAGGTTCTCTGTAGTCAGGCCAGATCTGGTATACGGGAAGGACCCTCACCACTCCCATAGGGTACACGGGAGGTGTGCCGATACTACTCCAGCTGGCTATAGCACCCAGAGGCGAGGATTATATTCCTCGTGTCACATATATTCATATACATCTAGTTATACGATTGAGTGATTGGACTTATTAAAGATAATAAACCGGGTAAATGTGTGAAAGCATGTTGATATGTTATAATTTATGATGTGTGTTTGTGCTCTAGCATCTTCTTATATATGTGTATGGTTAGCTAACGGTTTTATACCGTATTGTAGATCCTTTGCAGGTTAGGAGAGCTGCAGAGTGATCCGGAGGGGTGATCTGTTGAGGGTTCCGTACACTGGGCGATATCGTGGGATATGGGTTATTTATGTTGTACGGATTTATGTTTTGAACTTGTACTCAACAGTACTCTGTATTACCTTTTGATATGTATATATATATATATATACACATCAGTTTTATGTTTTGTTTTAATCTATCAATGGCTTGTGTAAGATTCAGTGAACTTGTTGTCAAGCTAGGGTCAGGATCCATTGTGAGATCCTAGCCCAGTAGCACTTTGAGTCCTACGGATTTTGGGTGTTACAACAAATAAACTCATAATCGTCTCCAAGGAATTCCAAACAATATTACTTTCAAAAGAACACAATCATACTCAAAAGAGTTTCAAAATCAAACACCTCTTAAATAACTCAAAACATCCCAACTGGGGTTTCAAACCAACATCATGTCAAATATAGCCATAAACATACTCATAATAGTACGTCAAGAAATATAAATACACAACATGCATCGAAATCGTCACAAGTCTCAAAAGATCACTTCAAACATGTCATGAAATCTCAAATCAACTCGAAAGGTTTCAAACATATAATATCTCAAGAGAATACTCATAATCCATTTCAAAAGAATTCAACTCTGTATAATCTCAATAACTCGTAATCCAAAACAATAACTCATAAATCCATACTAAATACTCATAAGCCAAATCGAATACTCATCATTCATATCCGAAATTCATAATCAAATCAATATTATCTCAATAACCGGTATAACATATCCAATGGTCAATTGACTAGAATGGGGTAACAAGGTATATCCTTGTCCCTTTCTCAAATCATCACAAAAATCATCCAAATCATTATATTAAAATATCGTCGAGCAATCTTCATTTCAAAACTGTTTTCAATTACAATTTATGAAGGGTCAAATTTAGCGAATATTCAATCCAATTTCTTTAACACGAAGGTACTTCCTAAACCCCTACCATGAGATGGGCATAGTAAACGCGGACTAGGTAAATCCTCGTCATCTACTAAAGTCGGGCACAATCATCGGCCGCTCAACCAATTGAATCATTCATCTATGAACCAGTGTTCCGCCTTTGATCAACCAAACCTGGTCCCTCATTCAAATCAGCCTTATGCTTCTTACAGTTGATTTGTCTGATGATGGGGAAGATATGATTTCTGAAATGTTGTCATTTTATGATAGCAACCTTCAATAAAAGAGCTTGAATGTGGAAGTAATAAACAATTTTTCCCAACAACAGTTCCAGTTCCAGGCAAACGATGCATTCCATGGCAACCAAGGTTCTAATGTCGGTGTATCCAATCCTGGTTATGAGGCTATGCAGATGAATCCGTTTATGCCTTATGATCAATCGTATGGGAGTTCAAACAGTATTGACAACGTTGGTGACATAAGATTTGAATCTCCATCCGAGGCGGCATCGGTCTAGTTCTCATAAGTAGACTTCCGGTCTTGGTCTTTTGAAGATTTTCATATACTTAGTTTATTCAATTTTCAGCATTGTCATTTAGGGTTATGTTTTCTATGTGCTTAGCACTATGAAAGATGGGGGATTGTACAAACTGGTAAGATCCCTCACTTAAGTCTAGCTTTCAGCATTGTCATTTTGTTGGACAAGTATTTCAGTTTACCTTTGTTAAAGACATGCATAACATCTCTTTAATACATATCATGGTTTGGACATAGTTGTTGATAGATTGCTTTATATCGTCACAGCTATGTTTTTGTACTAGTGTCTTGAAGATGTTGTTTGAGGTCATATCCAGGAGAAACTGCATGTTTTGCATGTGTTCCTCCGTTGGTAGGTGTTTCACTGCATGTTTTATTAATCACGGATCATGAATATGGTATGGGTACTGATGTGTTTCACTTGTCGCCTTCCTGCTATAGTGATGTGTACAAGATTTATCATTTTTAATGTGCTTTCATTTTAATTGTGTTTCATTTGTCGCCTTCCTCCGTTGGTAGGATGATTATTGGTTTTTCTTTTGTTCTCACCATATTATTTGATCCTGACAAGATGGAGGGTGCACTTGTAAGCGGAATACCGAATTCAAATGAAAGTCTAAATACAAAAAAAAGATAGTAAAAATGACCGACAAGATGGAGATTGAGATTTATGCTGGCACATTTGCATTTGATATTACAAGGTCCATGACCTCACTGGTAGAAAACAACCACATATTGTCGATCATAAAATTGAACTCGTGGATGGAGTACAATAATTTTCAACGTTTTTAGAGTAAAAAAGTTAAAAGGCATACTTGAGACATTAAATGGCGGCATCACTATGTACTTTCCAATAACCGATTCGTCTCCGTCGTCGAAGCTTCCTCGGTGGCTTAACAACGGCTTCTCACTGAGTCCAACACTTCTTCTACGGTGAAGAAATCGAAGCTAAACTCAATGAGGTCGATCTCCATTAGCAAGTATTTGTTTATTCACGTTATTACAATTTAAGTGGTTAGTTGCTTGTAGTCTTGTTTCAGTTGTTAGGTTTTCATACATTTATGTATTTAATTGTAGGTGAGTGACTGAGTTTAAAGATTTACATAAGTACTTCTCTTGATCTGTTTTGAGGTATTAACTTGTGTTGTTAGAAATCCAAAATACTATTATTGCATATCATGTTGAAATTCTCACCACTACTACCATCCCAAATTTAACAATCGGATTGGACTCCCATGAACTTAGAGAGAATCAACTTCATCATGAAGTTGATTAAATTATCTAAATCCTTGATTTAAATTAAAGGTTAAGATTAATACATATACGTTAACTTATGATAAATATTCTCTTATATCTTATAATAGAAGGAAATAAGTTATTTTAAAAACAAAATAAACATTGTGGGAGTTGTAACTATTTATATAAAAAAAATTATATATTTTTAAAAAATCTTTTGTTGGTAGTATATCACTAAGAAAATAATTAAAATAAGATACTAAGATTTATACGCTGAAAATTAAGAACTTTTTGGGAAAAAAAGAATATAAATCCTAATTAAAACAATAACTTAAATATTAATAGAAAATAAGAGTTTGGATTAAAAAATCAAATATTATTCTTTTTGTTTTTTTAAAATACAAGTAAATTAAATATTTTTAAATAAAGACTTAACATTTTAATTATACACAACAACATTTATAAAAAGTTTTCTATTAATAAAAAAACAAATGTGATGAGAATTTACAATGTATAATAAACTAAGTTTTATACAAAAGAATTGAACTTAAATTTAGTGAGTATGTATTGAATAAATATGTTATAAATTCTTAATGTTTAAATCTTTTTTTGTTAACTATATATATATATATATATATATATATATATATATATATATATATATATATATATATATATATATATATATAATATACGTTTAAATATGTATGTTTTTATAAAAAGATTTTTTGTGTGAAATTTTTTTTTATAAATAGTTACATCTCCCACAATGTATATTTTATTTTTAAAAAATTACTTATTTTGTTCCATTATAAACTATAAGGGAAAATATTTTATTTCCTTTTTTTTATCACAAATTTAATTCATATGTATTAATCTTAACCTTTGATTTAAATCAAGAGTTTAGATTGAAACAAATTTACATAAAGTTGATTCTCTAATTTCATGGGAGTTCAACCCATCTAGATTAGGTTATTGGCTTGAAGTTAATCTTAATATTATGGAGAAATAAAAGGCTAGTACTAGACACAAAAATCTAGAGGTGGGATAAGGTTTGTTCTATCCCACACTAAAATTTTACATGAAAATTTCTTTGTTCAACTCAAGCGAGATGTTATTGACAGTGTGGTGACAGTGTGGTGATGAGTGATTTAAAGGCAAATGTTGGAATCACTATGTGCTTTCCGGCGGCCAATTCTTCTCCGTCATTGATGCTTCTTCGGCGGCTTAGACAACGACGCCTCATTGAGTTCAAGGCTTCTACAACCGCCGACAAAATGGAAGCTAAACTTAATGAGGCCGATCTCCATTGACAAGTATTTTTTCACAATACTACCATTTCATGGGGTTAGTTCCTCTTATTCTTGTTTTATTTGTTAGTTTTTCATACATTTTTTTATTTGAATGTAGGTGAGTTACTGAATTTTAAGATTTACATACCACTTTTTCTTGATTTTTTTGGATACTAGCTTGCATTGTTAGAAATCCAAAATATTGTTATTGTATATGATGTCGAAATTCTCACTACTAACCCGAAATTTGACACCGATTGTACTAGAAAATTTTCAAGAATATCTAGGTTTAAACCAAGTACTCCATGGTCATCTTCACAAGAGGACCTCTAGAGTAGTTATCAACTTGAAGCTAAGGTCAGTGTTACAGAGAAATAAAAGGCTAGTATGAACCACATTTCTAGAGGTGGGCTAAGTTGCTCTTGCCCAACCCAAAATTTTACATAAAATTTTCCGTGTTCAGTTGAAGCGAGATGTTACTGACAATATTTTAAGGGCTTCAACTTTGGTTGTTAGTGTGGAGATGAGTACTATAAAGGCAATACTTGACATCATTATGTACTTTTCGAAGACCGATTCTTCTCCGTCATCAAATTTTCCTCGAAGGCCTTGAACAACCGCTGCTCATTGAAGCCGAACTCCATTGACAAGTATATGTTTTTCATGTTATTACTATTTCAAGAAGTTAGTTGCTTGTAGTCTTGATTAAGTTGTTAGGTTTTCATACTTTTCCCTAATTGATCGTAGGTGTGTTATCGAATTTTATGATTTACATATCGCTTTCTCTTGATATTTATTTTTGGGTGTTAGATTCCATTGTTAGAATTCGAAAATTTATTATTGTATATGATGTCGAAATTCTCACTAGACTACCCCAAATTTGACATCAATTCTAAGAATCATTATCAAGCAAATCTAGGTCTAAACCATGGAGTATGTGTTCAACTTCACAAGAGTCCAATGTAGGTTATCAGCTTGAAGTTAAGCTTAATGTTGTGGAGAAATAAAAGGCTAGTACCAAACACGAACCTACATGTAGGATAAGGTTTGCTATAACCCGCCCAAAAATTTTACATGAATTTTTCCTTGTTCAAATGAATCGAGATGTTACTTAAAATCTTTTAAGAGCTTTGACTTTGGCTGGGGTGTGGAGATGAGTGATTCAAAGGCAATCTTTGACGTCACTATTTGCTTTCCGGAGGCCTATTCTTAACGAAGCTTTCTCGGCGGCTTAGACAACGACTACTCATTAAGTCCAAGGCTTCTTCAACCAATGAAGTAACATAAACTGAACTCAATTAAGCGGATTTCAATTGAAAAGTATTTTTTGCTTCACATTATTACAATTTCAAGAGGTTAGTTGCTTTAGTCGTATTTTCAGTTGTTAGATTTCCATACATTTTCCTATTTGACTATAGGTTAGTTATTAAATTTTAAGATTTACATACCACTTTCTCTTAATCTTCTTTAGGTGATAGCTTGTATTTTTAAAAATCCAAAAATTGTTCTTGTATATGATGTCAAAGTTCTCATTACTACTACCCAAATATTGACAGCGATTCTACGAAACACTATCAAGCAAATGTTGGTCAAAATCAAGGACTCTATGATCATCTTTACAAGAATCCAGATTAGGTTATCGTCTTGAAGCTAAGCTTAATGTTGTGGAGAAACAAAATGCTAGTACTAGACACATATCTAGAGGTGGGTTAAGGTTTGCGTTTGTCGATCCAAAATTTTACATGAATTTTTCCGTGTTCATTTTAAGTGAGATATTACTTGCAATCTTCTAAGGGCTTCAACTTTGACCGGCGGTGTAGTGATGGGTGATTCAAAGGCAATCGGAGGATCACACTTTTCGGGGACCAACTCTTCTCCGTCAATGAAGTTTTCTCCGCGGCTTAGAAAACGACGACTCATTGAGACCAAAGGTTCTTCAACCGCCGAAGAAATCGAAACTAAACTCAATTAGGTTACCTCCATTAACAAGTATTTGTTTCTTCACACAATTACTATTTCAAGATGTTAGTTTTTTGTAGTGGTTTTTCGGTTGATTAATTTTCATACATTTTCCTATTTAATCGTAGGTGAATAGCAAATTTGTAAGATTTACATACTACTTTCTCTTATTTTTTTTAGTTGCTAGCTTGAACTTTTAGAAATAAAAAAAGTTATTACTATATCTGATGTCGAAATTCTCATTACTACTACCCAAAATTGATAGCGATTCTATGAAGCACCATCAAGCAATTGTAGGTCTAAATTAAAGTCATGGTCATTTTTCCAAGAGTCCAAAGTAGGTAAATGATAAGCTTAATGTTATGAATAAATAAAAGGATAGTATCATACACGAATCTAGAGGTGAGCTAAGTTCTACACTAGCCCACCCAAATTTTACTTGAATTTTCCTTGTTCAACTAAAGTGAGATATTACTACCAATCTTATAAGGGCTTCGACTTTGTCGACGGGGTGGTGATGAGCGAATCAAAGGTAATCGTTTGGATTACTATGTGCTTTCTGAAGACCGATTTTTCTCCGTCACCGAAGCTTCCTCGACGGCTTTGACAATGGCTCCTCCTTGAGTCCAAGACTTCTTCAACCACCGAAGATGTCGAAGTTGAACTCAATGAGGCAAATATCCATTGACATATAATTGTAGCATCACGTACGTTATTACTATTTCTAGGTTTAGTTGCTTCTAGTCTTGTTTAAGTTGTTAGATTTTCATATATTTTTCTATTTGACTGTAGTTGAGTTACTGAATTTTAAGATTTATATGCCACTTTCTCTTGATCTTTTTATTAGTGTTTGCTGGCGTTGTTACAAATCCATAAATTTGTTAATATATGATGGCTAAATTCTTACTACTACCACCCCAAAGATGACAACGATTCTACAAAGCACTATCCATCTAATCTAGGTCTTGACCAAGGACTTCATAGTCATATTCACGAGATTTCATATTTTCTCCTTGAAACTAAGCTTGTATTATGAAGAAATAAAAGTCTAGTACCAGACACAAATCTTGAATTGGGCTAAGGTTTGCTCTAGAGTTCACTTCAAAATTTTACATGAGTTTTACATAAATATTTCCTTGTTCAACTGAAGCGAGATGTTATTGAAAAATCTTCTAAGGTCTTCGACTTAGATTGGCGGAGTGAAGATGAGTTATTCAAAGGTAATCATTGGCATCAATATTTCCTTTCCGGAAAGCGATTCTGCTCCGTCATTGAAGTTTTCTTGCCGGGATAGACAACGGATCCTCATTGAGTCCAACGCTTCTTCATCCGCCAAAGAAATCAAACCTAAACACAATCAGGTCAATCTCCATTGATAAGTATTTGTTTCTTCACGTTATTACAATTTTAAGAGGTTAGTTTCTTGTAGTCGTGTTTTAGTTTTTTAATTTTCATACATTTTTCTATTTGATTATAGGTGAGTAACTGAATTTTAAGATTTACATATCACTTTCTCCTAATCTTCTTTTAAGTGCTAGCTTACATTTTTAGAAATCCAAAAAGTTGTAACTGAATAGGATGTCGAAATTCTTGTTACTACTACCGTACCCCAAATTTGATAGTGATATTCTGAAGCACCATCAAGTAAATGTAGGTCTAAATCAAGGACTTCATGGTCATCGATCTTCCCAAGAGTCCGAGAAGGTTATCTACTTGAAGATAAGCTTAATATTGTGAATAAATAAAAGGCTAGTACCAGACGCAAATCTAGAAGTGGGTTAATATCTGCACTAGCCCACCCAAAATTTTATAAGAATGTTTCCGTGTTCAACTACAGTGAGATATTACTAACAATCTTATAAGGGCTTCGACTTTGCCCGCTGGTGTCGTGATGAGAGAACCAATGGTAATCGTTGGGTTTACTATGTGGTTTCCGGTAACCGATTTTTCTCCTCCACCGAAGCTCCATCGACGGCTTTGACAACGGCTCCTCATGAGTCCAAGGCTTCTTCAACCGCCGAAGAAATCACATATGAACTCAATGAGGCTAATCTCCACTTATAAATATTTGTTTCTTCACGTTATTGCTATTTAAAGGGGAAAGTTGTTTCTATTATTTTTTAAGTTGTTAGGTTTTCATAGATTTTCCTATTTGATTGTAGTTGAGTTACTAAATTTTAATATTTTCATACCACTTTGTCTTCATTTTATTTTTGGGATTTTGCTTGCGTTGTTACAAATCCAAAAAATTGTTAATATATATGATGTCGAAGTTCTCACTACTACTACGCCAAATTTGACAACGATTCTACAAAGCACTATCAAGCTAATCTAGGTCTAAACCAAGGACTCTATGGTCATCTTTGTACCACCCCAAATCCGTAGGACTCGAGGTGCTACTGGACTAGGATCTCACAATGGATCCTGACCCTAGCCTGAAAACAAGTTCACTGAATCTTACAACAAGGCACCAATAGATTAAAACAAAACATAAAACTGATATATATATATATATATATATATATATATATATATATATATATATATATATATCAAAAAGGTGATACAGAGTACTGCTGAGTACAAAGTGAAACAAAATTCGTACAATATAAATAACCAAAAATCCCATGATATCACCCAGTGTACGGAACCCTCAGCAGATCACCCCTCTGGATCACTCTGCAGCTCTCCTAACCTGCAAAGGATCTACAACACGGTATAAAACCGTTAGCTAACCATACACATATATAAGAAGATGCTAGAGCACAAACACATATCAATAATATTAACACATCATCATGATATCACACATTTACCCGGTTTATTATCTTTAATAAGTTCAACACTCAATCGTATAATAGATGTATATGAATATACGTGACACGAGGAATGTATATAACCCTCGCCTCTGCGTGTAATAGCTAGCTGGAGTGGTATCACCGCACTTTCCCGTATACCATATGGAGTGGTAGGTGCCCTTCCCGTATACCAGGTCTAACTAGCTTACAGAGAACTTCCCAGACTCCACTACAAGATGAAAGGTAAGTTGTCACAACCACTACAATGGGCGGTCAATATAACATAGGTCGGTAATGAACCATATCGCATGCTATAAAGCATATAACAAACACCACTCAAGCATACATCCAATAAAAGGATAGTAGCTAAGTAAGTCCTATGGACTTACTTCAATCTCAGAAGTCGTATTACTACGATCAGCTCTCACTCAGGTCCACTCCAAACTGGAGGACAACAGGGCCTATACAAGGCATACATATATATATATATATATATATATATATATATATATATATATATATATATATATATATATCAAACTCCTATCACACAAAGGGGTCACACCTAGACCCAAGGGATCCATAGGGATCATATCCAACTCGTAAACCTCAAAGCCCTAACCGGCATATCTATATCATACTCATCAACATCCGATACCTAGCATGGTACTAGTTCCCTCATACTAGGAAAGGAAAGGAGCTACCCCGTTATAGGTAGTCCCGGGACAAGACGCACTTGCGTGATCAAGGGATGCAAGAGTGGAGCAGGTAACCCGCAGGCGCGGCAGGGAGAAGCCGCAAGCGCGGTGACATGGGGCGCAGGCAACGCAGGCAAGGCGCGGGCGCTGCGGCACGGCTTCCGCAGTGGCGGCGTCTTCCGGGCGCGGGGCGGCGACAGTGCAGAACGTGATCCCGCGGCTTCTCTTTGGCTCTTCACGTGATCAAATCACGTCTTCTCTCATCCAAATTCACACAGATACATATACATACATATTCCAACATTAATCTATGATCAATACACCTAAACCTAAGTTAAGGAGGGAAGAATCAAGGAAAGAAAGAAGGAGAAGCAAGATCACTTACCACCCTTGTGGTCCTAGGCTGCAAGGAGAGATCACACACCTCAGTAGCTGGTTTCCAAGCTCATCATACACACATCCATCATCAACATCAACCACAACACACAACTCTCAAGCAAAACTCCAAGGAGAACCAAGAACAAGATCAAAGAAGATAAAGGAGAAGCAAGAAGGACGTAGGTCTGGAATGGGGAAGTGAAGAAGGTAACCCTTGCTCAGCAAGGAAAAGAAAGAAGTAAGGTAAAGGGTCAAGCACGGGTCAAAGGAGTCAACAAAACCGGCTGCAGTCGCTGGAAACCGAAGGGGTGGTTCCCTGAGCCGCAGGGACGGAAACCCGCAGGGACGGCAGTCATGCCCGCGGGTGTGGCAAGGCTAAACTCGGTCAAAGCCAATCTCGGCTAAGGTCCAATCTCGGTCCGAAAGAATAGGACTCTTACATCTCACCCCCCTAAAACAAGTTTCGTCCCGAAACTTGCAAAGTCTTGAAACCACTCGGACTCATAAGCCGAGGTACAACTCTCTCTATAACCTCAACATAAGCATGGAGGAACTCATCAACTCCAGCAATCAAAACACTATCCAAAGCCTAGAGGAAAACCATCTTTAGCTAACCATAAACATATCACAAGGCATAGAGGAATCACATCTCTAGCCGTATCACATTCATAACAGAAAGGCATTGAGGAAGAACATCTCCAACACTACTATGTCCATCAAAATAGCATGGAGGAAAGAACCATCTCCAGCTATAAACAAGAATCATACTAGCACAACAAGATCTAATAAGATCATAATCACATCAAAGCTAGTATGAAAATAAACACATCAGTCTCTCATGTAGCCTCATCAGGTCCTCGTCTCGACCACTGTATTCTCAGCATAGGGATGTCCTTCGAATGCAGGCGTCTCATACCTCGTTCTAGGACTGCAATAGGGTGCTCAACAAAAGTGTGGTCCGGCTCAACCACAAAATCATCATAACTCACAATGTGACTCGGATCTGTTATGTACTCCCTCAGCTGAGACACGTGAAATACAAGGTGAACACCCTCTAATCTCGGAGGCAAGGCTAATCTGTAAGCTGCGCTCCCAACTCGATCCAAAATCTCGAACGGTCCGACATATCGGGGACTCAACTTCCCCTTAATGCCAAAACGCCTAACACCTCTTGTCGGGGACACTCTCAGCCACACATGGGCTCCAACTCTGAACTCTAGAGGTCCACGCCTCCTATCAGCATAAGACTTCGGACGGCTCTGCGCAGTCAGCATCCGCTCTCGAATCAGTGCTATTCGAGCCATATCATCTTGAATCTGATCAAGTGTTAAACCACTAACACTGCTCTGCTCATCCCAGCATAATAGAGTACGACATCTTTGTCCATACAATGCCTCATATGGGGCCATCCCAATAGATGCATGCCTGCTGTTGTTGTAGGAGAACTCAACAAGTGGGAGATGATCCGTCCACACCTGTCCCCAATCCAACACACAAGCTCGCAACATATCCTCCAGGGTCTGAATGGTCCTCTCTAACTGACCATCTGTCTGAGGATGAAACGCAGTCGTCAAGTGCAAACTCGTCCCTAGGGCAGTCTGAATCTGCTGCTAGAATCTCGAGGTAAATCGTCAATCTCTATCTGAGACGATCGTCCTCGGTACACCATGGAGTCTCACTATCTGCCTAGTGTACTCCTTAGCTAATCTACTCACCGGCCACGTCTCCCTAATAGGAATGAAACGTGACGTCTTCGTCAATCTGTCCACTATGACCTAGATGGCATCAAAACTCCGGCTCAGCCTCAGTCCAGTCACAAAATCCATGGTGACGTCCTCCCACTTTCTCTGTGGAAAAGGAAGTGGATGGAGCTCACCTCCAGGTCTAAAATGCTCGATCTTGAACTGCTGGCAGGTCGCACACTGTGCCACAAATCTGGCCACATCGGGTTTCAGCCCTCCACACCAATATAAACGTCTCAAGTCCTGATACATCTTACTCGTACCTGATGTACAGAGTAAGGTGTACAGTGAGCCTCCTGAAAAATCCTCTGGCGTAAATCTGCATCAGCAGGTACACAGACGCGACCGCGGCGTCTCAAAACTCCATCTGCTCCTAGCAGGAACTGTGGTGCCTCATCCCGAGACATCCTATCTCGAATCCTCATCAGTGTCGGGCAGGTCTCCTACTTCTGTTGGATTTCACCCAACAGATCAGGAAGAACCTCTAAAGTACGCAGCTAGGCATCCTCATTAGGAAACTGGATGTCCACCTCTAACCAGATCAAGTCTCTCTGCAACTGATGCTGAACTGTCAGCCTCGCAATCGCCTACTCTCGAGGCGTCTTCCTGCTCAGGGCGTCGGCGACAACGTTCGCCTTCCCTGGATGATACAGAATCTCTAAATCAAAATCCTTGATCAGCTCAAGCCACCTACGCTGGCGGTTATTCAATTCCCGCTGCGTGAAAATATATTTCAGACTCTTATGGTTTGTGAAGATTTGACACGTAGCACCATACAGGTAATGTCTCTAGATCTTCAGTGCATGAACTACCGCTGCCAACTCCAGATCATGAGTCGGGTAGTTCTCCTCATACGTCTTCAGCTGTCGCGACCCATAAGCAATCACCCTGCCTCCCTGCATCAACACACATCTCAAGCCTAGCTTGGATGCATCATTGTAAACAACAAAATCCTCAGTAACCTCTGGTTGTGCCAAAATAGGAGCAAGAGTCAAACGCCTCTTCAACTCCTCAAAACTCTGCATGCACTGATCAGACCACACAAATCTGGTAGTCTTTCTCGGAGAACTCGTCAGTGGACGGGCAATCACAGAGAATCCCTCCACGAAGCGTCTGTAATAACCGGCTAGGCCAAGGAAGCTACGTACTTCCTTGATATTCGTCGGTGTAGTCCATGCTGCTACTGCCTCAATCTTCGCCGGATCAACCTTGATCCCCTCAGCTGATACTACATGACCCAGGAATGTTACCTCTGGCATCCAGAACTCACACTTAGAGAACTTAGCATAAAGTTCTCTATCCCGCATAACCTGCAATACAGTCCTCAGATGTCCTGCATGCTCCTCTGCACTGCGAGAGTATACCAGAATGTCATCTATGAAAACCACCACAAACTGATCCAGGAAGTCGATGAAGATACTGTTCATCAACTCCATAAAGACGGCTGGGGCATTCGTAAGCCCAAATGGCATCACTACAAACTCGTAGTGGCCATATCTGGTCCGGAATGTTGTCCTGTGCACATCCTGCTCTCTCACCCTCAGCTGGTAATATCCTGAACACAGATCAATCCTGGAGAACACAGTCGCTCTCTGTAGCTGATCTAACAAATCATCAATACGAAGTGTGGATACTTGTTCTTGATGGTCACCTTGTTGAACTCTTTGTAATCAATGCATAACCTCAGTGATCAGTCCTTCTTCCGTACGAAGAGGACAGGTGCTCCCCATGGGGACACGCTAGGGCGAATGAAGCCCTTCTCAGCCAGCTCCTCAAGTTGCTTCTTCAGCTCCAGCATCTCGACAGGCACCATCCTGTATGGGGCATTCGAGATCAGTTCGTACCAGGCTCTAACTCAATCCCATAATCCACACTCCTCTGAGGCAGCAAACTGGACGGCTCAGCAAAAACATCTGTGAACTCACAAACAACTGGGATGTCCTCTACAGCTGGACTCTCCCCCTCCTTCATGGCATAACACTAGAAGGCCTCGCAACCCTGTGCAATCAATCTAGTTGCCCGTATAGCGCTGATAACTGTTCTTGTCTTTCCAAGGTCCCAACCTCGGAAAACCTCTATCTGGCCTAACTCGGTAGAGAGGGTAACAGTCCTCCTACCTACATCTAAAACTGCAGAGTGTCTATCCATCCAGTCTATACCTATAATGACTTCTTCATGCTCTAATGACATGAAAAGGAAGTCAACTAGTAACACACGGATCCCTACAGAAATGGGACAACCGTGAATCTCACGGGTACCTCTAACCCTACCACCATTGGGTAACCCTATAATAAAGGGCATCCCCTCAACTGTATCTAAACCAAGACGCTCTACACAGGGATCAAAAATAAAAGAGTGCGTAGCACCAGTATCAAATAAAACTCTAACAAGTAAACCATGAATCAGAATGGTACTTGTAGTAGTAAGTGCAGCTGGCTCCTCTGCACTCCTCAACTCAAAAACACGACCCTGTGGGCCTCTAGTATCAGTGGTGCTCCCACCACGACCTCTGCCTCTACTCCGCCCAGGAGCAGATCCCTGAGTCGTAGGGCAATCTGAGACCCTCTCCTGTCCCTGAATCTGCTGCTGCTGAGGTGGCCTCTGCCCACCTCCCGCTGCACTGGCGGCAAGAACCCTACTGAGATGAAGCTCCGCCCTAGCGGCAGTAAACAACTCTGTGACCTTGCCTACCACATGTGTAGCAAGTCACTAATGGCCTCGTGCACTCTGGCCTCATACGCCCTGGATCGCCACAGTTAAAACACTAACGTCCCTTATCTGCAACTGGTGCAGATGAAGGCTGACTCTGGCGTCTCTGACCACGCCAACCACTAGCAGCACCACCAGTACCACTAGTATGCCCTGTACGCTGCCTCTTCTCAGACCCTCCGATCTGAGAAGCTCTCCTTTGTCCAGCTCGCTCCCTCTCATAGTCGGAAGCTCTGTCCTGATAATCCATCAGAGACTCACAGTGGAAACCCGCCATATAGGTCCGGGTAGTATCCCTCAGTCGTCGGGAAAACAGATAGACGTGTTGATCTGCAGAAGGTGCAGTTGGTCCCAGTAATGCCAGCTCCTCTTGAAACCTCCTGATGGCCTCTGAGACTGGTACATCATGAAATCCAGCCTCAACAAAGTCGCGCAGTTTCTCCCTCCTCAATGAGGCAGGGCAGAAACGCTCTATAATCATCGTCCTCATATGCTCATAACTAGTAACCTGACCCCGTACTGATCTCCACCAGTGTTGTGCCAAGTCCCGGAATAAAATCTGAACCAGCTCGATCTGTCTGTCCACTGGACATCTAATGGACTCTAGAGCTGAGTCCACATGCCCAATTCAGAGCTCAACCTCTAACCCCACCTTTCCAGTGAAAGGGGGTACACCCATTTGATGAAAAGCCTTCAACCAAGTGTCTGGTATAGGCCCTCTATGCTCCTCCCGAACCTGAGGAATCTCAGCAGCCTGTGCCTGTACAGCCCGCACCTGTGTAACCCCGTGGGATCTCTCAGATGGTCCCTCCTGTGCCTGTAAATCTGGGGCACGTCTACCGGCTCTGGCAGCCTCCTCTACTCGTCTGATATAGCTCGGAACTCTGATCCCCCCTTGGAGACACGATCAGACTCACCAGATTGGGCTCTCTGTGCACCCTGTCTCTCAGCTGCACCGTTCCTAGTCTCAGGAACGACGCTCTCAACAACCTCCTCATGTATCTCTCCCGCTGCATGTGAACCGTCAGCAGGAGTCCTACCCCTTCCTCTACCTAGAGGGGGTCTACATCTACCTCGTCTAGCTGCAGGTAAGGCTCTAGTCCGAACCATCTGCAGAAGACGTAAACCTAACTTAGAAGGCTATATATATGCCATATGTATAGATATATAACAAATCAATCACAACAGAATATCTATATATATCTATACTGTCGAGATCTTCAGAGGGGCGATGGCTCACGTATACGATATCCCAAAACATTTGTACTCATTTCAAAACCAAAATCTTTTGAAAAGTCAGACCCCTTTCGGGTTCTGTTTATTTATCTATTCGAACTTTATCGCAGATTACAAGTGCCATTGTTGTCAACCTGGGCTCTGATACCAACTTTGTAACACCCCAAATCCGTAGGACTTGAGGTGCTACTGGGCTAGGATCTCACAATGGATCTTGACCCTAGCCTGACAACAAGTTCACTGAATCTTACAACAAGGCACCAATAGATTAAAACAAAACATAAAATTGATATATATATATATATATATATATATATATATATATATATATATATATATATATATATATATATATATATATATATAAATATATATATATATACATATCAAAAGGTGATACAGAGTACTGCTGAGTACAAAGTCAAACAGAAACCGTACAATATAAATAACCCAAAATCCCATGATATCACTCAGTGTACGGAACACTCAGCAGATCACCCCTCTGGATCACTCTGCAACTCTCCTAACCTGCAAAGGATCTACAACACGGTATAAAACCGTTAGCTAACCATACACATATATAAGAATATAGTAGAGCACAAACACATATCAATAATATTAACACATCATCATGATATCACACATTTACCCGGTTTATTATCTTTAATAAGTCCAACACTCAATCGTATAATAGATGTATATGAATATACGTGACAAGAGGAATGTATATAACCTTCGCCTCTGCGTGTAATAGCTAGCTGGAGTGGTATCAGCGCACTTTCCCGTATACCATGGAGTGGTAGGTGCCCTTCCCGTATACCAGGTCTAACTAGCTTACAGAGAACTTCCCAGACTCCACTACGGGATGAAAGGTAAGTTGTCACAGCCACTACAATGGGCGGTCAATATAACATAGGTCGGTAATTAACCATATCGCATGCTATAAAGCATATAACAAACACCACTCAAGCATACATCCAATATAAGGATAGTAGCTAAGTAAGTCTTATGGACTTACCTCAATCTCAGAAGTCGTATCACTACGATCAGCTCTCACTCAGGTCCACTCCAAACTGGAGGACAACACGGCCTATACAAGTAGAGGTGTCAAAAGTTGGCCCAACCCGCGAACCCTACCCGACGAACCCGAAACCGAATCCGACCTGGCCCCAAATATTTTGAAAAAGAGAAATCCCGGAACCGACCCGCTTGAAACCGATTTAACCCGAAGGAATTTATGACCCGAAGTAACCCGACCCGAATGACCCGCTAGCCCGAATGACCCGACCCGAACAACCCGATAGCCCGAAGTAACCCGATCCGAAGTAACCCGACCCGAAATAACCCGACCCGAAGTAACCCGATAGCCCGAAGTAACCCGATAGCCCGAAGTAATCTGACCCGAAGTAACCCGGCCCAAAGTAACCCGAACCGAATGACCCGGTAGCCCAAAGTAACCCGACCTTAAATGACTCGATAACCCCGTAAATTTATACAAATAGGGTATTTTAGATTACATTGATACTTTTGAGTTAAATTGATAATTATTTTCATGATTTATTAAGAGAATAAACAAATTATTAAAATAAATTTTAGATTACATTGATACATCGATTATACAAATTCAACCTAAATAACACATCACTATTTATCATCTCATTAGATTGTTAACTCCAATTATTTTGAGTAAATCTGGAAATTCGGGTATCCGGATATTTTAGACACGGATATCCGAAAATTCGGTATCCGGATATATAAGAGTTATGAATATCCGACTATTTTGAGTAAATCCGGATGTTTAAAATTATAATGTGTGTGGATAACCTATTATTTTATACAATATAACAAATTATTAATATAAATTTTAAGAATATATACTTTTTGAAATTATAATGTATTTGGGTATCCAGATGTTTAATATTATACTTTTTGAAAATTTAACTACGAGTCGGTGTCGCGTAATAACTATAATTTTTAGGAATAGACATTTTAAAGATATTTTTTTGTTATTTACTATATTGTCTACATATACATAAATAAATAATATATATTAAAATAATCCATATCCATACATTCTTCAACTCCCACACGATAAATGTAATGTAAAGACAATTTTAACTCATTAGAATAACTTTTGATTTTAACTTATGGTTTACTAATAACTCATTAACCCATAATATAAATTTATAATATAAATATATAATTGCATATTACATAATACGTATATATTACATAATCCATAATATAAGTCGGATATCCAGATCCGGTTAAAGTCATTTCAATCATACGAAAGTCGGTTAATCTAATCAAACGAAATATATAATCATTAGATATTTCGATCAAATGGATCAGTCGGATATCCATATCAGGTTAATTAAATTCATACTCAATCAAACTGATCGGGCTTTAACCATTCCAATCAAGCATGTATGTGGATCATTAGATATTTTGATCAGACGGATCAGTCGGATATCCATATCCGGTTAAATTCATATGCAATCAAACAGATCGGGCTAAAACCATTTCGATCAATTGATTAAACATCTATGTGGATAATTAACCGATCTGACTAAAATTGTTTTTAGATACCATATTTTCGAATATGGATCAAATAGATCGACCGACGGATTATTATCCGATTCAGCAAAAGATGATAGATTTTATTTTACATTTTATAACAAATAAAATAGGAAAAGCATATATGGATCAAATGGATTGATTAGTCAGTCATATTAGATATTTTGATCAGACGGATTAGTCGGATATCCATATCCGGTTAAATTCATATTCAATCAAACAGATCGGGTTAAAATCATTCCGATCAGACATTTATGTGGATAATTATCCCATCCGAGTAAAGTCGTTTTCGGATACCATATTTTTGAATATGGATCAAATAGATCGACTGAATTCCACGGATTATTATCCGATTCGGCAAATCATTATTGTTATTATTATTTATTACGCATGTCTTTGATTTACTATTACATTTTTATAAAGAAAATGAACACTAATACACCGTCAAAAGTCTAAAACAAGTAAACAACACAACTTTTATTTCATCATTTATCAAATTAATATCTTTGTATAAGTTTTAGAATAAATTACACAAACCCGAACATAAATTGACTTGAATCAATATGTTAGGCAATCCGATCCGGTTTCGACCGAACCCGAACATAAATTGACCCGAATCAAGATGTTACGCAAACCGATCTGGTTTCGACCAACCCAAACATAAAAATGACCCGATTCCAACCCGATTGACCCGATAATTAATACCCGACCCAAACCGACCCGACCCGAAACAAACCGATAAAAATGTGTGCTTGTTTTAATCCGACCCGTTTCAACCCGTGCCTGTTAAAACCGTCCCGATTTTGACCCGTCCCGTTATGACCCGGGAACCGAGACTACCCGATAATCCGTTTCAACCCGAACAAATGATACCCGGCCCAAACCGACCCGACCCGAAACAACCCGATTAATAACCAAGCCTTTTTTGACCCGATCCGTTTCAACCCGAGCTTGTTAGGACCCAACCCAAACCCGACCCGTTAGCCCCGTTTGACACCTCTATATACAAGGCATACATATATATATATATATATATATATATATATATATATATATATATATATATATATATATATATATATATATATATATATATATATATATATATATCAAACTCCTATCACACAAAGGGGTCACACCTAGACCCAAGGGATCCATAGGGATCATATCCAACTCGTAAACCTCAAAGCAGTAACCGGCATATCTATATCATACTCATCAACATCCGATACCTAGCATGGTACTAGTTCCCTCATACTAGGAAAGGAAAGGAGCTACCCCACTATAGGTAGTCCCGGGACAAGACGCACCTGCGTGATCAAGGGACACAGGAGCGGAACAAGTAACCCGCAGGCGCGGTGACAAGGGGCGCAGGCAACGCAGGCAAGGCGCGGGCGCTGCGGCACGGCTTCCACAGGGGCGGCGTCTTCCGGCCCCGGGGGCGGCGACAGTGCAGAACGTGATCCCGCGGGTTCTCTTCGGCTCTTCACGTGATCAAATCACGTCTTCTCTCATCCAAATTCACACACATGCATATACATACATATTCCAACATTAATCTATGATCAATACATCTAATCCTAAGCTAAGGAAGGAAGAATCAAGGAAAGAAAGAAGGAGAAACAAGATCAGTTATCACCCTTATGGTCCTAGGCTGCAGGGAGAGATCACACACCTCAGTAGCTGGCTTCCAAGCTCAGCATACACACATCCATCATCAACATCAACCACAACACACAACTCTCAAGCAAAACTCCAAGGAGAACCAAGAACAAGGTCAAAGAAGATGAAGGAGAAGCAAGAAGGACGTAGGTCTGGAATGGGGAAGTGAAGAAGGTAACCCTTGCTCAGCAAGGAAAAGAAAGAAGTAAGGTAAAGGGTAAAGCACGGGTCAAAGGAGTCAACAAAACCGGCTGCAGCCGCCGGAAACCGCAGGGGCGGTTCCCTGAGCCGCAGGGGCGGCAGTCATGCCCGCGGGTGCGGCAAGGCTAAACTCGGCCAAAGCCAATCTCGGCTAAGGTCCAATCTCGGTCCGAAAGAATAGGGCTCTTACAATCTTCACAAGAATATAGAGTAGGTTATCGGCTTGAAGCTAAGCTTAATGTTTTGGTGAAATAAAAGTCTAGTATCAGACACGGATTTAGAATTGGTATATGGTTTGCTCTAACCCACCCTTAAAGTTTGACATGAATTTGACATGAATTTTTCCTTTTCAACTAAAGTGAGATGTTATTTTACAATCTTTTAAGGGCTTTGGCTATGCCCGGAGGTGTGAAATTGAGTGGTTCAAAGACAATCGTTGGTGTCAATATGTGCTTTTGGGCGATCTATTATTCTCTGTCATTGAAGTTTCCTTGGCGACTTAGACTACGGCTTCTCATTGAGTCCAAGAATTCTTATCCCGCCAAAGAAATCGAAGCTAAACTCAATGTGGCGGATCTCCATTAACAAACATTTGTTTCTTAATGTTGCCAATGTTTCAAGGGGTTAGTTACTTGTAGTCTTGTTTCGGTTATTAGGTTTTCATACATTTCTCTATTTGGTTGTAGGTATGTTATCGAATTTTATGATTTATATACTACTTTCTCTAAATTTTTGTATGTGCTAGCTTGCGTTGTTAGAATTTCAAACTTTTTTTATTGTATATGATGTCCAAAAATTGTCACCGCTACTACCTCAAATTTGACTACGCTTCTAAGATACACTATTAGACAAATCTAGGTCTAAATTAAGGACTCCATGTTCATCTTCACAAGAGTCAGAAGTAGGTTATCGGCTTAAACCTAGGCTTATTGTTCTCGAGAAGTTAAAGGCTAGTACGAATCATAGACCTAGACACAAGGTAAGACTATTATTGTCGAGAATTAAAGGCTAATACCAAAAACGGATCTAGAGGTGGACTAAAGTTTGCTCCAAAATATTACCTAAATTTTATATGTTGGCTTCCAATAGACCCACCCCAGAAATGCAACCAACTGATACATTTGATCTTGTCACATGCTAAGTCGACTTGAAGTTTATATATTGTTTTCTTACCTTTTGAAAGTGTAGACGTGGGAAGCTTCTCTCATCGAATGCTATGTGATATGTTATTTTCACTTATTTTATTTCAGCTCCACAAAATAGTATATTATTAGCATAATACACGTGCTTTACCCGAGATCTTTAAAATATTTGAACTTAATATTATAATTTATGTATACCCGAGATCTTTAAAATATTTGAACTGAATATTATAATTTAGTTTGGAGATTCGAGTTCGAATCCTCCTGGTAGCATGTATGGAAAAATTGATATTGGGAGGGTATCCCCAGCAATGGGCCACGACTTTCTACCCGATCCGGATGTAGAGCGGCTAAGCCAATCGAACCGGGTGCTCTATGAATTTACCATTTACCAAAATAAAATAAAATAAGACTCTAATTGTATCAGAAAAATAAAATTTATTTGTAGTTAGAATAAAAACATTTACTCAAATAAAAATTAGACATATACCTCCATGTGTATAGGCTAACGGTATTAAGAATTCAGGAAAAGATAGTCTACTTACACGTTTTTACAATACCAACTTTTTTTTTTTTTGGTAAATGGTAAATTCATAGAAAGGATAAAGAATACAGTTTGACCAGGACCAAAATAGTTCTGGCCAAACCTTCAAATCATAGGAGTACATCAACAAACACCAAAAAGGCCTAAAACCAAGCCCCAGTACTCCGGGTAAGCATGCAAACCTCCTGAACGTACCATCTACCATCAACTGATTATAAAAATAATAATCAAAAACCGCGTGGCACTGTCTATGAGGCCTTTCCACCTTCGGCAAAACCATCAGCAGAGAGGGACACTCATAAACCAACAACGTGCCTATCCATCGGATCAAGTTATCATTCACCTTCGGCAAGGCCATCAGCAAATGAGTCCCTAGTCCGGAACAAAGAGTCAACACAAAACATAGCAAACCAAGAGGAGAATACAACTCTGGCATAACAAACAAGAAGTGACTAAATCTCGAACCTCTCTCCAACCCTAGACGGGAAGGCCTCATGTAGTAAAGTGTAGACATGTCCTCTAATCATCCGGACCAGAATATCAATGGGAATCCTGTTCCGGTCAAACACCGGGGCATTCCTGGAATGCCATAGGTAGTAAATCGTCGCCGAGAAGGCATAGATGCGTGCCCTACTTGTCCAACTCCTTCCTGGTGCAGTGCTAAGGAGGTAAGTCATGACGTCGGCTCTCGTGATCATCTCTGTAGGCATCCGGAATCCGTGGCAAACCTGCCTCTAAACCTCCCTCGCATAGGTACAACCAAAGAACAAGTGGTCATGTGACTCACTCTCTAGGCCACACCAGTGGCAGGTAAGGTCAATGTCGATGAAGTGTAGTATGTCTCTGGTAGAAAGGCGACCAAGAATCGCCAACCAAAGGATAAAGCAGTGCTTGGGCGTCTTGCCCCTGTCCCATACTATCCTGAACCAGTCCACCTCCTCTTCATGCTCCCTGATCATATCATAAGCCTCTGTGATTCTGAACTTGCCACCATGACAGCAGCTCTCCAAGACCTCCTCCAGCGTCGTCTCTGGCTCCAATGATCGCCTTCACTAGAGGCGAGTCACGTCGGTGGGCTACCCAATGGTCTGGCTCAACCACCTGCAAGTATCTATGATGGATCCACCTTACCCAAACGTTGTCCCTCTTAGCATGAATGTGCCAGTAGTACTTGCACATAAAGGCCGAGTTCCAACACCTAAGGTTCATGAGACCCAAACCGCCCTCTCTCCGAGGCATGCATACCTGTGTCCAAGCTACTTTGGGCCAACTCCAAAGGAACTGTCTGTAAAGTCCTGTAAGCCTATCCATCACCAATGCGAGAACCGGCAACAAAGACAACCAGAAGCTCTCCGTGCCCTGTAGGACCGTCCTGATTAACTCGAGTCTACCTGCATAGGAAAGATGTCTCTTGTTCCACGCACATATGTGCTTTCCAATCTTGTCAAGGAGAGGGGAGTAATCAGTTACACGCAAGACATGAGGTGTTATTGGAATTTCCAGATATCGGAAAGGAAAATTTCTTGTGGAGAAACCCGATAGCGAGGTTAAATCATTAGTCTATGTCTCAGTGACAGAGGCTAGGAAAATCGAAGATTTTGGGAGGCTAACATCCAAAACCGAAATCTTCTCAAATCTACGTAAGCAGTCCATAAGGATGCTTACAGACTGAACATCTCCTCTGCAAAAGAGGACGACATCGTCCGCATAAATCAGGTGAGAAATCCTAAGTTCCTCACAGTGTTGATGAAAACGGAAATCAGGTCTAGCCGTCTCATTGCGTATCATCCTGGACAGGAATTCCATGCAGATGACAAACAACAACGGAGACATAGGACACCCTTGCCTCAGCCCACACTTACCCTTAATGAAACCATGTATTGTTTTGTTTACCCGGATGGAGTAAGATGTCGTGGTGACACACTCCATCACCCAGTCAATGAACCTGGTTGGGAAACTCAGCTTTGTCATGGCATAACGGAGGAACTTCCAGGAGATCATGTCATAAGCTTTAGCTAAATCAATGTTCATGAAACAACGCTTAGTATCCCTCCTGACACTGTACCTCCGCAAAAGCTCCTGGACAAGGAAAATATTGTCAGACATCAACCTCCCTGATATGAAAGAAGATTGTGCCGGGTCAATGAGGTACCCAAGACACGGTCCTAATCTGTTTGCAATCAGTTTAGTGATGATTTTATAGACAACTTTACAACAGGATATAGGTCTAAACTGGTCAACTCGAGTGGGGGAATCAACTTTGGCAATTAAGGAAACCGAAGTGTGATTTATTTGCCTAAGGAGTTTCCCATTGACAAAGAACTCCCGGACAGCAACACATACCTCATTCCCAGTCGTCTCCCAAGTTTGTTTGAAAAACATGGAAGAGAAACCATCAGGTCCTGGTGCTTTAAGGTCTCCAATCGACCAAAGAGCCTTCTTAATCTCATCATTAGAAACCGGACCAATCAGTCTCCTCTGGTCCTGATCCGCAACCCGTGGTCCCACCGCAAACCACTCCCTTTGAGCCTCCTCTACCTGCCTCTCTGTTCCAAAAAGCCCCCTATAATAATTCACAAACTCTTCAGCCACTCCTTCCAAAGAAGTGGTGGTAGAGCCATCAACCAAATGAAGGGCATGAATAAAATTCCTTTGTCCATTTTCTTTCATGAGACCATGAAAATAAGAGGTAGTTCTATCACTGTTAAGAACATACCTAGACTTAGCCTGCTGCTCAAAGAAACTCCTCTCAGCAGAAGAAAGCCTCTTGGCTTTAACTCTGCAACCATGAAGCTGGGCCCGGAGGGCCTCAGAATTCGGGTCTGTCCTAACGCTCTCAAGGCAAGTGGCATACTCCTCATTAGCCATTTTAGCCTTCTCAAAGATATGACCAAAATGTCTCTTATTAAGCCCACGTAGTGGGCCTTTCATACCACGAAGTAGACTACAGAGACGGAATTGGTAGGTTCCCCGGAGATGACAACTCCAGTTCTCCTTAACAATCTCCTGAAACTGGTCATGTGAAGTCCACATATTAAAGAACTTGAAATTAGACTTCCCAGCCCGAGGACGACGAGTAAGATGAGCTATAGCCGGCTTGCCATTTGTTCGGAAAACTAGCACGACAGTACATCTCCTAGTCCAACCAGTCAGAATTGACTAAAATTCTTTCAATCCTGCTCCAGATAGTGCCATTCGTCCAAGTGAATTTATTATCACTTGTAAATGGTACA